>JADLZN010007890.1:104006-146608 GCA_018155175.1 Sinocyclocheilus anophthalmus | reverse complement strand
TTTTCAGTTGTTGGTTTTTCAACAATTTGTGTGAAACCAAAATGTTGCATAAGATCATGAATACTTGACGTATTGAAAAGGTTTTCATTGAAATCTCCTAGAATTATTTTACCACCTGGTAAGTAGTTCATTTTATTAATTAAGTCAATCAAGTTCTCTCTAAATAGCGGCATGTTATATGATGGTGGTCTGTATACAACTGCCATAGTTGTGTTAAAATGTTCTATACTGCACATCAGACATTCAATGTTAATGCACGGTAAATCCAATAAAGCAACTTTGACTTTTTCTTTGTGGTATATACCAACACCACCATGATTTTCCTCTTTTAGTTTAGCAAAAATATCCTGACTCGTGTCATATGCAACATTACGTGGTTTGTCATTGAAACCGTATTCAGCAAGACTAACAGCATTCTCCAAATAGTTTGGTTTTAGCCATGTCTCTGTTACACATATAATATCTCCTTCAAAATATCTCTTATCTTGGCGAATATCTAATATGTGTGGGATTAGTCCTTCAACATTGTGTAACATAATTTTGAATTTGAAAGTTTCTGTTGTTTCACATGGAAAAATGAATGGAGGCATATTCTGTAGTGCTTGCTCAATGTTATCTTTTGCAAAAATTGCTTTTTCTTTGAAATCTTCTATGATGAGTCCATCAAGAGAGGTCAGTCGACTTAATGCTACATATGCTTGTCCTGGAGCAAATATCTTTTTCATTGAAACAACAGCTTTGTCCACTGTTAGGCCTTGTACTTTATGAACTGTGCAAGCCCAAGCTAATCTGATAGGAAATTGTCTTCTGACACCACCACTGCTTGTTACTTTGTCTTCCTCAGGTTCGATTGCTGTTGCTTTCTCACTGTCCGGGTTTTTTTTTTTTTTTTTTTTTTTTTTGTTTTGAAACATAGGATTTTTTGGCTCTTGTTTTTCTGTACAATTTGTTTTTATCACATTCAATATATTTTCGATGAAAAATGTTTCATTATCATAATAATGGACATTCTTTAATTGTCCCAAAATTCCCATTCACAGACCACTCTGAAAATTGATATTTTGTTAGTAGCATTATTCGAGCATACCAAAATCAAACAGCTAATTCAAGGGGTAGATTTTTTTTTATAACGCTGTTTGAATTCTGACCCATGATGCCCGGCTTTTTTCTTTCCATGCGGCAGTTTTTAGAATTCTCTTCAAAGTCTTGGCTTGCACAGTAACTAGTCAGAGCATAATGATGCAGATAGTATGTTGCACATCAACTTCATGTGGTTGCAATAAATGTGGATTACTGTACTACTCATCCATCACCGTTTCACATTTATTTATTTAAGCACAGCAATGTCATCTTCAAAGCATTGGTTCATCCTTTTTACGTATATAGCTTAAAAGATTAGTAATCACCAAGTTCTTTGTTCCTTCTGCCTCTAATCTCTGGTATAAGTTCACAATAAAACTAAAGTGAGTTTCCAAAGAGTCACACTGTTCACTGGGTCAGAAAATAAAAGGTTTTCCCTTTGACGGGAGAGAAAGAAGGAGAGAGAAAGTTGGGAAGAGAGAAAGGAGAGAAAAGAATGAGAAGGAAGGAGAGGAGGGAGGGGAGAAAGTTGATAAAAATCTCCAACTGCTATTACTGAGACTTTTCCAAATGCTGAATAATCTCCTGTTTGTTTGATTTGTCTCAATCTGCCATGAATATATGCCAAAAGTTTATGATCAACCATTGAAATTTCATCAATTATTAATATTTGCAGTTTTCCAAATTTTGCTCTCAAGGAATTAATTTTTTCATCTCCAAGTGGCTGATATGGCAATGTAGCATTTGTTCCTATACTGAAAGTGGAATGTATTGTTTGAGCGCTAATGTGAAAGGCGCTGACACCAGTTGGAGCTGTTAAGAGCACATGTGTCTCATCTGGATTTTCTGATAACTTTGATAGAATGCGAGAGGTTTCATAATAGATTGCTTTAATCAATACTGACTTTCCAACACCTCCAGGCCCAGATATGAACACATGAAATGGATCTGGGTTTTCATCTTTTACCTTTGCTAGACACCACTGCCGCACTTTATAAAAGATTTGCGACTGTTTCTCGTTCAAAGAACGCAGCAAACCCATCGCATCTTTCTTTGTTATAGCACATGGATTCTTTTCTAATGTGAAAGCACTAACATTTGGTAATAGATCAGGTATGACATCACCTTCCTCTGTTTCTATTGGTTGTTCTATTCTACTATCTAGACATTCTAAACGCTCAAGTTCTGCTTCTGGACAAATTTGGGCCCAAGCATCTTCCATCGGTCCATGTTGTTCTAAGTCATCTTGAGCTCTTTGTATAGTCTCCGCTTCTTTTTCAAAGAAGTTTTTTTGTGTCCACTATGATTTTCACTGACTCAAGCTCATCATTATACAATGTTACAAATCCAGTCTCATGAAACTCCTGATATGAAGTGAAATTTGGTGGTTTCAGTTGGCTTTGCAAAAAATGAGGCAAAAACAATTCCAAAATACTTTGATAATAATTTTCAGGATTTTTAGTGGGTGAAAAACGAGCATATCGTACAACTGCAAAATCTGTACAAGTTCTTTTTCTCACAAACCCCATGTCATTTTCCAATTTTACTCTGTCTGAGCATGACTTTTCAGATTTTGACAGAACTCTGTATTCTGATGCAAAGGACGCTAAACACATTCCTGTAAATTCTTTCGTTTTTGGACGGGCTCTGTATCTATCTGTGATGCTTTTCATCCATATTTCATCATTGTCAGTTTCTCCATTTTCAGCTTTTTTATTTATGGTATTTAACGGTAAACTCATTTTTATTTTATTACCGGTTGGAATAAAAACCACTTTCCTTGATCCTTCTTTTAGTTTCATATTAGTCAAACGATAAACACTCTCTTGAGCTGACACCTCTCTGTTGTGAAGAAAAACACTTCCAAGTTTTCTTAAAGCTTGTTTTGCATCCATGTTGCCTTGCTTGTGCGCTTCTTTCTGAGCATTTGCCAGCAGCAATCCCATTTCTCTCTCTGCTTTGGAAATGTAGGAAATGATATACACTATGCAAGAGTAAGCATCAACAACAAACTGTATGTCCATGTTTGCATTCCAGCATCGCAAAAGATCCTTATTATACTGATTCACCCACACATCACTTGGCTTTCTCTTCAACACAACATTTGTTTTCTTTGTCATTTTGTTATAAGCACATTCAAATATCTCTTGATTTATACCAATAGATGCAAACATAGAGTCAACAGAGTCAAAGACAGCATCACTGTCCAGCAAACATTCTCTTACTTTTTTCATTATAGATTCAGCTAATTCTTTGGATATCTCCTTAGACTTGTTTGCCTTTTTGTCTTTACTTTCAAATTGTTCATCATCTCTTGTTTTTTCATTCTTATCCATTTGTCTGCTTCTTGTAATGAAAGTATTTTCGCTAGGTGGACGTGGAAAGTTAAATCTACATGTAGTGCCTTTCTTTCTACATGTTTTAGCATGTCTTTTGCTGTGTTGTTGGACAGTGCTCACAATTTCATGCATTTCTGTTTCATCTTCAGGTGGCATTTCACAAGTGACATAGCGATCAACAAATGCTACAACTTCATCATCATCATCTCTGTCCACTTGAGGTGCATTTTCAACCCAAAATAGACAATGTGTGTGAGGTGATCCACGTTGTTGAAATTCAATTCGATAGAAGTAATCAATTACTTTTCCAATGGGTTGAGCTGGTGACATAATCACATCTTTCAGAAAACAGTGGAACCGATGATCAAACATTCTGGCAGCAGTTACTGGGTTTCGTTTCAGCATCCCACATCTATCAGACCAGTCCAGTTCATCAATAGGAGTTTGACAACCCTCTTGTTTGACAATAGACTGTATTAACTCTGTCCATCGCAAGTCAGCTGATGAAAATGAGCAAAACCATGTTGGGATCCCAAGTTGCCTCACCATTGCAAACAAATATTTTTGAACAGATTGCCAAAAAACAGGACTGCCTCTTATTGGCTTTAAAAATTTATAACCCTCATCATAATTTAAAATCCTTTGTAGTGAATCTTTGTTTGTCAGCATTTCTGAGGTAATTTTTGTTTTGTTGCTTGTGTCATAGCCTTTCCTCAAAGCAATAGATACATTAGAGATAACTTGATTAAGCTCAGACAAATATTGTCCATAAAAGATGTAGTCAATGTTTTGGGCAAAACGTCTATCTGCATTTAAAATTCTATTGTTTAAATACCTAGATAATGTTAATTTTTCAGGTCTTGTATCATGAAATGTGCCTGTTCCTTTTGGGAAGAGTACTGGAAAACATTTGGCTTCATTGGTTTCATCCATTAACATTCTCACTGGATTATTGCCTTCTGCTGGTGCAAGTGACATAATGCCATCAAAATGTTGATCTAAAACCTCTTGTGCAAAGTCTACTGGCTGTAAACAAGAATCCATAAACAAACCATGTTGTTGTCGATCATGAAGTGTTTCGTCACTCGTCTCGTTATCTTCACTTTCAATGTTGTGCTCTTCATTAATATTCATGTTCTCACAATTGTCTAAATTAGACTCATCATTATCACTTTTATCAGTCATTTCCTCTTCTATTTTATTCAAAGGATTAATCCAAGTTTCGTTAAACTCTACATCTGTATACCACTTGTTATTCTCTTTTAAATATGCCAATGCTGTTTTAATGTTATCAGTATGTATATATTTATACTCATAATGCCCTTTATATGTCAGTTTTCTCTTTAGCTTCACTCGTATCATAAAATCATGATTTTCTGACCTCGGCAAAACATTCACCACTTCTGTAACATTAGATGGTACACAAGTTATGGGGCCATGAACTCCATTCTGTCCTCCTCGTGGGGGTGGGGTTTTTGTGGGTAAAGCCTTTTAAAGCCAGCATTTCCTAAATGGAAATTATGCTTTTGCTATAGATGATCCTCAAGTGAGGTTTTTTTGTTTTTTTTTAAACAGTCAATTCAGCAGAATAGATATCCAAAGCTAGATTATTACTAGCTACACTTTCAGCAGGTATTTTACCTTCACAAATCTTTCTATCACAAGTGTGACAAATCCATAGAGATCCAGCAGGGCTATTTTTATACACACAGTCTTCACTGCACTCTTTATTACACTGATGGAGATAATTCAATGTTATACATTTTTCTGCAATATAACCACAATGGGCTGATTTTTGAAAATACTTATTTTTTTTCCAATGTTTCACCTGCATTTTAAAGCAGCAACGATGACAAACTGAACAAATATATTCAGGGCCTGTTAATATTTTTTCTTTAAACTGTTCAATTACATAGTTCATCTCCCTCCTTTTCATCTCTACCTCACATTGTCTTGCAACATTTCTCATTTTAATATTATTGGCAAAAGTAATATAATTTTTGTACTTCTGTTTATTATAGTTTATCATAATTTCCCTGTATGTTTCATTTTCCTTATATTTTTGAACATTGTACTTTGTCACAAACTCTCTGTGTGATACATTTCCAAGGTATTTCTCAACACTGTAATTCTTAACAGACTCTCTGTGTGATTCAATTTGTTTGTATTTCTCCACACTGTAATTCTTAACAGACTCTCTGTGTGATTCAATTTGTTTGTATTTCTCCACACTGTAATTCTTAACAGACTCTCTGTGTGATTCAATTTGTTTGTATTTCTCCACACTGTAATTCTTAACAGACTCTCTGTGTGATTCAATTTGTTTGTACTTCTCCACACTGTAATTCTTAACAGACTCTCTGTGTGCTATATCTGTATTGTATTTCTGAACGCTATAAGTCTTCACAGCCTCACAGTGCAAATCATTTGATTTGTATTTATCCACACTATATGCCTTTACTTTTTCTTTATGCTGTTCATTTTTCTTGTATTTTTCAGTGCTGGATTTCATTATTGATGCTTTGTACGTTTCATCCTCATGGTATCTTTTCTTTGCTTTATTTTTTTTCTCTTCTTTGAACTCAAGATTTTTCTTGTATTGAAGTTTCTTCCTATAAAGTGTAGATGAGCTTGAAGACACAGTTAATGTTTCATTAAATGATGCTTGAAATGATGATTTACAAAAGGAGGAACAACTACCATGCTTGGTTTTTACACATACAACAACTTCATAATGACAGCTATTTACATGTTTCAAGTAAATTCCCTTGTGTTGACAGCTGTGTCTATTAGATGTAATGTTTGAAGATGAATATATAAGCCATTTGTCTTGACTGTATGTAAATATGTCTACACCAATTAAATCACTGGCTGCTTGTATTTCCATCTCTGTCGCCCAATTTCCAACATATTTCATTCTTGATGTAGTAATGTAGTCTGGTACAGAGCTGTATCCTTGTCTGAGATACTGTACATACTTTTCTTCATTCTGCAGTATGTGTGTAACTACAGCTCGCCTCACTTTTCGGTGTTCTCGTTCGCTTCCGCTTACAGCATACGCTACCGCTCTGAAAAAGCAGTTTCCATCAGCAACAATATCTTTAGTTTCACAAGGCTCAACCATTTCAACCGTCTCATTTGGATTAATCTGTTCTGTCACAACATTTACAATGTTCAGCTTTAAGCAAACACTCTTTTGTTGCTGTACTGTTAATGGACTGAACTTTAAAGACACACTGACAGTTTCTGAAATAAATTCAATATCACCTACATTTTCATTAGTTAGGAACAAAGAAGGCGTTTCTGTTTTCTGTTCTGCACATGTTTCATTCACATATATTTTATCTGTGTTTATGAAATCACTCAAAGATTGACTGCAGCCAACATCAACTTCCATTTCCGACATAGCCTCACAGTGTGAATCATTTGATTCATTTGATTTGTATTTGTCCACAGTTTTCCTTGCTTTTTCTTTATGCTGTTCATTTTTCTTGCATTTTTTAGTGATGGATTTCATTATTGAAATGTAAGTTTCATCCTCATGTAATCTTTTCTTTGCTTTCATTTTTTCTTCTTTGAACTCAAGACTATTGTTGTAGTCAAGTTTCTCACTATAATCCTCACGTGACTTTAAACACACATTTGATGCTACATCAAACCCTGAATGTTGAAATGGTGATTTACAAAATGAGGCACAGTTACCATCCTTGCTTTTTCCACATACAACAATTTCATAATGGCAGCTATTTACATGTTTCAAATATATGCCACTGTCTTGACAGCCATCTGCATTAAAGGAAGCATTTGAAGATGAAAATTTAAACCATTTGTCTTGACTGTATGTAAATATGTCTACACCAATTAAATCACTGGCTGCTTGTATTTCCATCTCTGTCGCCCAATTTCCAACATATTTAATTCTTGTTGTGGCAATGTAGTCTGGTACAGAGCTGTATCCTTGTCTGAGATACTGTACATACGTTTCTTCATTCTGCAGTATGTGAGTAACTACAGCTCGCCTCACTTTTCGGTGTTCTCGTTCGCTTCCACTTACAGCATACGCTACCGCTCTGAAAAAGCAGTTACCATCAGCAACAATATCTTTAGTTTCACAAGGCTCAGCCATTTCAACCGTCTCATTTAGATTATTCTGTTCTTTTACGATGTTTACAATGTTCAGCTTTAAGCAAACACTCTTTTGTTGCTGTACTGTTAACGGAATAAACGGTAAAGAAACACTGGCGGATTGTGAAATAAATTCAACATCACCTGCATTGTCATTACTTGGGTATGGTGGAGTTTCCGTTTTCTGTTCTGCACACATTGCATTCACAGATATTTTATCTGTGTTTATGAAATCACTCAAAGATTGACTGCAGCCAACATCAACTTCCATTTCCGACTTCTCACCTTAATCTCTTTACTGCTCGGACATTTTCTGGATCCGGGGGGACAGGATGCTTTACCCTGCGGCGGTTTCCATCAGTCATAAGGCGTTTACACCAGTTTACCTCCAAACTCATGATACGTGCATTCATAGACTACCACTTCTGAAATGAACAAGCCGAACGGATATTCGTATAGTAAGCCACTAAAACTCTTACCATCCCTCCACAGCTGCCATCAACTGTGTCTTTGAATGTTGGATTTCATCACCTGCATACCAAGAAACCTGCTCAGGACAGCTGCACATATGTAGCTTATATTACCAAAATGCATCAAACCTCTGTAAGGCTCGATTTACTGCTTTATCAAGTGACGAAGCCTACCCTGTGCAGTTCTCCACATATTTATTGAACCAAACAAGCAGTAAACGTTTCACATATTGATTGAAAAAGGGACAATTTTTCAGAGTTGTGTGTTTGGCAGCTCATCAACACGATGAAGCCTGATGCGAGGAATCGTTATTTTCCCTACGTCTCTCATGGACCTGTACATGTCATTCCATGTCAAACAGCATTCATGGTCACTTCCTCGTCCACTGCACCACTTTTCATCTTACGACATCACAATTGCAGTTAAACATGTTTTTGCGCCCACATTGCCTGCCACGATTCCCGCCAAAACGGTAATCTCCTTGTGGAACGAGCTCTGATGTAGGATGTCGTGGACCTAAATTCTGAAACACTTTCATGGTTATCTCATATTTTTTCAGAGTTTTTTTCAGAGTTTTTTTCAGAGTTTTTTTCAGAGTTTTTTTCAGAGTTTTTTTCAGAGTTTTTTTCAGAGTTTTTTTCAGAGTTTTTTTCAGAGTTTTTTTCAGAGTTTTTTTCAGAGTTTTTTTCAGAGTTTTTTTCAGAGTTTTTTTCCCCGTTGTGATACACACAACGTTCAGTTATTTCTGCCGATTTTTTAAGAGGCGGCAGAGCCTCTGGAAGATCAGCAGCCAAACGGTCTTCGATTCTCTTCCGGGCTGCCTTGGCACGCTGAGACTGCTTCGTTCGAGGCATCTACACATGCACAAAGTATAGAAAGATAAATTAAATGACACAGGACTGCATCATAATTCATAAACACAATACAGTATATAATGTAAAAACATCATTCAGTGTTAGTGAACCTTACAATAAGGTTTATTAATGATATTGTATGCCACTCTACTTATTTTGGTCTTTTGCACTTACAATGTTTATATATGCAAATATGAAATAAATACAAGCATTAACTTTTTTTTAATTTAATTTTAAAATATTTAAATAAAACTAAATAATAACTAGTAACTATTAAGATATGTCACATCAGCTGATCATAATACCCAAACAGAACATAATCACATACGTAAAGATAAAAAAACCTACATACTAACTATGCTTTTCAATAAACATTACATTGTTCAAAAAATAATAGGATTGTACTAAAAGCCATAGATACTCAATAATACATCATTTTTTAAATCCCTACCAACAACTATAAATCTAAAAACACTTCTCAAAGCAATTAGATTGCAGACGTTTTAGATTTACTGACATCTAGTGCTGAAACCATGACGTTACATTGCATTTGATAAATTTCAGTATACCAATGAACACTAATCTCCCTCCCCTTCTTTGCATTTTAAATACCTTTACCCTATTTTTAATTTACAAACTGTATCAAATTAAATAAGTATAATATATTGTTTTTATTTTCTATATAAAGAAATAACAATTTAGAGGTTATTTTTTCCCAAAAGTTTCAAAATGCTGTAAATGTGCAAATTTTCTATTACATTATATCATGACTACATATACAAGTCTACGTGTGTGTACACACACAGCCGTTCAAAAGCATTCTGAAACAATACTAACTTATATAATGACCAGACTGATAAATAAATCATTACTCAATCAAATAACACCAACTACTCATGACTGTTTTTATTACTTCAAAATGTGCTCAACAACAGACTTTAATTTTATTAAAACTATTTTATTATAATAACATTTAAAAAATTTGTACATGACAGATAAAATTACTCTTTTGATTTTATTTCAGAGTTAATAAGATTTTAATGGACTTAAAATATACAACACCAAAGGCATGGAAAACTTTTATTCCCAATTAAGAGCTTGAAAGATTTAATCAGTGTGGACTTTTATTATATGGACAACACAGCAACAACTAAAGATTAATAACTGCCACACGTTTAGAACATCTTAAAGTTTAGTAAACAATTAACATTTTTTCTTGACGTACTCCTCTTAAGAAAGTAAAAGTTATTGAATATTTAAGCCTACAAAAAATAATAAACATTTCAGTTTCTCTTACCTATAAATCCATTGGAGTGTTCATTCAACATGAAGAAAAAAAATTAAAAATTAGTTTATTAGACCCATATCTTCAGAAAACACATAATAACTAGGATAAACATACCTATTAAGCTCACGTATCTATTAAGCACACTTCCATATTTGAACTCCGATTATAATAAGAAAAAATAATGTATTATCCTACTTGATGCCTTAACCAATTGATGATTAATATATACCTCCTGTAATTTCAAGTCAATCAGATAATTGCACACTGAGATATGAGTCTCCATGTGTTCACACTGTCTGGCGGTCATTTTGAAAGCTGTCTAAAAACTTTCACCAACAGAGTCACTCCTTAAATGTGCTTTTTTTTTAGACGTTTGAGCCTTTATTTTGAGTAAGTTTCACTACTTACTACTTGCACTACTTTCCGTAAAATTAAGAGATTAATGATTAGAATTTTGCATATTATAACCTGGAACTTGGATGTGGCAAATAATAAGTTAGATCCAAAATATTTTAGCAACATAGCACAGATGCTACAGAACACAGTAATCTGACTAGCTGTACAAGATTGTGTTCTACGCTAATATATTACTTCACAGGCATTACTGGCTTGTGCTTTTACATCCATAATATTATAAATTTACAGTTTATTGCTGGTCTGTGGTTTTACACTGCTGTAATTTTTTAAGATTTCATATTATTGTAAGGTGAGCTTAAAGGGTGCACTAGGAAAACTGGGCATCATACACTATATGACTGATGATCACACTACCAGACTTTCAATTCCTTACGATCACAACAAACCCACACAGAAATGTGTGCATTGTTGCTAGGACACACTTGACAAATGAAATCAATGTGTTCTAAAATCGTCCTGAAAATAACAAACATTTTTGACCTTCGCCACTACAGTGATCTCAGATAATTAGATTGTAATTTATTGAGAACACCTGTACTGAATCAAAGCCTGGAACTAATGTTTCAGTCGTTAAATGACTCTTCACTAGAACTACGACTGATCCAATTAGCCACATTTTAGTGTTGTTTTGTGTGTGTGGACTTGTTGTACCTTCAAATAAAATATTATTTTTTCAATTAGTCTTAAAAGTGTTCAAAATAAACAAGAATGTTTAATAAAACATGATGTGAGCTTAATGGGAACAAGGGTGTGCTTAAAGGTTACTGAAATGTACCCATTAAGCACAGCCAGATTTTTTTGCATTTAATGATGTATATCTTAATTTAAATGCTTTTGTATTAAAAATTTTTTTTTTTGTGTGAGAGATTAATATTTTATTGTAACAACATCTTGTGAAACCAATATCTTGTGCACTAAAATGTCTCGATGTAGATTTTGGTGAGTTTAATAGGTACGTTTACCCTACATGTACAGAATGCACAGTATATTACACAAATCTTAACATGCTATCTATTAACAACATTGTAAACATTCACTACTTTACCCAAAATACTTCACTGTTGGCTATATTATTGCAATATAAAAAAACTAACATCTTACCTCAATTCACGTTTCTGCAAGTCTTCTGCAACAAAACTGTGAAGAAAATAAAAATAAAATAACAAACAATTACATTCAACAAAAAACAAAGACTTCACACTACATTTCAAGGTTTTTCCTCCAGCTGGCCTGTGCGTACAATTATGTAAGTTTCACTAAATACGGTCAATTATGGATTCTAGTCAAAACTGCATATTAGGAGACGTGCCAGTTATGTACAAAAATAATTTTTTTTATAGACGCAATCTAATTCTATTCTTTATCCACTGAATTGTTATCTGATGAGCATCACTGCTTTACAACGCTGCATCAAGTGTTTTCGCGATCGCTCACGAGACACTTCTGACTATCATGCTACACATTAGTTACAGCTCTGTCTCTTCTGATCACAAACATATAAGCCTTTCAGTTAAGTACACAACAAACACAGAAAAACAAGCTAATGAACTAACGATTATGAAAGTCATTCCTATGTCATACTCATGGTACTTGTTTATCCATATATCACGTGTCTTGCCCATGCACTGCACGTGCTACTGTAGCCTGTTGGGAAGAGTGAAATATTGTATTTTATTTCCGTATGATGAACTTCCCAAAACTATTTTTCTATGGAGTTGAAGTTATTTAATTTCACAAAATATTAAATTCCTACATGGGTCATGTAATTTTAATGCGAGTAGGAACTAGGGCTGCACGATAAATCACATGCGATATTTAACGCGCATCTTATCAGTAAAGCCGGTTCTGTAATCAGCGGTAAATCTCCATCACCTGCGGGCTTTCACATTGAGCAGCATTAACTACACAGAGCCGTGGTTCACTGACGAGCTGCGCTAAAAATCGCGCGAATATGAACGTGGGTTTTAGTAGGAACTATTAATTCTGCTGTTTGTTCGAATGGGCGCTTATCTGTGTCGCGTGCTGTGCTTCTGGGGAGTGCTTCAGATCGCGAATCTCTTCTTCCAGTCATGATTGTGTCTACCGGGAGAAGTTAGCGCAACAGATGTTCCTCTAATAAAGAGTCAGATCAATAAACGGAACTGTTCTGACCCGGTCCTGCTGTCTCCAGAGTGAAGTGTACAGACTCAGACCTGCTGCACTACACCCTGCACGTGCTAAACCATATACTCATCTTTCTGTAGATATTATTTACAGCGTCAACAAAACGAGGAAATAAAACAAAACTTTTTTTTATTATTACTATCCTTGAAAACTGAAGCTAATGATCCATTCAACCAAGAAGAAAAACAGATGAAGCAATGAACCATTACAGCCTTAATTTCCAAACCTCCCAAAACTAAGAACACATTTCATGAACTACTAACTATTAAACTAATAATAACAATTACTGTTAAAATAGCGATTTATTTCGTCTTATAATCAAAATGCTGATCTGGTCAATTACGAAACTAGTACTGAAATAAAACGTTGCCTTTCATGATTTATGTACAAAATACAGCCACAAAACAATCAAACACACAGAAAACAACTTATACTGATTTAAAAATACCACGGATGACTAATATTCACGGATACAACCCCAACCGCGTTCTTACCTTCTTCAGCAGCAAGTCGACAAGATGGCTTCCTCTCCGGCAAACCGGGAAGATGTTCTGTCTGACAAACAATCCCGCTCCCTCTAGTGGATGGAATAATAAAACCACGTTATGATTACTGCTCAATCTGAAAATTTTGTCATAAAGAGAAGACTTGCAGTAAGCATTTTGTTACAAATCATTTAATTTAAACTAATAACACATTTCAAATGACTAATATACTTATTTATTTTTACTTTATTTTTAAGTTTAGATTGATATCAGAATCAGAATCATAATGAGCTTTATTGCCAGGTATGTTTACATGTACGAGGAATTTGTTTTCGTGACAGTTGTTTTTCCACAGTGTAACAGAATGACAGTGACCGAACAAAAACACAGATAATAAAAGAAGAATAAAAATAAATAAATAGAACAAGTAAATAAGGAATAAAATTATATAAATTGACAGTTGTATGTGCATGTATGTTACAATAGACAGTTTTTGTATGTACAAACAAAACATTTTTTGTATGTACACGCAAATTTGAGGTGTATGCTGAGTGTGTGTGTTAGATAAATGAGTGTATGAGTGAATAAATAGTGTGTTTTCCACAGTTATTGTCAAGTGTTCATGAGATGGATTGCCTGAAGGAAGAAACTGTTCCTGTGTCTGGCCGTTCTGGTGCTCAGAGCTTTGTAGCGTCGACCAGATGGCAACAGTTCCAAAGAGGGAGTGTGCTGGATGTGATGGGTCCAGAGTGATTTTGCTAGCCCTTTTGTTCACTCTGGATGAGTACAGTTCTTGAAGAGAAGGGAGGGTTGTACCAGTGATTCGCTCAGCAGTCCGGACTACTCTCTGAAGTCTTCTTCTGAGGTCAGATTTTGTAGCTGATCTGAACCAGACAGTTATTGAAGTGCAGAGGATGGATTCAATGATAGCTGAGTTGAACTGTTTCAGCAGCTCCTGTGGCATGTTGAATTTCCTCAGCTGGCGAAGGAGGTACAACCTCTGCTGGGCCTTTTTCACAATGGAGTCAAAGTGAGTGTCCCACTTCAGGTCCTGAGAGATTGTGGTGCCCAGGAACCTGAATGACTCCACTGCTGCCACAGTGTTGTTCATGATGGTGAGTGGGGGGAGTGCTGGGGGGGTTTCTCCTTAAGTCCACGGTCATCTCCACAGTTTTAAGCGTGTTGAGCTCCAGGTTGTTGAGACTGCACCAGACAGCCAGCTCTTTTACCTCCTGTCTGTAAGCAGGCTCGTCACCGTCCTGAATGAGGCCGATGAGTGTGGTGTCGTCTGCAACTTCAGGAGCTTGGGACGGGGGCTCTTTAGAGGTGCAGTCTTTTGTGTAGAGAGAGAAGAGCAGTGGAGAGAAAACAACCCTGGGGGGCGCCAGTGCTGATAGTACGGGTGCTGGATGTGTATTTTCCCAGCCTCACTAGCTGCTGCCTGTCTCATTAAGTAACTCATTAAAATGTAAAACAATGATAATATTTTAGTAATAATTAACGTAAAATGTTTGCAAACTGCAATGCATCATGTAATATTGCTCAGTGTAAAACTATTCAGATGACTCAATCTGAGAAGTTACTAAAACATTTGGATATGCTATGAACAAACTCTTGAGTATCTAAAGTAAAAAAAAAAAAAAACTTTTTTGTTAGCAACATGTTTAAAGTATTTTTGATCAGTTCACACAAAAATTAAACTGACTTCTAGTAAAAATACTTTGTTCGAGTTACTTTTTTTTACATTTCTTGGAAAGTTACATTATTTACAGTATAACAATGTACACTAATTTTACACATTTCCAATTAAAGCTCCAGTCATTTTCACTTGCATGCAACACAGAATCAAATTTTGTTATTGTTTTCACTCATACACACACACAGGTTTGTTTTTTGTGAATTGTGGGGACTCTCCATAGACGTATGTTTTTATACTGTACAGAGCGTATATTCTATTGCCCTACACCAACTCTACCCCTAAACCTACCCCTCACAGGAAACGTTCTGCATTTTTACTTTCTCAAAAAAAAAACTCACTCTGTATGATTTATAAGTTTTTGAAAAGTGGGGACATGGGGTAATTTCCTGAAAAGTCACCTTCTCCTTGTAACACCTGTGTCATACCTTTGTCATTTTACAAATTTATGTCCTCATTTGTCACACAAACGCACCCTCATAGAGCACCCCACACACATTTATTGTCACTTTATATTACATAAAACATTTGAAAATAACACATGTACCATTAACTATGTGTAAAACCTGTTTTTATTTCAAGAGAGCAACATTTCAAAGAACATAAACTGCTCGTTTTTGTAAATAAAATACACTTTTTTCTACCTTTTTTTTACTTTGAAACATTTCAATTGATCACATGCCAGTCGGATAGATGTCTATAAACTCACACCTTTAAACTATTTGCAACATTGGCACAAACTACTACACAAAAACATCGCTAATTACAGGACAGAAATACTTCCCTCACAAACATGAATTCTGTCAATCATTTACTCATCCTCAAGTTGTTCCAAACCTGTATGAGTTTCTTTCTTATTTTGAACACAAAATAAGTTATTTTGAAAAATTCTAGTAACCAAACAATTGTTGATCCCCATTGACTTCCATAGTACAGAAAAAAATACTATGCATCAATTGAAAAGGGGGGCCCCCCCCCCCTTCAACAACTATTTGGTTACCGACATTCTTCAAAATATATTGTTTTGTGTTCAACATAAGAAAGAAAGTCGTACAGGTTTGGAACAATATGAGGGTAAATGAATGATGACAGCATTTTCATTTTTGACGTGAACCTTTAATCTACTTATTTTTAAACATAACAATAATATTGCAGCTACTTTTTTCAGTAAATAAAATTTCCACAAAAACGCAAAACTACAACGACTTCTTAGATGGATGCTGCTGGAAATACTTCCTCACTCCTCATTCCTTTCCTAAATATAAGAAAAGACAAGTAGGCATAACTTTAAATTATACAACAAAAAGCACATAAAAAATAAATAAAAAAACATTTGCACATATTAACTAAACAGTTTACTTAAACTTCTACTACAACCATAATGTAAATATTGGGACTATAAATAAAACTTATACATTTACATTCTTCCTTAAAAAATATTGAACATACTTAATCTGACCATAAATACTACATTCAGATACTTTTTTTTTTACCTTGTCCTTTACAAACACTACAAATTCAGATATGTTATCATAATGGGTTTTTTTCCTACTATAGGAGACAACTTCTCAACTTTGCATACAGAAAAAAAATCTTTAAAGAATAAATAAAGTTATCAACTAAAGTTTTCAGTCATTAAAGATGTTCCATTGAAACCTAATTAGGTAATTCATTTTTATATAAAATCCTACTTTTCAATTAAACTGCTATTTTCAATTAATACTGTCTATTAACCAAATAAAAACAAATAAAAAAAACTTTAATATAAAAACATACACCCATACACAAAATACTACTAACAATGACAGCAAAATAAGCCCTTACATTCTGTTAATATTTCTTAATTTTACTCATTGATTGAACTCACTGAGACTTCAATGATTAATGTATAAAAATAATAATTATAATGATCAATTAAAACTTTTTCTCTTCTTAAATATGATTAACCATTTATCCTGAACTTAATAAACTGACAAAATATTTAAAAAGTTCTATATCATTAAGTAAATACAATTACAGAACTACAAATGTCCATTTTAGAAAATCGCTAAATTATCTGAAAAACCATTAATTTTTTCACAGTTACACTAATCCAGGAAAACACACACACCCCCCCTGTATATATATATATATTTATTTTAACACACATCCAAACCTGTTTTTACAGTACTAAACGTAATAACGGTATAATTTCTTTGAACAAGAAGTTACTTTTTCAAAATACTGATCCAATATTTATGTTTGGATCAATCTAACTCTGGTGAGATATCATTGTTTTTTAAAATAAAAAAACAAAACAGCTTTTCTACTATACACTCACTACCCAAACTAACAACTATATACAAAGTAACTTAACTAATTTACATACATTTATCATTGCCAATGCAGGATATAAAAGAATCATCAAAAAATGACTACACTGTACTTCTTTGACAAAGTATACACTTACATGAAATACATACACTGTTCATTGCACATATTCTATACTACAGCATTTTTATACCTATTCATCAAAAAAATACATTCTCTTTGTTAATCTTTTCTTAATTTTCTTGCATGTTTTGTCTATTTTTTACTGATTTAGGAATACTAAGATTAATTGAATGGAATTTAGTGTTTCCATGTGTCTAAAAGACACATACATGTGAATATATAAAGTCATGTGTAACAAATGAAGTGTGTGTACGTTTGTGTGCCTATATATTGCAGTGTGACATAAATGTGTGCTAATGACAATCAGACAGAGTGTGTGAATATAAAAAACAAAAAAAAGACAGCAATAGACACACACAAAGTGTATATACATAACTGAAAAGAGAAAAAACTATTTGTGTGACAAAGAGAGACAAGTATATAAGATAAACAGAAAGATGTCAACATAAAGAGAACAAAAAGTATTATGCCAGCATGTAAGACAAAGAGACAGACCACAAAACAATACTTACATGACATTTGACATCATAAAACCACAAAAATAACAAACATTAACATATTCATATTACTGATGTTATACCTGCTAGTTCTTCCTCAATCTGCATTGCAACTGCAACCTCTTCATCCACTGTATGTTCATTTAACTCTTGGTCCACAACTGTTGCAACTGCCACCTTGTGCTCCTTAGAAATTGCAGGTACTTCACCCTCATCTGAATCTTGAGTTACTTCTCTCACCATAGACACTGAAGCTACTTCTTGCTGTACAGATCCTGTACCGTGTGCTTCTTCCTGAATAGATGCGGTAGATGTATCAATTGCTGTTTTCTCTAGAGAAACAACAATGTTGTTTTGTATTTTTATTTTGCATTTTTCCATGCTCAACAGGTGCTCTTCCACATCTTGAGTGTCTGTAAGTAAGTGCAGAATTTTCTCATCATCCAAATACCGTTTCAACACACTGTTTGACAAGCTGACATCTTCTTCGCCAAAACTTCCTGCTACAGACACTTTCCCTTTTGCAATACATTCATAGTTGAGACACTTCTGCAAAAGTGCACATCTATGACAGCGATGAAAATTTCCTTGTGGACTGAAATCCATTTGCCAAGCCTGGCATTTTCTGCATCTTCGAGAAACAGTAATCTCGGCAGCATTGATTTCACCGATGATCATTTTCACTTCATCTTCTTCCACTGTGAAATCTTCATTACGACTAGGAAGTGAAATGCCTTCCACCTCTTCAATCTCCGTACTACGTGAACTAGTCAAGAAAAGGCATTCTGCATATAGCCTAGTGGATACATTTCGGATGCAATAATTCTTCCCATTGACTAGCTTGCCTACTAGGCTATCCCACAACTGAATTTTTATGCATCCTGTTATGTCTTCAACATAACAAGTCTGCATTTCAATGTATGCACCTCTAACTTCCACCATTTCAGTTGCCGGTTTTATATGTTTTACTCGAACCTCCAAACTGCCAACCTAAGAAAAAAAAAAAAAAGATAAAATTTGCAATTTACCAATAATTTGTCATATACAAAGAACTAGGCGAGCTAATATTGCACATGTCACGCTCAGCATCTTTCGTAAGCCAATTCTGTGATTAGTAGTAAATCTCCATCACGTACGTTCAGATGGAGCTGCATTTACTACACAGAGCCGTAGTTCACTAAAACCTACGCAATATCGCATTTAAATTACTACTTTAAAACGAAATAAGTAAAATCAAAAATAGAAACTCTTTCAGTATGTAATCCATGCATTACTCTCTAAAGGCACGTCCAATGAGGAGATGGCAAGTAATTTTTTTCATCACCATAATTGATGGATATCTAAAATATAAAAATAAGAAAAAGCCTAAAACAGGCCCGATTATAATTTGTTTTATTTTATAATTCTATACAATTAAAAAATAAACACAAATTATAATGGCATATATGTAAAAATGTGTCTTCTAATTGTATAGCTGCTTATATTTTCTCATTTTTATGTTCCTCTGTTTTGAATACCTTAAAATTTTAAAGATTTGCTGCAACACAATTTTATCTGATATGTGAATTATTAAAACAATGATAAATTCATAATTAATGTCATGGCTGATTCAGTCGACAGAAATACGGGACACACAAACCTATAATAACTGCTGAAATGGTTGCAGGGCAAATCTAGTCAGTCTGAGCGCTCATGGTACACTCTAAAAAAGGCTGAGTTAAATACAACCCAGTGCTGAGTAAAATAGGGACAAACCAGCAATTGGACGTTTGAACCAGTGGTTGGGTTAAATTTTAACCCAACCTTCTGGGTAGTAACCCAACCGCTGGGTCAACACAACCCAATTGCTGGGTTTGTCCCTATTTTACCCAGCACTGGGTTGTATTTAACCCAGCATTTTTTAGTGTACGCATAGTGCATACAGCCATACACATGCAGACGCCACTGCAGCTGTTTGTTATTTTATTTGTTGATTTTTGTTTACTTATTTGACAAGGACAATGCATGGTAATTAACATTTATGAAATAAAAATGTAAACAACCCAAACTATACCAATATTGCTAATTTACAACCTAAGTCCTATGCACATACACACAAAGACAGTATGTCTCAAACACACATACAACACAAAATAAAAGACATTCCAAACACATTATCATTAAAATTTTCTAAGTATAATATTCACACAACTAATTAATCATAAAACTACGATAAATACAACATTGTCTTAATGAAGCAATCTATTGAAATATTTACTTCCTAATACAGACAATACTTACTGTCCAAAGCATGATCGCCTATACAGCACCTGACAAAACACCTCTAATGATAGACCTACCATCAATACCAGAAACTAACGTATCTTTCAAAAAATTTTAACTGACTTGGCACAAGACCATTACAAACCTTGTAAATGGAAAAAAAACTAATTTACATTTTTTAAAACTCAAATTGTATTTTTTTAATCCAAAATTAATAACTTTCTATTTTTTAGATTCTATTAATCTAAGAATCCAAAATAACCCCAAAATATCTAAACTCTTTAACAAATACAACATTTCGGTATAATATCTACTCATTGTTTTAAAAACATACCACACACATTTTTTGTTAAATAATAAACAAACCACCCCTACTTCCATATAAATAATAAAGAAATCATATAATCATGTAACACTATTTAAACTAACTCTATACTAATCTATTATTTTCTTACAGTTACATTATCTACCAAATTTAAATGTATTAATAATACCACAACACACAATATTAAAACAAAAACTACATGTACACTTCTGCCTATATACTTCTATTTCTACTTTCAAAATATTTATTTTCCCAAAACTTCTAATCTTGGAATCTTGCAATTTAAAATATCCGATTTTTCATAACCTTATGAACCGTAATAACATCTTTTATACGTTATATTCCTACTCTAAAATATTAATCAGCAACTGAAATCACACTTCACAGTACATAACCACAAATTAAATTTTAAACTTCGTTACATACCGAAAGAACAAATTCTCCCACCTGTACTCTTGGCGCCATCGCTTTAATCTCGGCCACTGTTCTCTTCACCACCTCTGGAGCGATTTTAAACGAAAATCCGAGATCTTTCACCACGCTTAGATCAGTGAATCTGCTACACTGAATATCAAAATCTCCGCCCTCTGAACCTATTAAAATAATAAATTAGTTATCAAATTTTTACTGTATGTAAAATTGTAATAAAACTAGGGCTGCACGATAAATCGCATGCAATATTTATGCGTGCTTTCACATTGAGCAGCATTAACTACACAGAGCCGTTGTTCACCGACAAGCTAAGCAAAACCACGTTCATTTTTAGCGCAGCTCGTCAGTGAACAACGGCTCTGTGTAGTTAATGCTGCTCAATGTGAAAGCTCGCAGGTGATGGAGAACATTCTTTACCGAGGGATTACAGAATGCTTTACTGCAAGATGCGCATAAATCCACATGCGATTTTATTTTTTTTTTTTTTTTTTTTTTTTTTTATTGTGCAGCCCTAAAATAAAACTATTTAAATACACTTACTGACGCATTTCTTGATCCCCTTTAATTTCCGGCTTCGGTTTTTTTCAGCTTGCAGAAATGTCGATCGTTTCTCGGCAGAAAAGACTGCGACCCTGCAGTACTTGTCCCGAGTGGTTTGTAACAGCGCATTGAAAAATTTGGACCTATTTCTCATGGATGTTCGTACACAACTCACATTGTGTACGAACCCACAAATAGAATCATTAACATCTTCTTTTTCTTTTCCTTTCATATTTGGTTGTTTCGCTGGTGACGCCATGATACAATCAGCTTCACAAAATCCGTATAACTCCTGTTCTTCACACGTGACAACTCAATTTTAATTGGATAATGCCAAAATGAAACAAAATGTCCCACCCCACACTCTGAAATACTATTGGTCTACAATACTATTAATCTTAAACTAAACAACGTCATTACATTCAACTACTGTCAATCATTGCTTTATTCACTGACCATCCTATAAATTACATGAGCCTTAATAACCCAATGTAATCATTGTACTATCATGCTTGCTCAATGTAATAAATGTTTAATTACATTTTATAACACTGATTAACAGGGCCGGAGTTGGACTCACGTTCAGCCCTAGGGGTTTCATGCCTTAGACCAGCCCACTTATTTATTTTTTATTGTTACTGGCCTTTTCAGTGCCGCCTTTGAGCTTTCTATTATCCATTTTTCATCTATTATTTTTTGCTCGCATATCTCCAACAATGACTTTTTTTTTTAATCAAAGTTCCGCTGTCAGAGGAGTCAAAATATTATAACGTCATCATTGCCAATTAACATAAGAAATGGAAAATAAGGGACAATTGTGATTCTTTATCTTATTCTTTAAGAAAATAGTGTTTATTCTTTAAGAAAATTAGGGACAAAATAAGGAATGTTCCAAATATTTGTACTATACCATAATGTAGCTAGGCTTAAGTCTGCCTGCAGTTAAAAAGTTCTCCGAAATAATCACAATTGTTTTGCTTAACCTATTTATGTACAATTATTCAAAAAATAATTTTAAATGTCATACAAAAAATGTCATCGGCCTGAGTAAATTATACCATTATAGAATTGTAACTTCACACGTGTAATTGAGGTGAAAATACTGTGAAATTACAAATGGCATGGAATTTGAAAGCATAACTGAAGGTCTATGAAACGTCAGTCAAACAAGCATTTTTTTAAACAATAGCACTTAACGTCTTGATCTAAAATAGTATTGCAACTATAGCCTTTGAATGAATGAAAATGCATATTTTTCAATTAAAGAAAACTTAAGAGAGTGTGGGCTGCTTCTGCTGCTTCGATTTTTACTTCAGTAATGAGGTCCAAGTTTAAGAATATCCTACGCAAATAGTATTTATTTTATTTTATTATTATATATATTTTTTTGTAATGCATTTTTCCCCTCTATTTAACAGCATTAACTTACAGTGAAAGACGTCTTCCCTCAGGTAGACTGAATGATTTCCTGTCTTGCTGGATGTTGGGCTCATGATCAATAAATTGCATTAGCCCAAACTGATTTGCCAAAATCAAAACGCAGACGGTGAAGGGAATTGGCGTTAGCGCGAGTCCCGTTTGCTGTGAAGTTGTTTTTGGGAGCAGTTTAGGAGAGATTCCGCTTGCTCTTAAAGCTTCTACAAACGTTTTATGTTCACCAAAGAAAAAATTGTTTTGCGCCAAAAAGAATGATAGTTATACCACAGTCTATTGAGTTAGCAATTACGAATTGTTATGAATGATTGTTGACAATAATAATACAAAACGGCTGAAATAAAAAAAAAGAGTGGGGATGAATGAGTGAAGCAGCCTCGACAGCATAATTCATCCCAGCGGCACATGACAACACACCGGCTCTCGCGGCCAAGAAACAGACCGGCCCACCGGGAATTTTCCCGGTTCTCCCGATTAGCCAATCCGGGCCTGCTGATTAAGTAGCTACAAGACTAACTTAAAAAATAAATAAATAAATACAAGATAAGAAACACAAACCTTACAATTAAATACAGTTTTGAAATATGGCTCTAGTTACCTGTTCAAATGCTTACCGCTAAAACCCTGTGGAACAAATTCCAACACATACTAATGAAACCAAATTGCAATTGTAAATATTTTAAACTGTTCAAAGTGAACTGTGTTTGCACACTAAAATTCTATTACAGTTATAACAATTTATTTATTCAATAAATATTTGGTTTACTAAAAAAATTAAAAACATGTTTAAAAAAACAAACAAACAAAAAAATAAATAAATAAATAAAACTTTAGAACACTGCGTAAACTCACAATAATCCAATGATTCCAAACAAGCGTGGACATTTTTTTAAACAAAAATTGGACAAAAATTACCATTATACAAGTTAGAAGACTTAAAAACACTACCGCTATGATAAATTCCCTAAAATTACAATTAAAATCACTACATGGCAAAAATACATCATTCATTAGCTCATTGAACTCACTAATACATGTTTAATCAAATCACATTTAATCAAAGTTAATCAATGCATTTATATAGACGTATCAGCTTTTACAATTATGCCACATTATGATTACAGTTAAACCTGAAAAATATATTATAAACAGAAGACTTACAGTAAGCATTTTGTTACCTATCATTTATTTCAAATACCCATAAACGCCTACCAATTCAAAAAAGGTTAAATTAAAAAAAACTGTATCATGACTTTTGTTTTAATTTTACCATCTTTCCAATCAAAGTACTAATTATATAATTTCTTTATTAAAAATACTGGAACTGAATCAAACTTTGCATGGTATAGTGTTAGTGTATAATTTTACAAAAAAGCTTATATTTCGTAAAATCTTTCTATTACCAAACAATCCTGAATGATTATACCAAATAATGATAATACTACTACTACTAATAATAATATAAATAATAAATGTTTTATAAACAACTAATCAGCATATTACAATGATTTATAAACCATAATCTGACTGACACTGAAAACTCAAATAATGATACTGAAAATTTTGCTTTGATTACATTAATAAATTACATTTTTAACATGTATTCAAATAGAAAGATGTTATTTTAAATTGTAATTATTTCACAATATTACTGCTTTTGCTATATTATACATCACATAAATACAAGCTTTGGAAACTTAAAAAACTTGAAAATCTTACCATCCAAAAAACTTTTCACCAAAAGTATTCAACTAAATTTGTATGCATGTGTTGGTATTTGACCATACTCTGCTTCTATTAAACAATATCATCTGTACTAACTAAACTACATTATTATATTGTAACCCGTTCATTATACTTTATGAGTGATCATATTCCCCACAATGGATGCATTCTACTGTCACACATACATTTCACATTGGCCTAAATGCTAACCACAATGAAACACTAAAAAGTCTTAGGTGCTTGAACCCCGGTAATCGCTGATTGCAGCTATATTTAGGGGTTCAAGCACGCAGTGCTGAAACCCTATTGTAATTGTTAGGATTTTTATTATTATTAGGGGTTCAAGCACGCAGTGCTGAAACCCTATTGTAATTGTAAGGATTTTTATTCTTATTTGGGGTTCAAGCACGCAGTGCTGAAACCCTATTTTAATTGTAAGATTTGTATTATTATTATTATGATTATTATAGGGGTCAAGCACGCAGGTGCTGAAACCTATTGTAATTGTAAAAAGGGATTTTATTTTATTATTATTATTATTATTTGATTATATATTATTATTATTATTCTTCCCTAAAACTGAACGGGCAGAACAAACCGTAAGGCCTAGAGAGCTGAAACTTTGTCAAAAGGTAGTAGTCATGCTCGCTACTCAGGCGCAAAGAGCCGGCCCAATCGGCCAATAGGGGGCGCTACAGCGATCAAAAACACTTAAGTGCTAATAACTCCTAAACCGCTTGCCATAGATGCCAAAATTTTACATATTTGGAATCCTTGGGTCAACGCCAATTAAAAATGGTCACTCTGATTTTGGGTCTACGAGGTCTCGTTTTTCCGCAAATTTGAATTATGTCCAAAACCTACATTTGCGAACTAGTCCAAGGTTTTTTGGACGATCGGAAGCAAACCACTGCAGAAATATTCTCTGGACAATGAATATCAATAATTATCAAAAAAAAGTTGAAATTTCGACTCTCTGTTGCAAGGGGGCGCCAAAACGTTTGAAAGAGGAGGGGACAATTTTACTAAAATGGAGATAACTCTTGAACGGAATGAGATATATTCACCAAACTTGGTACACATGTGTAAGATCTCAATCTTTGGTCAAATAAAAAAATTGCGTAGCTCTGCCACTTGGTGGCGCTATAATTTTGAAAAAACTATTACTAGGTAACCGTTGGTCCGATCGACTTGAAATTTGGTTTGCAGTGTCAAGGACTACAAGTGGCACAAGTGTCTATGAGGACATTTGTGTTTCTCAAAAAACATGGCCGCCATTGGCCAAAATCTTTTAAGCACCTATTTGACAGGGTTAACGGAGGTCGATCGGAACGAAACTCGATGGGCATGTTCGACTCAGGGCCCTAAATGTCTGTAAGAATTTTGAAAGAAATCGGCCACTAGTTGGCGCTAACGAGTTTTTTGGCTCTGTAATCACGTGGTGTTTCAAAAATCCACACAATATGCATATCATTGGATAGGCCTCCTCATAATGAGCAACTTTGCCTCAAGAACTATTGCTGTCAATTAAATTGTTCATTAATTATTCATAAATATGTTAAAAACCTACTTTTGCGAACTAGTCCTAGGTTTTTTGTTCAATCTCGATCAAACCACTGCAGTAATATTCTCTGGACACTCTAGATCAATAATTATCAAAAAAATGTAGAATTTTGTCCTTTGGTTACTTAAAACGGGGTCATTTAGGAAAGGGGTGTGGCCAGATATACCCTAAAGCCTATAAAACCTAAACAAAAACTCAAAACTTTACGAAACTTGGTGACAACATGTGACAGAAGACACTAAACAAGCATGCAAAGTTTAATGAAGATCGAACAGTAGGTGGCGCTATAACAGTTGAAAAGGCCTCAAAAATACAATATTTGTATAGAAAATGACCTCAAATTAGAGAAAATGTACATATATTCATAAAAACCCTAGATCTTCATATCATATGATAGATCTTCTCATTTTGAACAACTTTGCCTCTGGGACTAATGCTGTCATTCAAATCGTTCATTAAATATTCACAAATATGTTAAAAACCTACTTTTGCGAACTAGTCCTAGATTTTTCCCTCAATCTCGATCAAACCACTGTAGTAATATTCTCTGGACTCTCTAGATCAATAATTATTAAAAAAAAAAAAAATTTTACCTTTGGTTACCTTTAACAGGGTCATTTAGAAAAGAGCGTGGTCAAATATACCCCAAAACCTATAAAACGTAAACGAAAACTCCAAACTTTACGAAACTTGGTGAAACCATGTGTCAGATGACTCTTAACAAGCATGCAAACTTTCATGAAGATGGAACCTTAGGTGGCGCTATAACAGTTGAAAAGGCCTCAAAAATTCAATATTTGTATAGAAAATGACCTCAAATTGTAGAACATGTTCATATATTCACACAAACACTAGATCTTCATATCATATGATAGATCTCTACATTATGAACAACTTTGCCTCTGGGACTAAAGCTGTCAATCAAATCGTTCAGTAAATATTTTCAAATATGTTAAAAACCTACTTTTGCGAACTAGTCCTAGGTTTTTCGCTCAATCTCGATCAAACCACTGCAGTAGTATTATCTGGACTCTCTAGAACAATAATTATCAAAAAAATGTTGAATTTTGTCCTTTGGTTACCTATAACGGGGTAATTTATAAAAGGGGCGTGGTCAAATATACCCCAAAGCCTATAAAACCTAAACAAAAACTCAAAACTTTACAAAACGTGGTAGAAACATGTGTCAGATGACTCTTAACAAGCATGCCAAGTTTCGTGGAGATCGGACCATAGGTGGCGCAATAACAGTTAAAAAGGCTTCAAAAACACAAGATTTCAATGGTAAAACACCTCAAATTGCTAAAAAAAATTCTCATATATTTACACGAACACTAGATCTTCATCTCATATGATAGATCTCCTCATTCTGAACAACTTTACCTCTGGGACCAATGCTGTCAATCAAACTGTTCATTAAATATTTGAGATTATTTTAAAAACCTACTTTTGTGAACTAGTCCTAGGTTTTTAAAATTAATAAAATCAGTGCAGTACTATTCTGTAGACTCTCTAGGTCAATAATTATCAAAAAAAAATTAACATTTGCATTTGGGACAACTATAAACTGGTCATTTTATAATTTGTTCTTTACTTTGTGTACCCAAAAGGCCTAAAATCATAAAAGAAAGCCCACAATGTCTCTCAAAACTGTGTAAAATGATGCATAATTTCACTCTAAACAAGCATGCAAAATATAAGAGAAATTGGGCAAAAAATAACATTATAATAGTTATAAAGGTTAAACACAGTGTTGTAGGAGAAATTGCAACTATAACCACTAGATGGCAGCGGAAGACCACTAATGGGCTCATTAATTGCACTGAAACAGTACTGTTCATAGGTTATCTTATGGATTAATCCTAAATTATTATAAAATCACTGTTATAACATTTCAAATCACATTGAGTCAAAGTTTACCATTTTGTTCATACAGACATATCAGTTTTTACAATTATGCCAGATTATGATTACAGTGAAACCTGAAAATAACATATACACTCTTAAAAAGAGAAGACTTGCAATAAGCATTTTGACCTACCATTTATTTCAGGAATCTATATGTGCAACAAAATGTGTGTGTGTGTGCAGTTAATGTGTATGTGTGTGTGTCTCTGTGTCTGTATGTTTAAGTAAGCTTAATGAGTATTAATAAACTAGTTTAATCATTTCATTTCAGTGTGTGTGTGTGTGTGTGTGTGAGCATATTCTACATTTTGGATGTGTTTTACTGTCAGCCATACATCCATGTTGGCCTAGACCCTAAAATAAACCACCTTAAATGCCTTCATATGCTTGAACCCCGGTAATTGCTGCTTGCAGCTATATTTTTAGGGGTTCAAGCACGAAGTGCTGAAACCCTATTGTAATTGTAAGGATTTTTATTATTATTATTATTATTATTATTATTTTTCTCCGCTAAAACTGATCGTGCAGACCAAACCGTAAGGCGTAGAGAGATGAAACTTGGCCAGAAGGTAGAGCTCCCTGAGGGGACATTCTGACAAAGACTCACCCCAATCGGCCAATAGGTGGCGCTACAGCGCAAAAAACTAAAATTTCAGACATTTTTGGCCCTAACTCATACACCTTTTGTCGTAGACTCAAAAATTTTACATCGTTGCGATCCTTGGGTTAACCCGAACAAAAGTGGAGTCACTCAGATTTTCTCTAGGAAGCACGGTTTTTCCGTAAAATTGACCTATATCCCAAACGTACTTTTGCGAACTAGTCCTAGGTTTTTTGCCTGATCGGAACCAAATCACTGCAAAAATTTTCGGTGGACATTGAATATCAATAATTATCAAAAAAAAGTTGAAATTTCGATTTTCGTGCGCAACAGCATTCAAAGAAACGTCTATGCTAACGTTAGCCAAATGTTATTTTAGCTATAACTCTGGAACGGAATGAGATATCTTCACCAAACTCGGTACACATATGTATGAGCTCAATCTTTGGTCAAATAAAAAAAATTGCGCAGCTTTGCCACTTGGGGGCGCTATAAGACAGAAAAAACATAAATTCAGCTATAACTAGGCAACCGTTGGTCTGATCGACTTGAAAATCGGTATGCAGCGTCTTGGTCTAAAGTGGCACGAGTGCCTATGAGGATATTTGCATATCTCAAAAAACATGGCCGCCATTGGCCAAAATCTTTTAAGCACCTATTTGACAGGGTTAACGGAGGTCGATCGGAACGAAACTCGGTGGGCATGTTCGACACATGGTCCTAAAGGTCTGTAAGAATTTTGAAAGAAATCGGCCACTGGGGGGCGAAATTACGATTTTCAAGTACGTAAACGATTGTATATTGCGCAAATTTTCACACATCAACACAATATGCATATCATTTGATAGATCTTCTCATATCGAGTAACTTTGCCTCTAGAACCATTGCTGTCAATCAAATCGTTCATTAAATATTCTCTATTATGTTAAAAACCTTCTTTTGCAAACTAGTCCTTGGTTTTTTGCTCAGTCTCGGTAAAACCACTGCAGTAATATTCTCTGGACCCTCTAGATCAATAATTATCAAAAAAATGTTGAATTTTGTCCTTCACTTACTTTTTAACGGTGTCATTTAGAGAAGGGGCGTGGTCAAAAATACCCAAATGCCTATAAAACCTAAACAAAAACTCAAAACTTTACGAAACTTGGTGAAAACATGTGTCAGATCACTCTTAACAAGCATGCAAAATTTCATGGAGATCGGATCATAGGTGGCGCTATAACAGTAAAGAAAGTATCCAAAAACACAATATTTCAAATATAACAGAATTAAATTGTACACAAAACGTTCATATATTCACACATACACTAAATCTTGATATCACAAGATAGATCTCCTCATGCTGAACAACTTTGCCTCTGGGAACAATGTTGTGAATAAAACATGGTAATTAAATATTCAAGATTATTTAAAAAAGCTACTTTTGCGAACTAGTCCAAGGTTTTTCGCCCGATCAGAACCAAACCAGTGCAGCAATACTCTATGGACAGTGTTTATGAATAATTATCAAAAAAAAGTTGAACTTTAAACTCACGGTCGCAAAGGGGCGCCAAATCGTTTGAAAGAGGCGGGACAATTTTACTAAAATGGAGATAGCTCTTGAACGGAATGAGATATCTTCACCAAACTCGGTACACATGTGTATGAGCTCAATATTTGGTGAAATAAAAAAAATACGCAGCTCTACCACTTGGTGGCGCTATAAAATGGAAAAAACATAAGAACGAATATAACTTTGCAACCGTTGGTCCGATCGACTTGAAAATTGGTATGCAGTGTGTTTGTCCAGTGTGCCATAAGTGTCTATGAGGACATCTGCGTATATAAAAAAACATGGCCGCCATTGGCCAAAGACATTTAAGCACCTATAAGACAAGGTTAACGGAGGTTGATCGGGACGAAACTCAGTGGGCATGTTCGACTTATGGCCCTAAATGTCTGTAAGAATTTTGAAAGAAATCGGCCACTAGTTGGCGCTAACGAGATTTTTTTGGCTCTGTAATCACGTGGTGTTTCAGAAATCCACACAATATGCATATCATTTGATAGATCTCCTCATAACGAGCAACTTTGCCTAAAGAACCATTGCTGTCAATCAAATCGTTCATTAAATATTCACAAATATGTTAAAAACCTACTTTTGCGAACTAGTCCTAGGTTTTTTGTTCAATCTCGATCAAACCACTGCAGTAATATTCTCTGGACACTCTAGATCAATAATTATCAAAAAAATGTAGAATTTTGTCCTTTGGTTACTTAAAACGGGGTCATTTAGGAAAGGGGTGTGGCCAGATATACCCTAAAGCCTATAAAACCTAAACAAAAACTCAAAACTTTACGAAACTTGGTGACAACATGTGACAGAAGACACTAAACAAGCATGCAAAGTTTCATGAAGATCGAACAGTAGGTGGCGCTATAACAGTTGAAAAGGCCTCAAAAATACAATATTTGTATAGAAAATTACCTCAAATTACAGAAAATGTACATATATTCATAAAAACCCTAGATCTTCATATCATATGATAGATCTCCTCATTTTGAACAACTTTGCCTCTGGGACCAATGCTGTCATTCAAATCGTTCATTAAATATTCACAAATATGTTAAAAACCTACTTTTGCGAACTAGTCCTAGGTTTTTCGCTCAATCTCGATCAAACCACTGCAGCTCAATACTCTGGACTCTCTAGATCAATAATTATCAAAAAAAAATTGAATTTTGTCCTTTGGTTAACTATAACAGGTTCATTTATAAAAGGGGCGTGGCCAAAATACTCAAAAGCCTATAAAACCCAAACGAAAACTCAAAACTTTACGAAATGTTTTTAAAAACATGTGTCAGAAGACACTTAACAAGCATGCAAAGTTTTATAGATATTGGACCATAGGTGGCGCTATAACAGTTAAAAAGGCCTCAAAAACACAATATTTCTATAGTAAATGACCTCAAATTGCAAAAAAAAAAAAGTTCATATATTCACACAAACACTAGATCTTCATATCGTATGATAGATCTCCACATTCTGAACAACTTTGCCTCTGGGACTAATGCTGTCATTCAAACTGTTCATTAAATATTCACAAATATGTTAAAAACCTACTTTTGCGAACTAGTCCTAGGTTTTTCGCTCAATCTCGATCAAACCACTGCAGCTCAATACTCTGGACTCTCTAGATCAATAATTATCAAAAAAAATTTAATTTTGTCCTTTGGTTAACTATAACAGGTTCATTTATAAAAGGGGCGTGGCCAAAATACTCAAAAGCCTATAAAACCCAAACGAAAACTCAAAACTCAAAACTTTGCGAAACGTGGCGAAAACATGTGTCAGAGGACTCTTAACAAGCATGCAAAGTTTCATGGAGATCGGACAATAGGTGGTGCAATAACAGTTAAAAAGGCTTCAAAAACACAAGATTTCAATGGTATATGGCCTCAAATTGCTAAAAAAATTCTCATATATGTACACGAACACTAGATCTTCATATCATATGATAGATCTCCTCATTCTGAACAACTTTGCCTATAGGACCACTGCTGTCAATCAAATTGTTCTTTAAACATTTGAGATGATTTAAAGAAAACCTACTTTTGTGAACTAGTCCTCGGTTTTTAACTCAAAATCAATCAAATCAGTGCAGTACTATTCTCTAGACTCTCTAGGTCAATAATTATCAAAAAAAATTTAACATTTGCATTTGGACAGCTATAACATGGTCATTTTATGATATGTTCTTTACATAGTGTACCCAAAGGCATATAAATCATAAAAGAAAGCCTACAACATCTCTCAAAACTGTGTAAAATGATACATAATTTTATTCTAAACAAGCATGACAAATTTAAGAGAGATTGGTTAAAAAAAATAACACTTTAACAGTTATAAAAGTTAAAAACACAAGTGTTGTATGAAAAATTGCATCTATAACCACTAGATGGCAGCGTAAGACCACTAATGGCCTCATTAAATGCCCTAAAACAGTACTAAATATAGGTTTGTCTATGGATTCATGCTAAGACATTATAAAATCACTGTTATAACATTTAAAATCACATTGAGTCAAAGTTTACCATTTTGTTCATACAGACATATCACTTTTTACAATTATGCCAGATTATGATTACAGTGAAACCTAAAAATGACATGTAAACTCTTAAAAAGAGAAGACTTGCAATAAGTTTTGTCACCTATCATTTCTGTCAAATATCTATATCTGCAACAAAATGTGTGTGAATTTATGTCTGTGTCTGTGTGTTTAAGTATGCTTATTGAGTATTAATAAACTAGTTTAATCATTTCAGTGTGTGTGTGTGGTGTGTGTGTGTGTCTGTGAGCTATTCTCCATTTTGGAAGTGTTTTACTGTCAGCCATACATCCAGGTTGGCCTAGACCCTAAAAGCATACCACCTTCAAGGCCTTAAAATGCTTGAACCCCGGCAATTGCTGCTTGCAGCTATATTTAGGGGTTCAAGCACGCAGTGCTGAAACCCTATTGTAATTGTAAGGATTTTTATTATTATTATTATTCTTCCCTAAAACTGAACGGGCAGAACAAACCGTAAGGCCTAGAGAGCTGAAACTTTGTCAAAAGGTAGTAGTCATGCTCGCTACTCAGGCGCAAAGAGCCGGCCCAATCGGCCAATAGGGGGCGCTACAGCGATCAAAAACACTTAAGTGCTAATAACTCCTAAACCGCTTGCCGTAGACTCCAAAATTTTACATATTTGGAATCCTTGGGTCAATGCCAATTAAAAATGGTCACTCTGATTTTTGGCCTAGGCGGTCTCGTTTTTCCACAAATTTGACGTATGTCCAAAACCTACTTTTGCGAACTAGTCCTAGGTTTTTTGCCTGATCAGAACCAAACCACTGCAGAAATATTCTCTGGACAATGAATATCAATAATTATCAAAAAAAAGTTGAATTTTCGACTCTCTGTTGCAAGGGGGCGCCAAAACGTTCAAAAGTCGAGGACCAATTTTACTAAAAAGGCTATAACTCTTGAACGAAATGAGATATCTTCACCAAACTCGCTGCACATGTGTAAGAGCTAAAACTTTGGTCAAATAAAAAAAAATTGCGTAGCTCTGCCACTTGGTGGCGCTATAATTTTGAAAAAACTATTACTAGGTAACCGTTGGTCCGATCGACTTGAAATTTGGTTTGCAGTGTCAAGGACTACAAGTGGCACAAGTCTCTATGAGGACATTTGTGTTTCTCAAAAAACATGGCCGCCATTGGCCAAAATCTTTTAAGCACCTATTTGACAGGGTTAACGGAGGTCGATCGGAACGAAACTCAGTGGGCATGTTCGACTCAGGGCCCTAAATGTCTGTAAGAATTTTGAAAGAAATCGGCCACTAGTTGGCGCTAACGAGTTTTTTGGCTCCAAAATCACGTGGTGTTTCACACATCCACACAATATTCATATAATTTGATAGAACTCCTCATAATGAGAAACTTTGCCTCAAGAACCATTGCTGTCAACCAAATAATTCATTAAATATTCACAAATATGTTAAAAACCTACTTTTGCGAACTAGTCCTAGGTTTTTTGTTCAATCTCGATCAAACCACTGCAGTAATATTCTCTGGACACTCTAGATCAATAATTATCAAAAAAATGTAGAATTTTGTCCTTTGGTTACTTAAAACGGGGTCATTTAGGAAAGGGGTGTGGCCAGATATACCCTAAAGCCTATAAAACCTAAACAAAAACTCAAAACTTTACGAAACTTGGTGACAACATGTGACAGAAGACACTAAACAAGCATGCAAAGTTTCATGAAGATCGAACAGTAGGTGGCGCTATAACAGTTGAAAAGGCTTCAAAAATACAATATTTGTATAGAAAATGACCTCAAATTACAGAAAATGTACATATATTCATAAAAACCCTAGATCTTCATATCATATGATAGATCTTCTCATTTTGAACAACTTTGCCTCTGGGACCAATGCTGTCATTCAAATCGTTCATTAAATATTCACAAATATGTTAAAAACCTACTTTTGCGAACTAGTCCTAGATTTTTCCCTCAATCTCGATCAAACCACTGCAGTAATATTCTCTGGACTCTCTAGATCAATAATTATCAAGAAAAAGTTGAATTTTGTTCTTTGGTTACCTTTAACGGGGTCATTAAAAAAAGGGCGTGGTCAAATATACCCCAAAACCCATAAAGCCTAAACAAAAACTCCAAACTTTACAAAACTTGGTGAAAACATGTAACAGAAGACACTTAACAAGCATGCAAAGTTTCACCGAGATCGGACCATAGGTGGCGCTATAAAAGTCATAACTGTTAAAAATAATCATATTTCTTTGGTAAATTACCTGCATTTGCCAAAAATGCTATTTTTAATCATTGATTTAAGGGGTTACAGCCATGTTAACAAAATCTTTTTCCTTATGTGCTTAAATGCCTTAACTGCTTGAACCCCGGTAATTGCTGCTTGCAGCTATATTTATTATTATTTTTCTCCGCTAAAACTGATCGTGCAGAACAAACCGTAAGGCCTAGAGAGCTGAAACTTTGTCAAAAGGTAGTAGTCATGCTCGCTACTCAGGCGCAAAGAGCCGGCCCAATCGGCCAATAGGGGGCGCTACAGCGATCAAAAACACTTAAGTGCTAATAACTCCTAAACCGCTTGCCATAGATGCCAAAATTTTACATATTTGGAATCCTTGGGTCAACGCCAATTAAAAATGGTCACTCTGACTTGGGTCTAGGTGGTCTCGTTTTTCCACAAATTTGACGCATGTCCAAAACCTACTTTTGCGAACTACTCCTAGATTTTTCCCTCAATCTCGATCAAACCACTGCAGTAATATTCTCTGGACACTCAAGATCAATAATTATCAAAAAAAAGTTGACATTTCGACTCTCTGTTGCAAGGGGGCGCCAAAACGTTCAAAAGTCGAGGACCAATTTTACTAAAAAGGCTATAACTCTTGAACGAAATGAGATATCTTCACCAAACTCGCTGCACATGTGTAAGAGCTAAAACTTTGGTCAAATCAAAAAAAAATTGCGTAGCTCTGCCACTTGGTGGCGCTATAATTTAAAAAAAACTATTACTAGGTAACCGTTGGTCCGATCGACTTGAAATTTGGTTTGCAGTGTCAAGGACTACAAGTGGCACAAGTGTCTATGAGAACATTTGTGTTTCTCAAAAAACATGGACGCCATTGGCCAAAATCTTTTAAGCACATATTTGACAAGGTTAACGGAGGTCGATCAGAACAAAACAGACCTTTAGGGCATGTTCGACTCATGGCCCTAAAGGTCTGTAAGAATTTTGAAAGAAATCGGCCACTAGTTGGCGCTAACGACTTTTTTGGCTCTGTAATCACGTGGTGTTTCAAAAATCCACACAATATGCATATCATTGGATAGGCCTCCTCATAATGAGCAACTTTGCCTCAAGAACTATTGCTGTCAATTAAATTGTTCATTAATTATTCTCAATTATGTTAAAAACCTTCTTTTGCAAACTAGTCCTTGGTTTTTTGCTCAGTCTCGGTAAAACCACTGCAGTAATATTCTCTGGATTCTCTAGATCAATAATTATCAAAAAAATGTAGAATTTTGTCCTTTGGTTACTTAAAACGGGGTCATTTAGGAAAGGGGTGTGGCCAGATATACCCTAAAGCCTATAAAACCTAAACAAAAACTCAAAACTTTACGAAACTTGGTGACAACATGTGACAGAAGACACTAAACAAGCATGCAAAGTTTCATGAAGATCGAACAGTAGGTGGCGCTATAACAGTTGAAAAGGCCTCAAAAATACAATATTTGTATAAAAAATGACCTCAAATGACAGAACATGTACATATATTCATAAAAACACTAAATATTCATATCACATGATAGATCTCCTCATTCTGAACAACTTTGCCTCTAGGACCAATGTTGTCAATCAAACTGGTCATTACATATTCAAGATTATTTAAAAAACCTACTTTTGCGAACTAGTCCTAGGTTTATCGCTCAATCTCGATCAAACCACTGCAGTAATATTCACTGGACTCTCTAGATCAATAATTATCAAAAAAAATTTGAATTTTGTCCTTTGGTTAACTATAACAGGTACATTTATAAAAGGGGCGTGGCCAAAATACCCAAAAAGCCTATAAAACCCAAACGAAAACTCCAAACTTTACGAAACTGGATGAAAACATGTGACAGAAGACACTTAACAAGCATGCAAAGTTTCACAGAGATCTGACCATAGGTGGCGCTATAACAGTCATAACTGTCAAAAATCATCATATTTCTTTGGTAAATTACCTGCTTTTGCCAAAAATGCTATTTTTAATCAAAGAATTAAGTGGTTACAGCCATGTTAACAAAATCTTTTTCCTTATGTGCTTAAATGCCTTAACTGCTTGAACCCCGGTAATCGCTGCTTGCAGCTATATTAATTATTATTAGGGGTTAAGCACGCAGTGCTGAACACCATTGTATATTTGTAAGGATTTTTGGGGTTCAGCACGCAGTGTGAAACCCTATTGTAATTGTAGGATTTTTATATTATATTGGGGTCAAGCACGCAGTGCTGAAACCCTATTGTAATTGTAAGGATTTTATTATTATTATTATTATCTATTATTATTATATTATTTATTATTCTTCCCTAAAACTGAACGGGCAGAACAAACCGTAAGGCCTAGAGAGCTGTGAAACCTTTTGTCAAAAGGTAGTGTCATGCGATCGCACTCAGGCGAAAGAGACGAGCCCAATAGGCCAATAGGGGGCGCTACAGCGATCAAAAACACTTAAGTGCTAATAACTCCTAAACCGCTTGCCGTAGACTCCAAAATTTTACATATTTGGAATCCTTGGGTCAACGCCAATTAAAAATGGTCACTCTGATTTGGGGTCTAGGTGGTCTCGTTTTTCCGCAAATTTGACGTATGTCCAAAACCTACTTTTGCGAACTAGTCCTAGGTTTTTTGCCCAATCGGAAGCAAACCACTGCAGAAATATTCTCTGGACAATGAATATCAATAATTATCAAAAAAAAGTTGACATTTCGACTCTCTGTTGCAAGGGGGCGCCAAAACGTTCAAAAGTCGAGGACCAATTTTACTAAAAAGGCTATAACTCTTGAACGAAATGAGATATCTTCACCAAACTCGCTGCACATGTGTAAGAGCTAAAACTTTGGTCAAATCAAAAAAAAATTACGTAGCTCTGCCACTTGGTGGCGCTATAATTTTGAAAAAACTATTACTAGGTAACCGTTGGTCCGATCGACTTGAAATTTGGTTTGCAGTGTCAAGGACTACAAGTGGCACAAGTGTCTATGAGGACATTTGTGTTTCTCAAAAAACATGGCCGCCATTGGCCAAAATCTTTTAAGCACCTATTTGACAGGGTTAACGGAGGTCGATCGGAACGAAACTCGATGGGCATGTTCGACTCAGGGCCCTAAATGTCTGTAAGAATTTTGAAAGAAATCGGCCACTAGTTGGCGCTAACGAGTTTTTTGGCTCTGTAATCACGTGGTGTTTCAAAAATCCACACAATATGCATATCATTGGATAGGCCTCCTCATAATGAGCAACTTTGCCTCAAGAACTATTGCTGTCAATTAAATTGTTCATTAATTATTCACAAATATGTTAAAACCCTACTTTTGCGAACTAGTCCTAGGTTTTTTGTTCAATCTCGATCAAACCACTGCAGTAATATTCTCTGGACACTCTAGATCAATAATTATCAAAAAAATGTAGAATTTTGTCCTTTGGTTACTTAAAACGGGGTCATTTAGGAAAGGGATGTGGCCAGATATACCCTAAAGCCTATAAAACCTAAACAAAAACTCAAAACTTTACGAAACTTGGTGACAACATGTGACAGAAGACACTAAACAAGCATGCAAAGTTTCATGAAGATCGAACTGTAGGTGGCGCTATAACAGTTGAAAAGGCCTCAAAAATACAATATTTGTATTGAAAATGACCTCAAATTACAGAACATGTACATATATTCATAAAAACACTAAATATTCATATCACATGATAGATCTCCTCATTTTGAACAACTTTGCCTCTAGGACCAATGTTGTCAATCAAACTGGTCATTACATATTCAAGATTATTTAAAAAACCTACTTTTGCGAACTAGTCCTAGGTTTATCGCTCAATCTCGAATCCCCCCCCCAAAAAAAAAACCAATGCAGTAATATTCACTGGACTCTCTAGATCAATAATTATCAAAAAAAATTTGAATTTTGTCCTTTGGTTAGCTATAATGGGGTAATTTTAAAAGGGGCGTGGTCATATATACCCAAAAGCCTATAAAACCTAAACGAAAACTCCAAACTTTACGAAACTTGATGAAAACATGTGACAGAAGACACTTAACAAGCATGCAAAGTTTCACAGAGATCTGACCATATGTGGCGCTGTAACAGTCATAACTGTCAAAAATCATCATATTTCTTTGGTAAATTACCTGCTTTTGCCCAAAATGCTATTTTTAATCATAGATTTAAGGGGTTACAGCCATGTTAACAAAATCTTTTTCCTTATGTGCTTAAATGCCTTAACTGCTTGAACCCCGGTAATCGCTGCTTGCAGCTATATTTAGGGGTTCAAGCACGCAGTGCTGAAACCCTATTGTAATTTTTATTTATTTTTTTATTATTATTCTTCCCTAAAACTGAACGGGCAGAACAAACCGTAAGGCCTAGAGAGCTGAAACTTTGTCAAAAGGTAGTAGTCATGCTCGCTACTCAGGCGCAAAGAGCCGGCCCAATCGGCCAATAGGGGGCGCTACAGCGATCAAAAACACTTAAGTGCTAATAACTCCTAAACCGCTTGCCGTAGACTCCAAAATTTTACATATTTGGAATCCTTGGGTCAACGCCAATTAAAAATGGTCACTCTGATTTTGGGTCTAGGAAGTCTCGTTTTTCCGCAAATTTTAATTATGTCCAAAACCTACTTTTGCGAACTACTCCTAGGTTTTTTGCCCAATCAGAACCAAACCACTGCAGAAATATTCTCTGGACAGTGAATATCAATAATTATCAAAAAAAAGTTGAAATTTCGACTCACTGTTGCAATGGGGCGCCAAAACGTTCAAAAGTCGAGGACCAATTTTACTAAAAAGGCTATAACTCTTGAACGAAATGAGATATCTTCACCAAACTCGCTGCACATGTGTAAGAGCTAAAACTTTGGTCAAATCAAAAAAATTGCGTAGCTCTGCCACTTGGTGGCGCTATAATTTTGAAAAAACTATTAATAGGTAACCGTTGGTCCGATCGACTTAAAACTTGGTTTGCAGTGTCAAGGACTACAAGTGGCACAAGTGTCTATGATGACATTTGTGTTTCTCAAAAAACATGGCAGCCATTGGCCAAACAAGTTTAAGCATGTATTTGACAAGGTTAACGGAGGTCGATCAGAACAAAACAGACCTTTAGGGCATGTTCGACTCATGGCCCTAAAAATGTGTAAGAATTTTGAAAGAAATCGGCCACTAGTTAGCGCTAACGAGTTTTTTGGCTCTGTAATCACGTGGTGTTTCAAAAATCCACAAAATATGCATAGCATTGGATAGGCCTCCTCATAATGAGCAACTTTGCCTCTAGAACTATTGCTGTCAATTAAATTGTTAATTATTTATTCACAAATATGTTAAAAACCTACTTTTTTGCGAACTAGTCCTAGGTTTTTTGTCCGATCGGAATCAAAACACTGCAGAAATATTCTCTGGACAGTTTATATCAATAATTATCAAAAAAAAGTAGAATTTTGTTCTTTGGTTACCTATAACGGGGTCATTTAGAAAAGAGCGTGGTCAAATATACCCCAAAACCTATAAAACCTAAACAAAAACTCAAAACTTAACGAAACTTGGTGACAACATGTGACAGAGGACACTAAACAAGCCCCCCCGCCCCCTGCAAAGTTTCATGAAGATCGTAAACAGTAGGTGGCGCTTTTATACAGTTGAAAAGGCTTCAAAAATACAATATTTGTATAGAAAATGACCTCAAATTAGAGAAAATGTACATATATTCATAAAAACCCTAGATCTTCATATCATATGATAGATCTTCTCATTTTGAACAACTTTGCCTCTGGGACCAATGCTGTCATTCAAATCGTTCATTAAATATTCACAAATATGTTAAAAACCTACTTTTGCGAACTAGTCCTAGATTTTAAACTAAAAATCAATAAAATCAGTGCAGTACTATTCTCTAGGTCAATAATTATCAAAAAAAAAATTAATTTTGTTCTTTGGTTAGCTATGACGGGGTCATTTAGAAAAGGGCATGGTCAAATATACCCCAAAACCTATAAAGCCTAAACTGAAACTCAAAACTTTATGAAACTTGGTGAAAACATGTGTCAGATCACTCTTAACAAGCATGCAAAATTTCATGGAGATCGGACCATAGGTGGCGCTATAAAAGTCATAACTGTTAAAAATAATCATATTTCTTTGGTAAATTACCTGCATTTGCCAAAAATGCTATTTTTAATCATTGATTTAAGGGGTTACAGCATGTAACAAAATCTTTTCCTTTGTGCTTAAATGCTTAACGCTGCTTGAACCCGTCATTGGGCTTGCAGCTCTATTATTATTATTATTATTATTATTATTATTCTTCCCTAAAACTGAACGGGCAGAACAAACCGTAAGGCCTAGAGAGCTGAAACTTTGTCAAAAGGTAGTAGTCCGCTCGCACTCAGGCGCAAAGAGCCGCCAATCGGCCAATAGGGGCGAATACAGCGCTCAAAAACACTAAGTGCTAATAAATCCTAAACCGTGACATAGATGCCAAAATTTTAATAGTTGGATCCTTGGGTCAACGCCAATAAAAATGGCACTATGCCCTTGGGGTCTAGGTGGTCAGTTTTTCCGCAAATTTGAGTATGTCCAAAACTTACTTTTGCGAACTAGTCCAAGGTTTTTCGCCCGTTCAGAACCAAACCAGTGCAGAAATATTCTCTGGACAGTGATTATCAATAATTATCAAAAAAAAGTTGACATTTCGACTCTCTGTTGCAAGGGGGCGCCAAAACGTTCAAAAGTCGAGGACCAATTTTACTAAAAAGGCTATAACTCTTGAACGAAATGAGATATCTTCACCAAACTCGCAACACATGTGTAAGAGCTAAAACTTTGGTAAAATAAAAAAAATTGCGAAGCTCTGCCACTTGGTGGCGCTATAATTAAAAAAAAACTATAACTAGGAAACCGTTGGTCCGATTGACTTGAAAATTGGTATGCAGTGTCTTAGTCCAAAGGGGCACAAGTGTCTATGAGGACATTTGTGTTTCTCAAAAAACAAGGCCGCCATTGGCCAAAATCTTTTAAGCACTTATTTGACAGGGTTAACGGAGGTCGATCGGAACAAAACTCGATGGGCATGTTCGACTCAGGGCCCTAAATGCCTGTAAGAATTTTGAAAGAAAATCGGCCACTATTTGGCCGCTAACGAGGGAGGTTTTTTTTGCTCTGTAATCACGTGGGTTTCAAAATCCACACAATTGTATCATTGGGATAGGCCTCCTCATAATGAGAAACTTTGCATCAAGAGAACTATGCTGTCATGAACTTGTTCATTAAGATTACACAAAGATGTTCAAAAACTACTTTTGCGAAATAGTCCTAGGTTTTTTTGTTCAATCTCGATCAAACCACTGCGGTAATATTCTCTGGACACTCTAGATCAACAATTATCAAAAAAATGTAGAATTTTGTCCTTTGGTTACTTATAACAGGGGGTCATTTAGGAAAGGGGTGTGGCCAGATATACCCCAAAACCTATAAAACGTAAACGAAAACTCCAAACTTTACGAAACTGGATGAAAACATGTGTCAGATGACTCTTAACAATTATGCAAAGTTTCATGGAGATTGGACCATAGGTGGCACTATAACAGTTAAAAAGGCCTCAAAAATACAATATTTGTATAGAAAT
>JADLZN010007890.1:0-100410 GCA_018155175.1 Sinocyclocheilus anophthalmus | reverse complement strand
AAAACTTTATGAAACTTGGTGAAAACATGTGTCAGATGACTCTTAACGAGCATGCAAAGTTTCATGAATATCGGACCATAGGTGGCGCTATAACAGTCTTAACTGTTAAAAATCATCATATTTCTTTGGTAAATTACCTGCATTTGCCCAAAATGCTATTTTTAATCATAGATTTAAGGGGTTACAGCCTTGTTAACAAAATCTTTTTCCTTATGTGCTTAAATGCCTTAACTGCTTGAACCCCGGTCATTGCTGCTTGCAGCTATATTTATTATTATTATTATTATTTTTCTCCGCTAAAACTGATCGTGCAGAACAAACCGTAAGGCGTAGAGAGATGAAACTTGGCCAGAAGGTAGAGCTCAATTTGGGGAGAGACTGGCAAAGACTCACACCAATCGGCCAATAGGGGGCGCTACAGCGCAAAAAAACTAAAATTTCAGACATTTTTGGCCCTAACTCATGCACCTTTTGTCGTAGACTCAAAAATTTTACATCGTTGCGATCCTTGGGTCAGCCCGAACAAAAGTGGAGCCACTCAGATTTTCTCTAGGACGCATGGTTTTTCCGTAAAATTGACCTATATCCCAAACGTACTTTTGCGAACTAGTCCTAGGTTTTTTGCCTGATCGGAACCAAACCACTGCAAAAATATTCGGTGGACATTGAATATCAATAATTATCAAAAAAAAGTTGAAATTTCGATTGTTGCACGAAAACTGCTCCCCCAAAAAGCGTCTATGCTAACGTTAGCCAAATGTTATTTTAGCTATAACTCTGGAACGGAATGAGATATCTTCACCAAACTCGGTACACATATATATGAGCTCAATCTTTGGTCAAATAAAAAAAATTGCGCAGCTCTGCCACTTGGGGGCGCTATAAGACAGAAAAAACATAAATTCAGCTATAACTAGGCAACCGTTGATCTGATCGACTTGAAAATCGGTATGCAGCGTCTTGGTCTAAAGTGGCACGAGTGCCTATGAGGATATTTGCATATCTCAAAAAACATGGCCGCCATTGGCCAAAATCTTTTAAGCACCTATTTGACAGGGTTAACGGAGGTCGATCGGAACGAAACTCGGTGGGCATGTTCGACACATGGTCCTAAAGGTCTGTAAGAATTTTGAAAGAAATCGGCCACTGGGGGGCGAAATTACGATTTTCAAGTACGTAAACGATTGTATATTGCGCAAATTTTCACACATCAACACAATATGCATATCATTTGATAGATCTTCTACTATCGAGTAACTTTGCCTCTAGAACCATTGCTGTCAATCAAATTGTTCATTAATTATTCACAAATATGTAAAAAAACTACTTTTGCGAACTAGTCTTAGGTTTTTGGCTCAATCTCGATCAAACCACTGCAGAAATATTCTCTGGAAAATGAATATCAATAATTATCAAAAAAAAATTGAATTTTGTCCTTCACTTACTTTTTAACGGTGTCATTTAGAGAAGGGGCGTGGCCAAAAATACCCAAATGCCTATAAAACCTAAACAAAAACTCAAAACTTTACGAAACTTGGTGAAAACATGTGTCAGAAGACACTTAACAAGCATGCAAAGTTTCATGAATATCGGACAATAGGTGGCGCTATAACAGTAAACAAAGTATCCAAAAACACAATATTTCAATTATAACAGAATTAAACTGTACACAAAACGTTCATATATTCACACATACACTAAACCTTGATATCATAAGATAGATCTCCTCATGCTGAACAACTTTGCCTCTGGGAACAATGTTGTGAATAAAACATGGTAATTAAATATTCAAGATTATTTAAAAAAGCTACTTTTCCGAACTAGTCCAAGGTTTTTTGCCCGATCAGAACCAAACCAGGGCAGAAATACTCTATGGACAGTGTTTATGAATAATTATCAAAAAAAGGTTGAGCTTTCAACTCACGGTCGCAAAGGGGCGCCAAAACGTTCGTAAGTGGCAGGGCCAATTTGACTAAAATGGCTATAACTTTTGAACGGAATGAGATATCTTCACCAAACTTGGTACATATGTGTATGAGCTTAATCCTTGGTTAAATTAAAAAAATGGCGCATCTCTACCACTTGGTGGCGCTATAAGAGGGGAAAAAAAAAACAGAAAAAATAGATATAACTACGCAACCGTTGGTCCAAATCGACTTGAAAATTGGTATGCAGTGTCTTTGTCCAAAGTGGCCCCAAGTGTCATGAGGACATTCGCGTATCTCACAAAAACATGGCGCCATTGGCCCAAACAAATTTTAAGAACATATTTGACAGGGTAGAGCGAGGGTCATCGGAACGAAAAGCGGTGGGCATGTTCAACACATAGCCCTAAAGGTCTGTAAGAATTTGGAAAGAAATCAGCATGGGGGGCGAAATTGCGTTTTTCAAGTGCGTAAATGGTTGTATTGCACGATTTTTCCCACTCAACACAATATGCATATCATTGATGACTAATCATAAACGAGCAACTTTGCCTCAAGAACCATTGCTGTCAATCAAATCGTTCATTAAATATTCACAAATATGTGAAAAACCTACTTTTGCGAACTAGTCCTAGGTTTTTCGCTCAATCGCGATCAAACCACTGTAGTAATATTCTCTGGACTCTCTAGATCAATAATTATCAAAAAAAAGTTGAATTTTGTTCTTTGGTTACCTATAACGGGGTAATTATAAAACGAGTGTGTCAAAGATACCCCCAAAAACCTAATAAAACGGTAAACGCAATCCACACTTTACGAAAACTTGGTGAACATGTCTCGGATGACCTTGTGTATTTAAAATCCTACCACTTTCACTCTTAACAAGCATGCAAACTTTCATGAAGATGGAACCTTAGGTGGCGCTATAACAGTTGAAAAGGCCTCAAAAATTCAATATTTGTATAGAAAATGACCTCAAATTGTAGAACATGTTCATATATTCACACAAACACTAGATCTTCATATCATATGATAGATCTCCTCATTCTGAACAACTTTACCTCTAGAACCAATGCTGTCAAATCAAATCGTTTGTTAAATGATTGAGAAGACGTAAAAAAACTACTTTTGCGAACTAGTCCTAGGTTTTTCGCTCAATCTCGATCAAACCACTGCAGTAGTATTATCTGGACTCTCTAGAACAATAATTATCAAAAAAAATTTGAATTTTGTCCTTCAGTTACCTATAAGGGGGTCATTATAAAAGGGGCATGGTCAAATATACCTCAAAGCCTATAAAACCTAAACAAAAACTCAAAACTTTACAAAACGTGGTAGAAACATGTGTCAGATGACTCTTAACAAGCATGCCAAGTTTCGTGGAGATCGGACCATAGGTGGCGCAATAACAGTTAAAAAGGCTTCAAAAACACAAGATTCAATGGTTTTTTTTTTTTTTATAAAACACCTCAAATTGCTAAAAAAATTCTCATATATTTACACGAACACTAGATCTTCATCTCATATGATAGATCTCCTCATTCTGAACAACTTTACCTCTAGGACCAATGCTGTCAATCAAACTGTTCATTAAATATTTGAGATTATTTCAAAAACCTACTTTTGCGAACTAGTACTCGGTTGTTAACTTAAAATTAATAAAATCAGTGCAGTACTATTCTGTAGACTCTCTAGGTCAATAATTATCTAAAAAATTTGAACATTTGCATTTGGGACAACTATAAACTGGTCATTTTATAATTTGTTCTTTACTTTGTGTACCCAAAAGGCCTAAAATCATAAAATAAAGACCACAATGTCTCTCAAAACTGTGTAAAACGATGCATAATTTCATTCTAAACAAGCATACAAAATTTAAGAGAGATTGGAAAAAAATAACACTATAGTCATAAAGGTTAAACACAGTGTTGTAGGAGAAATTGCAACTATAACCACTAGATGGCAGCGGAAGACCACTAATGGGCTCATTAATTGCACTGAAACAGTACTGTTCATAGGTTAGCTTATGGATTAATCCTAAATCATTATAAAATCACTGTTATAACATTTAAAATCACATTGAGTCAAAGTTTACCATTTTGTTCATACAGACATATCAGTTTTTACAATTATGCCAGATTATGATTACAGTGAAACCTGAAAATAACATATACACTCTTAAAAAGAGAAGACTTGCAATAAGATTTGTTTCACCTATCAATTATTTCAAATATCTATATCTAAAACAAAATGTGTGTGCATGTATAACTGTGTATGTGTGTGTGTCTCTGTGTCTGTATGTTTAAGTAAGCTTATTGAGTATTAATAAACTAGTTTAATCATTTCATTTCAGTGTGTGTGTGTGTGTGTGTGAGCATATTCTACATTTTGGATGTGTTTTACTGTCAGCCATACATCCATGTTGGCCTAGACCCTAAAATAAACCACCTTCAATGCCTTCATATGCTTGAACCCCGGTAATTGCTGCTTGCAGCTATATTAGGGGTTCAAGCACGAAGTGTGAAAAACCTATTGTAATTGTTAGGATGTTTTATAGGGGTCAGCACGACGTGCTGACACCCGATTGTAATTGTTTAGGATTTTTTTTATTATTCTTATTATTATTATTATTTTTTCTCCGCTAAAACTGATCGTGCAGACCAAACCGTAAGGTGTAGAGAGATGAAACTTGGCCAGAAGGTAGAGCTCCCTGAGGGGACATTCTGACAAAGACTCACCCCAAGCGGCCATAGGTGGCGCTCGCGCAAAAAAAAAAAACTAAAATTTCAGACATTTTTGGCCCTAACTCGTGCACCTTTTGTCGTAGACTCAAAAATTTTACATCGTTGCGATCCTTGGGTCAGCCCGAACAAAAGTGGAGTCACTCAGATTTTCTCTAGGAAGCACGGTTTTTCCGTAAAATTGACCTATATCCCAAACTTACTTTTGCGAACTAGTCCTAGGTTTTTTGCCTGATCGGAACCAAACAACTGCAAAAATATTTGGTGGACATTGATTATCAATAATTATCAAAAAAAAGTTGAAATTTCGATTGTTGCGCGAAACTGCTCCCCAAAAAGCGTCTATGCTAACGTTAGCCAAATGTTATTTTAGCTATAACTCTGGAACGGAATGAGATATCTTCACCAAACTCGGTACACATATGTATGAGCTCAATCTTTGGTCAAATAAAAAAAATTGCGCAGCTCTGCCACTTGGGGGCGCTATAAGAAATAAAAAACATAAATTCAGCTATAACTAGGCAACCGTTGGTCTGATCGACTTGAAAATCGGTATGCAGCGTCTTGGTCTAAAGTGGCACGAGTGCCTATGAGGATATTTGCATATCTCAAAAAACATGGCCGCCATTGGCCAAAATCTTTTAAGCACCTATTTGACAGGGTTAACGGAGGTCGATCGGAACGAAACTCGGTGGGCATGTTCGACACATGGTCCTAAAGGTCTGTAAGAATTTTGAAAGAAATCGGCCACTGGGGGGCGAAATTACGATTTTCAAGTACGTAAACGATTGTATATTGCGCAAATTTTCACACATCAACACAATATGCATATCATTTGATAGATCTCCTCATAACGAGCAACTTTGCCTGAAGAACCATTGTTGTCAATCAAATCGTTCATTAAATATTTTCAATTAAGTTAAAAACCTACTTTTGCAAACTAGTCCTAGGTTTTTTGCTCAATCTCGATCAAACCACTGCAGCGCAATTCTCTGGACTCTCTAGATCAATAATTATCAAAAAAATGTTGAATTTTGTCCTTCACTTACTTTTTAACGGTGTCATTTAGAGAAGGGGCGTGGTCAAAAATACCCAAATGCCTATAAAACCTAAACGAAAACTCAAAACTTTACGAAACCTGGTGAAAACATGTGTCTGATGACTCTTAACAAGTATGCAAAGTTTCATGAATATCGGACCATAGGTGGCGCTATAACAGTAAACAAAGTATCCAAAAACACAATATTTCAATTATAACAGAATTAAACTGTACACAAAACGTTCATATATTCACACATACACTAAATCTTGATATCACAAGATAGATCTCCTCATGCTGAACAACTTTGCCTCTGGGAACAATGTTGTGAATAAAACATGGTAATTAAATATTCAAGATTATTTAAAAAAGCTACTTTTACAAACTAGTCAAAGGTTTTTCGCCCGATCAGAACCAAACCAGTGCAGCAATACTCTCTGGACAGTGTTTATGAATAATTATCAAAAAAAAGTTGAACTTTAAACTCACGGTCGCAAAGGGGCGCCAAATCGTTTGAAAGAGGCGGGGACAATTTTACTAAAATGGAGATAGCTCTTGAACGGAATGAGATATATTCACCAAACTCGGTACACATGTGTATGAGCTCAATATTTGGTGAAATAAAAAAAATTACGCAGCTCTACCACTTGGTGGCGCTATAAAATGGAAAAAACATAAGAACGAATATAACTTTGCAACCGTTGGTCCGATCGACTTGAAAATTGGTATGCAGTGTGTTTGTCCAGTGTGTCATAAGTGTCTATGAGGACATTTGATTATATAAAAAAACATGGCCGCCATTGGCCAAAGAAATTTAAGCACCTATAAGACAAGGTTAACGGAGGTTGAAGGGACGAACTCAGGGGGCATGTGCGGACTTATGGCCCTAAAGGTCTGTAAGAATTTTGAAAGAAATCGGCCACTAGTTGGCGCTAAAGAGTTTTATGGCTCTGTAATCACGTGGTGTTTCAGTCATCCCGACAATATGCATATCATTTGATAGATCTCCTCATAACGAGCAACTTTGCCTAAAGAACCATTGCTGTCAATCAAATCGTTCATTAAATATTCACAAATATGTTAAAAACCTACTTTTGCGAACTAGTCCTAGGTTTTTTGTTCAATCTCGATCAAACCACTGCAGTAATATTCTCTGGACACTCTAGATCAATAATTATCAAAAAAATTTAGAATTTTGTCCTTTGGTTACTTAAAACGGGGTCATTTAGGAAAGGGGTGTGGCCAGATATACCCTAAAGCCTATAAAACCTAAACAAAAACTCAAAACTTTACGAAACTTGGTGAAACCATGTGTCAGATGACTCTTAACGAGCATGCAAAGTTTCATGAAGATCGAACACTAGGTGGCGCTATAACAGTTGAAAAGGCCCCAAAAGTACAATATTTGTATAGAAAATGACCTCAAATTGTAGAACATGTTCATATATTCACACAAACACTAGATCTTCATATCATATGATAGATCTCTACATTATGCACAACTTTGCCTCTGGGACTAAAGCTGTCAATCAAACTGTTCATTAAATATTTTCAAATATGTTAAAAACCTACTTTTGCGAACTAGTCCTAGGTTTTTCGCTCAATCTCGATCAAACCACTGCAGTAGTATTATCTGGACTCTCTAGAACAATAATTATCAAAAAAATGTTGAATTTTGTCCTTCAGTTACCTATAAGGGAGTCATTATAAAAGGGGCATGGTCAAATATACCTCAAAGCCTATAAAACCTAAACAAAAACTCAAAACTTTACAAAACGTGGTAGAAACATGTGTCAGATGACTCTTAACAAGCATGCCAAGTTTCGTGGAGATCGGACCATAGGTGGCGCAATAACAGTTAAAAAGGCTTCAAAAACACAAGATTTCAATGGTAAAACGCCTCAAATTGCAAAAAAATTCTCATATATTTACACGAACACTAGATCTTCATCTCATATGATAGATCTCCTCATTTTGAACAACTTTACCTCTGGGACCAATGCTGTCATTCAAATCGTTCATTAAATAAATATGTTAAAAACCTACTTTTGCGAACTAGTACTCGGTTGTTAACTTAAAATTAATAAAATCAGTGCAGTACTATTCTGTAGACTCTCTAGGTCAATAATTATCAAAAAAAAATTAACATTTGCATTTGGGACAACTATAAACTGGTCATTTTATAATTTGTTCTTTACTTTGTGTACCCAAAAGGCCTAAAATCATAAAATAAAGACCACAATGTCTCTCAAAACTGTGTAAAATGATGCATAATTTCACTCTAAACAAGCATGCAAAATATAAGAGAAATTGGGCAAAAAATAACACCATAATAGTTATAAAGGTAAAATACAGTGATGTATGAGAAAATGCATTTATAACCACTAGATAGCAGCGGATGACCACTAATGGGCTCATTAAACGCACTAAAACAGTACTGTTCATAGGTTTGATGGATTCATGCTTAGACATTATAAAATCACTGTTATAACATTTAAAATCACATTGAGTCAAAGTTTACCATTTTGTTCATACAGACATATCAGTTTTTACAATTATTCCAGATTATGATTACAGTGAAAACTGAAAATAACACATACACTCTTAAAAAGAGAAGACTTGCAATAAGTTTTGTTTCACCTATCAATTATTTCAAATATCTATATCTAAACAAAAGGTTGGTGTGAATGTATAATGTGTAGTGTGGTGTTTCTGTGGTCTAGTATGTGTAAGTAAATTTTTATTGAGATGAATAAACTAGTTTAATCATTCATTTCAGTGTTGTGTGTGTGTGTGTGTGTGTGTGAGCATATTCTACATTTTGGATGTGTTTTACTGTCAGTCATACATCCATGTTGGCCTAGACCCTAAAATAAACCACCTTCAATGCCTTCATATGCTTGAACCCCGGTAATTGCTGCTTGCAGCTATATTTAGGGGTTCAAGCACGCAGTGCTGAAACCCTATTGTAATTGTAAGGATTTTTATTATTATTATTATTATTATTAGGGGTTCAAGCACGCAGTGCTGAAACCCTATTGTAATTGTAAGGATTTTTATTATTATTATTATTATTATTATTATTATTCTTCCCTAAAACTGAACGGGCAGAACAAACCGTAAGGCCTAGAGAGCTGAAACTTTGTCAAAAGGTAGTAGTCATGCTCGCTACTCAGGCGCAAAGAGCCGGCCCAATCGGCCAATAGGGGGCGCTACAGCGATCAAAAATGCGTAAGTGCTAATAACTCCTAAACCACTTGCCGTAGACTCCAACATTTTAAATTTTTGGAATCCGTCGGTCAAGCCAAATTAAAAATGGTCACTCTGATTTTGGGTCTAGGCGGTCTCGTTTTTCCACAAATTTGACGTATGTCCAAAACCTACTTTTGCAAACTAGTCCTAGGTTTTTTGCCTGATCAGAACCAAACCACTGCAGAAATATTCTCTGGACAATGAATATCAATAATTATCAAAAAAAAGTTGAAATATCGACTCTCTGTTGCAAGGGGGGGCCAAAACGTTCAAAAGTCGAGGACCAATTTTACTAAAAAGGCTATAACTCTTGAACGAAATGAGATATCTTCACCAAACTCGCAGCACATGTGTAAGAGCTAAAACTTTGGTCAAATCAAAAAAAATTGCGAAGCTCTGCCACTTGGTGGCGCTATAATTTTGAAAAAACTATTACTAGGTAACCGTTGGTCCGATCGACTTGAAATTTGGTTTGCAGTGTCAAGGACTACAAGTGGCACAAGTGTTTATGAGGACATTTGTGTTTCTCAAAAAACATGGCCGCCATTGGCCAAAATCTTTATAGCACCTATTTGACAGGGTTAACGGAGGTCGATCGGAACGAAACTCGGTGGGCATGTTCGACTCAGGGCCCTAAATGTCTGTAAGAATTTTGAAAGAAATCGGCCACTAGTTGGCGCTAATGAGTTTTTTGGCTCTGTAATCACGTGGTGTTTCAAAAATCCACACAATATGCATATAATTTGATAGATCTCCTCATAATGAGCAACTTTGCCTCAAGAACTATTGCTGTCAATTAAATTGTTCATTAATTATTCACAAATATGTTAAAAACCTACTTTTGCGAACTAGTCCTAGGTTTTTTGTTCAATCTCGATCAAACCACTGCAGTAATATTCTCTGGACACTCTAGATCAATAATTATCAAAAAAATGTAGAATTTTGTCCTTTGGTTACTTTAAACGGGGTCATTTAGGAAAGGGGTGTGGCCAGATATACCCTAAAGCCTATAAAACCTAAACAAAAACTCAAAACTTTACGAAACTTGGTGACAACATGTGACAGAAGACACTAAACAAGCATGCAAAGTTTCATGAAGATCGAACAGTAGGTGGCGCTATAACAGTTGAAAAGGCCTCAAAAATACAATATTTGTATAGAAAATTACCTCAAATTACAGAAAATGTACATATATTCATAAAAACCCTAGATCTTCATATCATATGATAGATCTCCTCATTTTGAACAACTTTGCCTCTGGGACCAATGCTGTCAATCAAACTGGTCATTAAATATGCTCAATTATGTTAAAAACCTACTTTTGCGAACTAGTCCTAGGTTTTTTGTTCAATCTCGATCAAACCACTGCAGTAATATTCTCTGGACACTCTAGATCAATAATTATCAAAAAAATGTAGATTTTTGTCCTTTGGTTACTTAAAACGGGGTCATTTAGGAAAGGGGTGTGGCCAGATATACCCTAAAGCCTATAAAACCTAAACGAAAACTCCAAACTTTACGAAACTTGATGAAAACATGTGTCAGATGACTCTTAACGAGCATGCAAAGTTTCATGAAGATCGAACAGTAGGTGGCGCTATAACAGTTGAAAAGGCCTCAAAAATTCAATATTTGTATAGAAAATGACCTCAAATTACAGAACATGTACATATATTCATAAAAACACTAAATATTTATATCACATGATAGATCTCCTCATTTTGAACAACTTTGCCTCTAGGACCAATGTTGTCAGTCAAACTGGTCATTACATATTCAAGATTATTTAAAAAACCTACTTTTGTGAGCTAGTCCTAGGTTTATAGCTCAATCTCGATCAAACACTGCAGTAATATTCACTGGACTCTCTAGATCAATAATTAACAAAAAAAATTTGAATTTTGTCCTTTGGTTAGCTATAATGGGGTAATTTTAAAAGGGGCGTGGTCATATATACCCAAAAGCCTATAAAACCTAAATGAAAACTCCAAACTTCACGAAACTTGATGAAAACATGTGACAGAAGACACTTAACAAGCATGCAAAGTTTCACAGAGATCTGACCATAGGTGGCGCTGTAACAGTCATAACTGTCAAAAATCATCATATTTCTTTGGTAAATTACTTGCTTTTGCCCAAAATGCTATTTTTAATCAAAGAATTAAGTGGTTACAGCCATGTTAACAAAATCTTTTTCCTTACGTGCTTAAATGCCTTAACTGCTTGAACCCCGGCAATCGCTGCTTGCAGCTATATTATTTTATTGTATTTTTCTCCGCTAAAACTGATCGTGCAGAACAACAAACCGTAAGGCGTAGAGAGATGAAACTTGGCCAGAAGGTAGAGCTCCCTGAGGGGACATTCTGACAAAGACTCACCCCAATCGGCCAATAGGTGGCGCTACAGCGCAAAAAACTAAAATTTCAGACATTTTTGGCCCTAACTCGTGCACCTTTTGTCGTAGACTCAAAAATTTTACATCGTTGCGATCCTTGGGCCTACACAAACAAAAGTGGAGTAAGCCACTCAGATTTCGCCTAGGACGCACGTTTTTTTCCGTAAAATTGACCTATATCCCAAAGGTACTTTTGCGAACTAGTCCTAGGTTTTTTGCTTGATCGGAACCAAACCACTGCAAAAATATTCGGTGGACATTGAATATCAATAATTATCAAAAAAAAATTGAAATTTCGATTTTCGTGCGCAACAGCATTCAAAGAAACGTCTATGCTAACGTTAGCCAAATGTTAATAGAAGTATAACTCTTGAACGGAATGAGATATCTTCACCAAACTCGGTACACATATATATGAGCTCAATCTTTGGTCAAATAAAAAAAATTGCGCAGCTCTGCCACTTGGGGGCGCTATAAGACAGAAAAAACATAAATTCTGCTATAACTAGGCAGCCGTTGGTCTGATCGACTTGAAGATTGGTATGCAGCGTCTTGGTCTAAAGTGGCACGAGTGCCTATGAGGATATTTGCTATCTCAAAAAAACATGGCCGCCATGGGCCAAAATCTTTTAAGCACCTATTTGACAGGGTTACCGGAGGTCGATCGGAACGAAACTCGGTGGTCATGTTCGACTCATGGCCCTAGAGGTATGTAAGAATTTTGAAAGAAATCGGCCACTGGGGGGCGAAATTACGATTTTCAAGTACGTAAACGATTGTATATTGCGCAAATTTTCACACATCAACACAATATGCATATCATTTGATAGATATCCTTATAATGAGCAACTTTGCCTCAAGAACCATTGCTGTCAATAAAATCGTTCATTAAATATTCACAAATATGTTAAAAACCTACTTTTGCGAAATAGTCCTAGGTTTACTGCTCAATCTCGATCAAACCCCTGCAGCCCAATTCTCTGGACTCTCTAAATCAATAATTATCAAAAAAGTGAATTTGGTCCTTCACTTACTTTTAAACGGTGTTCATTTGAGAGGGGCGTGGCCAAAAATAACCAACTGCCTTATACAACCTAAACAAAAAAAACTCAAAACTGTACGAAAATTGGTGAAAAACATGTGTATGACAAACTCTTGAACACAGCAAGCCAAAGTTTCATGTATCGGCAATAGGTGGGCGTTTTTTAAAACAGTAAACAAACGATCCAAAAACAATATCTTCAATTATAACAGAATTAAACTGTAAAACAACAACGTTCATATATTCCACACCATACACAAACACCTTGCTATCATCAAGAAGATCTCATCATGTGAACAACTTGCCTCTGGGAACAATTTGTGAATAAACCATGTAATATAAGATATTAAGATATTTAAAAAAAAACTTATTTTGTGAACTAGTCCAAGGTTTTTTGCCCGATCAGAACCAAACCAGGGCAGAAATACTCTATGGACAGTGTTTATGAATAATTATCAAAAAAAGGTTGAGCTTTCAACTCACGGTCGCAAAGGGGCGCCAAAACGTTCGTAAGTGGCAGGGCCAATTTGACTAAAATGGCTATAACTTTTGAACGGAATGAGATATCTTCACCAAACTTGGTACATATGTGTATGAGCTTAATCCTTGGTTAAATAAAAAAAATGGCGCATCTCTACCACTTGGTGGCGCTATAAGAGGGGAAAAACAGAAAAATAGCTATAACTACGCAACCGTTGGTCCAATCAACTTGAAAATTGGTATGCAGTGTCTTTGTCCAAAGTGGCACAAGTGTCTATGAGGACATTCGCGTATCTCAAAAAACATGGCCGCCATTGGCCAAACAATTTTAAGCACATATTTGACAGGGTTAACGGAGGTCGATCGGAACGAAACTCGGTGGGCATGTTCAACACATAGCCCTAAAGGTCTGTAAGAATTTTGAAAGAAATCAGCCACTGGGGGGCAAAATTGCGTTTTTCAAGTGCATAAACGATTGTATATTGCGCGATTTTTCACACATCAACACAATATGCATATCATTTGATAGACCTCCTCATAACGAGCAACTTTGCCACAAGAACCATTGCTGTCAATCAAATCGTTCATTAAATATTCACAAATATGTTAAAAACCTACTTTTGCGAACTAGTCCTAGGTTTTTCGCTCAATCTCGATCAAACCACTGTAGTAATATTCTCTGGACTCTCTAGATCAATAATTATCAAAAAAAAAAAAAATTTTGTCTTTTGGTTACTTATAATGGGGTCATTTAGAAAAAGAGTGCAAATATACCCCAAAAACCTATAAAACCTAAACGAAAACTCCAAACTTTACGAAACTTGGTGAAAACATGTGTCAGATGACTCTTAACAAGCATGCAAACTTTCATGGAGATGGAACTGTAGGTGGCGCTATAACAGTTGAAAAGGCCTCAAAAATTCAATATTTGTATAGAAAATGACCTCAAATTGTAGAACATGTTCATATATTCACAAAAACACAAGATCTTCATATCATATGATAGAACTCCTCATTCTGAACAACTTTACCTCTAGAACCAATGCTGTCAATCAAACTGTTCATTAAATATTCAAGATTATTTAAAAAAAATACTTTTGCGAACTAGTCCTAGGTTTTTCGCTCAATCTCGATCAAACCACTGTAGTAGTATTATCTGGACTCTCTAGAACAATAATTATCAAAAAAATTTAGAATTTTGTCCTTCGGTTACCTATAAGGGGGTCATTTAGAAAAGAGCGTGGTCTAATATACCCCAAAACCTATAAAGCCTAAACAAAAACTCCAAACTTTACAAAACGTGGTAGAAACATGTGTCAGATGACTCTTAACAAGCACGCAAAGTTTCATGGAGATTGGACCATAGGTGGCGCTATAACAGTTGAAAAGGCGTCAAAAACACAAGATTTCAATGGTAAAACGCCTCAAATTGCTAAAAAAAAACTCATATATTTACACGAACACTAGATCTTCATCTCATATGATAGATCTCCTCATTCTGAACAACTTTACCTCTGGGACCAATGCTGTCAATCAAACTGTTCATTAGATATTTGAGATTATTTCAAAAACCCTACTTTTGCGAACTAGTGAATAGGTTGTTACTTAAATAATAAACTCAGGTGCAGTACATTCGTAGACTATAGGTCACAATAATTGATCTAAAAATTTGAAAATTTGCATTGGGAACTATAACACTGGCATCTTTATTAATTGTTCTTTACTTTGTTCCCAAAAGGCCTTAAAAATCATTACAAGAAAGCCCACAATGTCTCTCTAAAAAACTGTGTAAAATGATGCTAATTTCACTCTAAACAAGCATGGGCAAAATATAAGAGAAATGGGCTAAAAAATAACATTATAAGAGTATAAGGTAAACACAGGGTTGTAGGAGAAATTGCAACTAGAACCACTAGAGGTAGCGGGAAGACCATAATGGGCTAATAATTGCACTGAAACTATGTACTGTTCATAGGAAGCTTATGGATTAATCTAAATCATTATAAAAAATCACTTTATAACATTAAACTCACATTGAGTCAAAAGTTTACATTTTGTTAATAAAGACATATCCGGTTTTAAATTATTGCCAGATTATGATACAGTGAAAACCTGAAAATAACACTACACTCTTCAAAAGAGACAGACTTGCAATCGATTTGTTTCACATATGATTATTTCAAATAATTTATCAAAACAAAATGTGTGGCAGTATAACTGTGTATGTTTGCGTGTCTCTGTGTCTGTAGTTTAAGTAAGCTTATGAGATATTAATAAAACAGTTTACTATTTCTTTCAGTAGTGGTGTGATGTGGAGCATATTCTTACCCTTGGATGTGGTGTACTGCAGACATAATCCATGTTGGCCTAGACCCTAAAAAAAACCCCCTTAAGCCTTCATAGCTGAAACAGGTAATTGCTGCTTGCAGCTATATTTTATTATTATAATTATTATTTTTCTCCGCTAAAACTGATCGTGCAGACCAAACCGTAAGGCCTAGAGAGCTGAAACTTGGCCAGAAGGTAAAGCTGCCTGAGGGGACATTCTGACAAAGACTCACCCCAATCGGCCTATAGGTGGCGCTACAGCGATCAAAAACGTGAAAGTGCAAATAAATCCTAAACCGCTTGTCGTAGACTCCAAAATTGTACATTTTTGGAATCCTTGGGTCAAGGCAAATTAAAAATGGTCAATCTGATTTTGGGTCTAAGAGGTCTCGTTTTTCCGCAAATTTTAATTATGTCCAGGACCTACTTTTGCGAACTAGTCCTAGGTTTTTTGCCCGATCGGAACCAAACCACTGCAGGAATATTCTCTGGACAGTGAATATCAATAATTATCAAAAAAAAAGATGACATTTCTACTCACTGTTGCAATGGGACGCCAAAGCGTTCAAAAGTCGCGGGCCAATTTTATGAAAAGGCCTATAACTTAAGAACGAAATTAGATAACTGCACCAAGCACGTGTATGAGCTAAATTTTTAGTCCAATTTATAAAAATTGCGCAGATCTGCCACTTGGTGGCGCTATAAGATCGAAGAAACTATAACTAGGCAACCGTTGGTCCGATCAACTTGAAAATTGGTATGCAATGTCTTTGTCCGAAGCAGTAGTGTCTATGAAGAAATTCGCGTATCTCAAAAAACATGGCCGCCATTGGCCAAACAATTTTAAGCACCTTTTAGACAAGGTTAACGGAGGTTGATCGGAACGAAACTCAGTGGGCATGTTCGACTCATGGCCCTAAAGGTCTGTAAGAATTTTGAAAGAAATTGGCCACCAGTTGGCGCTGATGAGTTTTACGCCTCTGTAATCACGTGGTGTTTCACACATCCACACAATATGCATAACATTGGATAGATCTTCTCATAACGAGTAACTTTGCCTCAAGAACCATTGCTGTCAATCGAATCGTACATTAAATATTTACAAATATGTTCAAAACCAACTTTTGCGAACTAGTCCTAGGTTTTTTGCTCAATCTCGATCAAACCACTGCAGTAATATTCTCTGGACTCTCTAGATCAATAATTATAAAAAAAAATTATTTTGTTCTTTGGTTAGCTATAATGGGGCAATTTTAAAAGGGGCGTGGCCAAATATACCCAAAATCCTATAAAACCTAAACAAAGACTCAAAACTTTACGAAAATTGGTGAAAACATGTGACAGGAGACGCTTAACAAGCATGCAAAGTTTCATAGAGATTTGGACCATAGGTGGCGCTATTTACTATCCGCTTTTTATAGTTAAAAGTGTTGAAAAGGTCTCAAAAATACAATATTTGTATAGAAAATGACCTCAAATTGTAGAACATGTTCATATATTCACACAAACACTAGATCTTCATATTATATGATAGATCTCCTCATTCTGAACAACTTTGCCTCTGGGACTAATGCTGTCAATCAAATCGTTCATTAAATATTCAAGATTATTTAAAAAAAATACTTTTGCGAACTAGTCCTAGGTTTTTCGCTCAGTCTCGATCAAACCACTGCAGTAATATCTCTCTAGATCAATAATTATCAAACTAATTTTGAATTTTGTCCTTCGCTTACCTATAACGGGGTCATTATAAAAGGGGCGTGGTCAAATATACCTCAAAGCCTATAAAACCTAAACAAAAACTCAAAACTTTACGAAACTTGGTGAAAACATGTCAGATTACTCTTAACAAGCATGCAAAGTTTCATAGAGATCGGACCATAGGTGGCGCTATAACAGTTAAAAAAGCCTCAAAAACACAATATTTGTATAGTGAATGACCTCAAATTGCTAAAAAATTCTCATTCTTACAGGAACAATAGATTTAATAGATATGATAGATCTCCTCATGCTGAACAACTTTGCCTCTGGGACTAATGCTGTCAATCAAACTGTTCATTAAACATTTGAGATTATTTTTAAAAACTCTACTTTTGTGAACTAGTTGTAGGTTTTAAACTCAAAATCAATCAAATCAGTGCAGTAATATTCTCTAGACTCTCTAAGTCAATAATTATCAAAAAAAAGGTTGAACATTGCATTTGGGACAACTCTTAAACTGGTCATTTATAATTGTTCTTACATAGGTACCAAAGGCCTCATAAATCCTCAAATAAAGCCACACTATCTCTCTAAACTGTGTTAAATGGATGATAATTCTTCTAACCAAGCATTGGTAAAATTTGAAGCGAGTGGGAAAAACAAAAACACTATAATATTTATAAAGGTTATTAAAACGCAGTGTGTAATGGAAACTGCAATATAACCAATAGATGGCAGCGCGAAAGGACCAACAATGGGCTATTAAATGCACTGAAACCGTACTGTTCAGAGTTAGCTTATGAATCATGACTAAGACATTATTAAATCCAGAGTCAAAGTTTACATTTTGTTCGTAAAGGACATATCAGTTTTACAATTCTGCCAGATTATGATTACAGGTGAACCCTGCAAATGGACAGATACACTCTTAAACAGAGAAAAAAAAAAAAAGCATTGCTGCAATCAGTTTTGTGTCACCTACATTATTAAAATATATATATACCTGCAAACCAAAGGTTGGCCATGTCGGTACTGTGTGTTTTGTGTCTCTTGTTGGGGTTGAAGTATTATGCTGTAGTGAGTATTAATAAACTAGACAGTTTAATCATTTCATTTCAGTTGTGGTGTGTTGTGAGGCATATTATCATTTTTGGGAGTTGTCTTACGGTAGCCATACACCAGGTGGGCACCTCCTGAGCAAAATATACCACCTGAAATGCTTAATGTGCTTGAACCACGGTAATTGGCTGTATAATATAAATTGAAAAATATAAATCTTTTGTTACAATATAAATGTATTTATCATCACTTGTGTGCAAGTAATGCATCCTTGCTAAATACAAGTAATAATTTTATAATCCACCCCCCCCCACCAAAAAAAATTTATTTAAGGAATCTTACAAAAGATTTTATTTCAGATAAATGCTGATTCTTTCTATCATCAAAGGAATCCGGATGTACTAAGTCTGTTTTAATAAAAAATGATAATAATAATAATCACAAAACATGTTCAAAATGTTTCTTGAACAGCAAATGAGCATATTAAAATGATTTCTGAAGGACCATGTGACACTGAAAGAAGAATGGAGAGTAAGGAAGTAATGATGCTGAAAAATCAGCTTTTGATCACAGGAATAAATGGCATTCATTGTACATATAGAATCTAATACGGAAGAGTTATTATCAAGAAGTGACAGGTGAGGAAAAAAAGGGGGGTGGGGGGGCAGGCAGAGATATTGGGGAAAATGAAAGATAAAGATAAGGGAAAGGGAAATTTTTAGTGAAAAACTGAAGGTGCAGTGCAAGAGAGAACCTTTAATTATTTTCCACGGCCCCAGACTAAGTATTTAGACCTTTTTTAATGTGATGGCCATATGAATAATAGGGTTGTCTGGTTTCAGAAATTGCTGTGGATGTATAGGCTATATACAGGAAAAAAAGGGGCCAAAATCGCACCTTTTGGGGTACAACAGCTTGTCACTGGAACAGGACCCTTAAAAGGACATATTTGTTCCTTTTTTACCCTTAATAGGTAGGCCTACAAATGAGTACCTTAAGGGTATGAACTACTACTCTTAAGGTACTAATATGTAAGGTGAACTGCTACGGTGTCAAGCTGTTGTACCCCAAAAGATACAATTTTGGCCCCTTTTTTTCTGTGTGGCCTGTATGAGTGTTAGATTTCCTGGCCTCCTGAAATGCGGTCCGTCGGGCCCGGCGCCAAGCAATACGAAATACCTGTAGTTTTGTTTTCTTCCAGCTGTGCTTCTTTTTTCCGGGCTTCTCTTTTTAGGGTGCGAGTGTGCTCATTATACCCCGGTGTCAGACTGTTTTCCTTAACCTTCCTTAAGTGTAAAGGAGCAACTGTATCTACCATGCTAGAAAAGAGAGAGTTCATAGTTTTTGTTACATAATCAAGTTTTTCTGAGCTATTGGATATGCTAAGGAATTGAGATAAATCAAGAAGATTACTTACAAAGCAATCTTTTGTGGTAGAAATGATGGTTCTACCATACTTGTAACAAAGAGTAGAATTTACAGTTTTCGCTCTATGACGTTTGCACAAGATAGATCATGATTGAGATCTCCCATCACTTGGATGATTAATTCAACATCATTTCCATGTGACAGTATTAAATATAGAGTATGATTTCGACAATGAGTAGGTCTTGACACGTGTTGTCTAACCCCAATAGAGTTCAGAATGTCCATGTCTTTCATTATCAATATGGATATTAAAATCACCAACAATTAATCTGCAGCCAGCACTAACTCTTAAGCAAATTCTTTAATAAAGTCTGTATGGTGCCCTGGTGGCCTGTATACAGTATCCAGTACAAACTTCAAAGGGGATTTTTCATTAACACTTGTTTCTCTGGATAATGTTATTGTCAGGGAGTTACCACAATCATCTCAGTCTCCACCAACTACACTCTACACATTGTCTTGGTTCTATCAAACATGAGCTTGATTACCTGACCCTTACATGTGTTTACTTACCTGCCAGTTGCCCCAACGATCTGCTCCTCAATCTCCACCATTCCTGTGCTCCACCGTTTCCCCGCTCCATCGCTCCCTCAGAATACCTGGAAAGGAAAAGGACGTTATCACTCAGATAAGACCCAAGAGACTTTCCTATTCCCCGCTCACTTACCTGGATTCTCCTCATTCTGTGTTCAATAAACCTGCTGTTTGTATTTCACCTACCTCTGTGTCCCGTGTATATCTGCTGACAGAAGACCAGACCTGGACCGAAGATTGGAGTTGGCGTTCCCGAGCCCCGCGGCTGTGGACCCCTTCAAAGAGCTGGTCAGCGCTGTTCGAGCAGCTCTCTCTCCGGTCACACACCCTCTGTCTGCCTCTGCCAGTCCCATGGCCATCCCTACCACCTATTCGGGTGAGGCGGTTGAATGTAGTGGTTTTCTACTTCAAGTTTCTCTCTATATTGAGATGCAATCCCATAAGTTTTCCAATGAACATTCTAAAGTGGCCTATCTGATCTCCCTGCTAACCAGACGGGCTTTGCTCTGGGCACGAGCTATCTGGAACTCGCAGAGCACACTAATTAACTCGTTCAAGGCTTTCTCTTGCCATTTCATGGAGGTTTTCGGCCTATCCACCAGCTCGCTCTTCATAGCTCTCCACGCACGGAGTGTGCTCGACATCTAGCCTTGGGATTGTGTCTATAATGTGGAATCCCGAGGCACTTCATTAAGACGTGCTCCTCTCGTCCCCCACGCCCAGCAGTGAGTACTCTCCAATTACAGCCTGTTATATCTACTCTCCCCACATCATTCCGTTTCAGTGTCAGCATTCGTGGACTCGGGGTCCTCAGGCAATTTCATCTCACAAGCCCTCCTAAGACAGCTCAACTTACCCTGTCTGAGACAGGCTCAAGAGCTTAAGATCGAGACCATACAAGGCAAGGCAAGGCAAGTTTATTTAGACCAAACAGCAAGGCAAGGCAAGTTTATTTATATTTGCACATTTCATACACAATGGTAATTCAGAGTGCTTTACATAAAAGAAAAGAAAACAGTTATCACAACAATAAAACAAGGAATTTATCAAAAACTTGAAAAATTATAAAAAGCAAACAAATTGATTTAAGAGTTTTTAAAAATGAATTTAGTTCACAGATTATACATAAAATACGCCATTGCATCCTTCGGCAAAAAAGGAACATCGCACCGTGCTCATCAACAATGCATCAGCTAAACGAAGTTTGTACAGAGTCTGCATTTTAGATGTGCGACTAATTGGTTTCAGCACCTTTCTAGGCGACACTACTCTCTGGAAGCGATTCCAACTGCGGGTGCATTATAACTAAAAAGCACACCCCTTGTTTGTGTGAACTGGTATGTTCTAACATGACTCGATCGCTAATGACTGAATTGTGATCTGTTTAGGTTTATATTCATTGACGGCATACTCTCTATATTAATGTAGGTTCTAGGCCATTGAAGATGAAATGCTTTATAAACGAGTAAATTACTTTAAACATCAATCCGGAAATAATAGCTGCGAAGTCATGTAAGGCCTTAGGACTTCGTGCATTAATAGGGTGGGCGGGCGATTGTTCTGGTTCGAGACACAAGGGGGAGGGGAAGGTTCTCTATCGCGAGCGCGTATATCTGGAGACAACAAGCTGCAGCTGTCTAATTGGTTCTTCCTCTGTGAAGCCGGTGAGGAGACCAGGTTTTTACAATAGTCCACCACCTAGCGGTGATAAAGCAGTGAACATTTTCTCCAAGTCTTAACTGGAAACAAAATATCTAGTTCTTGCAATGTTTTTTAGATGATAGTTTGCTGATTTAGTTACAGCTTTGACATGCTTTTGACTACTGAAACTAAGGTCTGTCTCAAGAATCACACTAAGATTCTTGACTTGATTTTTAGTTGGTTGACACCTAGTGTCAAGGTATGCATTCACCTTGAGAAATTCATTTTTGTTTCCAAATGCAATGACTTCGGTGTTTTCTTTGTTTAACTGAAGAAAGTTCTGGCACATCCAACTGTTAATTTCATCAGTGCATTTGCAGAGGGAGTCAATGGGGCCGTAGTCATTTGGAGATAAGGCTAGGTAAATCTGGTATCATCAGCATAGCTGTGATAGGTAATTTGGTTATTTCTCATTATTTGAGCATATACAGGCTAAACAAGAGCGTGCAAGAATTGAGCCTTGTGGGACTCCGGATGTCATGGACGTCCACTTAGACTTATGCTCTTTTATACTCACATAATAACCTCTCCCTTCTAAGTATGACCTGAACCATTTAATTACCATGCCAGAAAGCCCGACCAAGTTTTCCCGTCTCTCTAGTAGTATGTTATGATCGACAGTATCAAACGCAGCACTGAGATCTAGTAGTACCAGCACTGATATTTTGCCAGATTCAGAATTTAAGCGAATATCATTTATTATCTTAATGAGTGCTGTCTCTGTGCTGTGATGCGGTCGGAAACCAGATTGAAAATTGTCCAGGTATCCATTTGAGTTTAAGTATTTGTTCAGCTGATTAAAGACTACCTTTTCAATAATCTTTCCTATAAAAGGAAGATTTGATATTGTTCTATAGTTGCTCAATATGGTGTTATCAAGATTTCTCTTTTTCAGAAGGGGTTTAACAACTGCAGTTTTCAGGGAGTTTGGAAAAGTCCCAGAAAGAAGTGAGGCGTTCGCCACTTCTAAGAGGTCTGCTTCCAAACAGTTATGCACCCTTTTGAAAAAATATGTGGGAAGTGTGTCAAGATAGCATGTTGACGATTTAAGGTGCTGTACTATTTCTTCCAAAATTTTGCTATCAATTTCTTCAAAAGCAGACATAGTATCTTCTTTTTGATATTGTGGTCGAATATGTCTAACCTCTGCATAACTTGAGGATGTGCTAATTGCCTTTCTGATATTATTGATCTTTTCAGAAAAGAAGAAAGCAAACTCGTTGCATTTGTTGTCGGAGAGCATTTCACTGGGAATCTGATTTGGGGGGGTTTGTCAGTCTCTCAACATTAGCAAAAAGAGTGCGAGTGTTGTTTAAGTTACTGTTTATAAGGTTTGAGAAGAATGACTGTCTAGCTTTGCCTAGTTCCACATTGAAAGTACGAAGGCTGTCTTTATATATGCTATAGTGAATTTCAAGTTTCGTCTTCCGCCACATCCGCTCAGCTTTCTGCATTGTCTTTTCATACTCTGAACTGTTGTTGATTTTCTCCAAGCTGATTTCTGGCTGCCAGTCTTCCTGCTGACTTTCAAAGGAGCAATGTCATTAATAACATTCTTAACTTTTGAGTTAAAGGAATCAAGGAGAAGTTCAACAGAGTCTGCAGAAATGCGTGGTGTTAAAGATATAGCCTCCATAAATAGCACACTAGTGTTTCGTTAATGCATCTCTTTCTGACAGAGACAGATCTAGAGTCAGTGGTAGCAGAGATCAATATATTAAAGAAAATACAGAAGTGATCAGATGTGATCTTAATAACAATGTATGAAATGTTTAGACCTCTACTGATGTGTAAATCTAGAGTATGTCCCCGATTGGGTGTGGGTTCATGCACATGCTGAATCAGTTCAAAAGTATTTAAAACAGTTATAATTTCTTTTGTAGTTTTGTTTTCTGCATTATCTATGTGAATATTAAAATCCCCTGCAATAGCAAAACAGTCAAACTCTGATGAAATCATTGATAGTCATTTCTGTGAACTCTTCCCACACAGGGCGGAGAGATATTTATTGAGTGTTACTCGATAAATTATGAAACAGAAATGCGTGGAGCACCTTTCAATCTTCAACACAATCACGCGGATATCCACAATCCAAGTACTGACCAATGACACTTCTTTGCATTTGATCATTCTTTACGCTACTAGAGCAACACTAACTCCTCCACCTCTCCTATAAGGTCCCTTGCAAACTACCATTAAATTGAAGTTAGGAGGGTCTGTTTATCCTCCTGCCTCGTTGCACTGCATGCGCTGCTATCTAGCCATGTTTCAATTTAGAAAACATAAAAATGCGGTTGTTTGTGTTTGATGAAAGCCGCTGCAATTGGGACTGGGTAACACAATTCCCGTTCTCCGCTGCGATCACGTTCTGCGTTGGGCTTCTACTCAATCAGCAACTAATCTTCACTGTTCTAGGATACGAACGGGTCCCACCAGGGATATCATCCTGGGACACCCCTGGGTTATCACACGCTTTTAGACAGTCATCTTTCGAAGTCGATGGGAACATTTCCAGCTAGATCCTCTGATGAGTGAGGCTTGTATCCACACTGTCTCTCAACGTCCGCGGATGCCAAGTCCGACAGTTAAGAACCCCAAGCTTCCACATGTCACTCATCCACCCTAGTGGAGAGCCCCGCACCGGTCTCGACTGTGCCGATATCTCATCTCCATATGCGCTGTGACGCTAGGGTGGCGGGGCTGAGATGCCGTGGGAACGGAGCTGGCCTTTGGCTGGTGTATTAATTGTCTGAAAAGCGCCCCGACACCTGCAACCCTCATACCGTCGGTCTCAACCGATTCACGGAGGAGCTCCGGAAGGATAAAAAAAGGGGTGACGACAGTGAAAGACGAGAGAGGACCAGGCCTGGATTTTATTTTGTTTTGGTTTTGTTTGTGCGCGACAGCCCCTCGCGGACGACTGTCGCGCTCAGAAGATAACCCCAAACACAAATATATAATGTTTTTGACAGATCTTCATTATAAGTTCGTAGAGGAAATGTTATTTCGCACTTCTTGCTTCCCGGTCTCCTTCTTCCCTGCCCTGTACAACGTGGTTTACTTGGTGGCCGAAACTCGGGAGGAAGGAGGGCCAACGCTGTCAGGAGCCCGTCGCTCTGAGGGGGCTCACGTGCTGAGAGATCGGGCAGGAGCAACGAGTGGAGAGACCCGGGCGCCCTGAGGCGTGTGCTGGAACGATGGAAAGACGAGGGTGGGACGTATCTCGCGTTCCCCCCTGGCTCTCCTGAGTGCGAGGTGTGGGTTGGGTGGCTGCCGGGGCTTGCTTGGAAAGGTAGGGCTGTGTGTGGAGTTTTTTGGTCGCCCCGTTCGCCAGGAATGCCGGAGCCTGCTTCCCTGACGCCATGATTTGGGTGAGGAGTCAGGGAACAGGGTCCACCGCGCTCCCAATGCAGGGCTGGCCCTGCGTGTCCTAAGGAACTCGAGCCACGCACGTCCCCCAGAGAGGGTCTCCAGGACGGTGGGCCATCAATCCCACCAACGATTGTCGTACCATCGCATTGGCACCAACGCGAGGGAGACAGCCCTCAGGCAGCACACTGATATGTCTGCTACTCTGACGCGGCAGTATGTCTGGGAACCGTACCCAGAATTTTTGTCTTTTCTTTTTTTCCTCTCTCGTCGTCATTCGCCTCATCCTTATCCTCTCCTTTTCTCTCGCCCGTCTGTCTTTCCTTACCCCCAGACCCGCGGCCGCCTGATCGGCTCCCCCATGAGGGGTGTGGGGGAGTATAGCTCAGTCTGGGAGTACCCCCCGGTCTGCTAGGTGCGCTGGAGGTATGTGACGAGAGGGGCTGAGAGCCGTGGGAACGGAGCGAGGCCGGTGGAGTAATTGCTAATGCGCGACACCTGCACCACTCACCGGTCTCGAGTCTCACGGATGAGCTCCGGAAGGATACAAAGGAGGAGAGACGACAGTGAAAGACGAGAGAGGACCAGGCCTGGATTTTATTTTGTGTTTTGGTTTTGTTTGTGTGCGACAGTCGTCCGCGAAGGGCTGTCGCGCTGTTTTGCGTTTATTTTATTATTAAAGTTCATTGAAATGTTCGCCGGTTCCCGCCTCCTTCTTCCCGACCTACAAACGTTGTTACAGCGGCGTTCCAGGATGTCTTCATCGAACAGGCAGCCACGAAGTTACACCGCACCGGCCATGGAACTGTGCCATTGACCTGCTGCCTGGAGCTAAACTCCCTAAAAGTCGAGTATACCCCCTGTCCATCCCAGAGCGCAAGGCAAAGGAGGAGTACATCAAGGAGGCTCTCCAACAACAGTTCATCTGCCATTCCACCTCACCGACGGCCTCAAGCTTCTTCTTTGTGGGCAAGAAGGACGGAGGCTTGCGGCCATGCATCGACTACCGGACCCTTAATGAACACACTGTCAAGCTCCCCTATCCTCTTCCCTTGGTCCCGGCCGCCCTCAAGGAACTCCGTGGGGCTCGCATCTTCTCGAAGCTGGACCTGCGTAGCGCCTACAACCTCGTTCGTATCCGGGAGGGCGACGAGTGGAAGACGGCATTCATCACCCCCTCAGGCCACTATGCATATCAGGTCATGCCATATGGCCTCTCCAACTCACTGTCCGTCTTCCAGGGATTTATGAACAAGGTGTTCCAGGAGTTCCTCCATCGTTCGGTGATCGTTTACATCGATGACATTCTCATCTACTCCGTAAACTCGCCGAAACATTGCCACCCACATCACGCAGGATCCCCAACCAACTCAGAAACACATCTCTAAGCCTGAAGCTCGAAAATGTGAGTTCCACCTCCCCCACGTTCAATTCCTCGGCTACAATCCCTCAGCGCAGAGGCATTCAGGATGGACCATGGGAAGGTCCATCCCTCTGTGCTCAGCCCCACCACAGTCTGTTTAAGGAACCCCAACACGATTCCTCGGCTCATCGAAGATACACCTCTAGTTGTCCATAGAGTTTAAGTCTAGATTATAGAGCCATCTCTTTAACCTGGCTTACACTAACACATTTCTAATTATCTCAATACCTTACCAAGGATTTTAGAAGCTGCAATAATTAGGTTCAACTGTGACCCTAGGGAAACACATTCCCATAAACACCCATGATACTGCTACATCGTTAGATCAGAATTGCAGCTATGCTAATGTATCTTGTTTCTTTCTTTTTCCGAGGTCCACCCAGATCATATCGTTCGACTTGCAGTTCACCTGTATTCCGAGTATCTGTATCCAACCACTCACTGGTTGGATCAGCCCGTAGAGAGAACCTCTACAACCTGATGGTCACGTAGACAGGCAACTTGATGAGTCCACAGAGAACAGATCCCCAAGTGAAGACCTGCATCATGTCTCCTAGATTGGCCACCCTGAGCATACCCAGTAACCAGATGAGTCCTCTGCACAGTCTGGTTTTGCTGCAGCCTGGAATTGAACTGCGGGTTTGTCTGGTCAGAGGAGAACTGCCCCCCAACCCGACTTGGGGGTTTCTCCGACAATGTTTTGTTCTCCACTATGCTGCGATCCTGTTTCTGTACGAGGTAGCCTCCTAGTGGTCTTCTTCTTTTTGGTTAGACACTTCATTTCCAGCGATATCATTGACTTGATTGCACAGATATATATTTAAACATGAACTGAGCTCGATGATACATCACTTGATTCACCGGATACACTAAGCGCCTCTTCTCAAAACTGAAAAAATGAGTTTTTACAGAATTGTCATATTGCATTATTGACACACTCTTTTCCTAATTAATCTTCTACAGTTGCTTTGACAATCTGTATTGTTAAAAGCGCTGTATAAATAAAGGTGACTTAACTTGACTTTGCGAATTGCTACCGTAGATTCATTCAGAACTTCAGTATCCTCTCTGCCCCCCTCATTTCCATGGTCAGTCAGATATCCAAGTCTCTGTCTTGGAACCCCGAAGCTCGAGCCGCCTTCAAGAAGCTCCAGGAGGCCTTCTGCACTGCTACCATCCTCACACACCCGGATCCCCAACTCCCGTTCATCGTAGAGGTGGATGCCTTCACCACCGGCATGGGAATAGTGCTGTCACAGTACTACATAGCCTCCCCGACTCCATCCTTGCGCTTATTACTCCAGGAAGCTTTCCCCACCGGGGAAACTATGACATCGGAAACCGGGAACTGCTCGCCATCAAGCTGGCGCTGAAGGAATGGCGGCACTGGCTGGAGGGAGCACAACACCCCTTTACGGTCATCACGGACCACAAAAACCTCAAATATCTCCACAGTGCCAAGAGACGAAACCCCAGACAGGCCCGCTGGGCCCTCTTCTTCACCTGGTTCCAATTCACCATCACTTATCGACCAGGAAACAAGAATGCCAAGGCTGATTCACTCTCCAGCATTCATGCCCCCGACAAAACCTCCACACCTGAACCCATACTCCCTCCAGCCATCCTTATTAACCTCAACCGGTGGGCCCTGGATGAACAAATCCGCCTCGCCACTCTGACCGAACCCGCTCCGCTGGGAGGCCCAGAAGGTAAAACCTATGTACCCACCTCCTTAAAGGGGTCATATGATGTGATTTCAAGTTTTCCTTTCTCTTTGGAGTGTTACAAGCTCTTGGTGCATAAAGAAGATCTGTAAAGTTGCAAAGACTAAAGTCTCAAATCCAAAGAGATATTCTTTATAAAAGTTAAGAGTTAACCACGCCTACCTAAAACGGCTCATTCTTAGACGCCCCCACATACCTACGTCACTATGTGGAAATATTAGCATAATGCCGCCCAAATGTGCACGCAAAGAAAGGCGTGGTTTCATGAACGCAGTAGTGTTGATGCAGCCATGTCAGGGAGACGCTGTGTGTTTCTAGGTGAACGCGAAAGCACTTTATTTGGCCTTCCGGAAGTAGATGCAATTAGGAATCATTGGTTAAGATTTATTTACAACAGAACAGCACAACCCAGAAGTCCGAATTTGTGCAACGCATTTTATGGACGACAAGGGTACAAGGCTGGCTGTGCACAAAGGCTATTTCTAAAAATAAAAAAGGGGTCAATTCCAACTTTGCTATGACAATCTTGCGCTTCTGAATCAGCTACTGTAAGTATGTTTTGTTATTAGTTCAAGTATTTGCTATTGAATGTTCAAATGCGGAGTAACGAGTTGTGTGTGGGTGAGGGGAACAGGGTCACATCACAGGAGAGTGAACTGCCTGTCAGAAATCATAGCACGTCAGATGTCTTAACCACGGCTTGTGTACTGCACGCGACTCTGTCAGCGACTCTGTTGCCCTTCAGAGTATTAGGTTATTTTTTTTTTTTATGATGGTAAAACTAAGGAATTATAACTGTCTTGAATTTACTTTGATAGATGAACATCACGATGATGGTAAGGGGAGTTACATTTAGTGACGGCGTGATTGGTGGTGTTCGGCCCAATCACAATGCCCTGGGTCAGTGGCCAATGAGCAGACTGCGCTTGTCGGAAGGAGTTTGTAGAAAACGACGCATTTGAGAGGCGGGGCATAGAGGACCTACTGTAATGTACAGTATTTTAAAAATAATGTTTTTTGAACATTAAAGCATGTCAACATATTCTGTTACACCAAATACACCAAATAATGATCTTTGAAATAGCATCATATGACCCCTTTAAGTTATACCCTTCTTGGCTCCCGTCCGCTTCACGGGCGGACACCCAGGCATCCAGCGTACTCTCTCGCTCCTCCAAGCTCGGTACTGGTGGCCCAGTATGTCTCCCAGTATGTTCGTGGATGCTCAGTCTGTGTCATTTCCAAAACTCCACATCACTTGCCTGCCGGAAAATTGGTCCCATTACCCATCCCCAGTCGTCCCTGGTCCCACGCCTAGCCTATTCTCAGGATATCACCCCCAGACTAATGAACAGACTGAGTGGAAGATACAGGAGATTGGGAGGTATCTCCGGGCCTACTGTCATGACAACCAGCACAGCTGGAACCGCTTCCTCCTGTGGGCCGAGTATGCACAGAACTCCCTCAAGCAAACCACCACCGGCCTCACCCCGTTCCAGTGCATACTCGGCTACCAACACCCTCTGTTCCGCTGAACAGGAACCCTCCGACATTCCAGTTGTAGACCACTGGTTCCGAGTGAGCGAGAGAGTTTGGGACTCATGTCCAACTCCAGCAGCCAGTGCAGAGACATAAGACCTACGCAGATGCCCACCGGTCTACCGTCTATCGTCCCGGAGATAAAGTCTGACTCTCCACCTGGGATCTGCGTCTCCGCCTGCCCTGTCGGAGGCTGAGTCTCCGCTACATCGGCCCCTTCACCATCAAGAGGCAGATTAATGATGTCACCTTCCGTCTCCATCTCCCAGCCCGGTATCGTATACACCCAGCATTCCATGTCTCACTCCTAAAACCTGCCTCTCCCTTTGTCACAGAACCCGACGACCCAGCAGTACCTCCTCCTCCCGAGATCATCGAGGAGCCCCTAGTCTACAGGGTGCAGGACATCTTGGACTCCCGGCGACGGGGTGGTCGTCTAGAATACTTCATTGATTGGGAGGGATACGGGCCAGAAGAAAGATCCTGGGTGGCCCGGGACGATGTGCTGGATCCCTCTCTCCTGGCCGAGTTTCACCAGAACCACCCTGACCGTCCCGCACCCAGAGGCCATGGCCGACCCTGTCACCGTAATAGGGCATCAGGAGCTTCCCCTGGAGGAGGGATACTGTCAGGGAGTCACCACAATCATCTCAGTCTCCAATACACTCACCAGATCCCAATCACCTGATTACTGAGCACCGCCACCTGTCAGCACTCATCAGCAGCACTATATCCTTGCACTCCTCCCGCACACTCACTGTCTGGTCTCAAACATTGTATGCTTGACTTACCTGACCCTTACCTGTGTTTACTTACCTGCCAATTGCCCCAACGATCTGCTCCTCGATCTCCACCGTTCCTGTGCTCCACCGTTTCCCCGCTCCATTGCTCCCTCGCAGGAATTTTTAAGGACATGGCCAAACCAAAAAAGAGGCACTGGGGGTGTGCTTGTTAATACAAAATGATCCAGTTGTTACAAATATACAATTAAAAGAGAAGACAGCACACTCTGTAATAATTTCAGACTTTATTGTAGATGTTTTGATAAGAATGGGCTCTCCCTCACTCTCTGAGCCTGCTTCTGCCTCCTCTTCAATGGAAGTAGGAGAGAGTGGGGTAAGCTGAGCCAGTGGGTAAGTTTACCCACCCTGTTTCTTGGCAACTGTACACTTTTACTGTCATGTGGCCATGTATTTTGGAACCTCCCATCATTTCTGCCAGACTGTGAAAAGGAGAAACATATGGGGGGAAGGGAAGGCACCCATTTACTTTACTTTATTAACTGGTAAGCAACAGTAGCTATATTATTTATAGATTACTAGTATCAAGACAAGTGATTATAATGTGAAATATACTTAATTACAAGAATTAGTGTGACAAACTGCTAAATATTCTATATGATGATTTACCTGCTGGCTTACTGGAGCTTTATTCATGTTTGCAATGTTGAACTGTCTTTAGCAGCCTCCCTACGCTCTTTCTCTCCGTTTCTGTTTTCTTTTTTGCGAAGGCATTTTTTTTTCTTCTACTTTTCTTCTATAGCAAATTTTGTATTATTTATATTAGATATGATCAGGTACAATAATTTGATTAGACATTCTAATTCTAAGAATGTGAATACTTTGTTGTTATCACTTTTAAAAGACCGAGAGCAAATCATTACCAACAGAAATACAAAAACAAACTACCAAATTACTAATTCAACGAATCATCCATTGACTGTAATGTGGATTGTAATGCATCTACCTGTTAATGCAACGGCATTTGGGTACTGTGGTCTCCACTCCAGAGAGCAGCACACAGATCGTGAGAAATGCTGCGGAGCGGGCGGGGATTACCGGAATTAGCAGATCTTTAGCGGAGCAGGAACAGACCGCTTTGAGCTGGGGTGATGGGGGGGATTGGTGAGAGGGGCAACTCAGCTGATGAGGGCAACGGGCAGTGGCTCTAGGCACCGGGCCACCCCCCTGTGCACGGCCCTGCTCCCTCGGATTACACTGGATAGGGGAGAGAAGGAGTGCATCATCAGATAAGACCACAGCAGATAGACTTATGCCCCTTTCCCCGCTCACTTACCTGGATTCTCCTCGTTCTGTGTTTCAAATAAACCTGTCTGTGTCTTTTCAACCTACCTCGTGTCCCGCGCCCCATCTCTCAGCTGCCCGTTTCCCCTTGACTGTGCGCTGCTGCCAGTATATGAAGCACACCAAGCGGTACGACTTCACGCACTTGGAGCAGGAGTGCTTGACAGCACGCCCCACTGAGAAAATATTGGTAAAAGATGTTCTGAATTGTGAAACAACAAAAAACTCCACCTTACATTGTGGACGCGGCTCCAAGTTGGATCGAAACAGTAATCTTGGGGGGTTGACTCGTTTAAAATAATGTAATCATCTGGTTTTAATCAGGTTTCTGTCAAACATAGCACATCTAGGTTATGATCAGTGATCATATAATTTACAAAAAGTGCTTTCGTAGAAAGGGACCTGATATTCAATAAGTTAAGCTTTATCATTTGTTTATCCGTATTACATCTGTTTTTTATTTGTTGAACATCAATAAATAGTTACTCTTAAATTGGTTTGGACGTTTTTTGTATTTTCTAGTTCGGGGAACAGACACAGTCTCTATTAGTGTGATATAGGTGTGACAGAGTCTCGATGTGCTGGAATTAAATGATTTCTGTGATGTGAGGCGGCTAGCAGACAGTCGGTTTAGCAAGTCTGTCTGCTTCCTGACCTGGGCCCCAGTTAGTTAAGTACAAACTCTAAGACTATGTGCCATATTTCTAGACAGAAGAGCGGCACCACCCAAGGGGGGATGAAAACCATCTAATTTCAAGAGGTCAGGTCTGCCCCAAAAACTCGTCCAATTGTCTATGAAAGCTATGTTATTCTGCGGGCACCACTTAGACATTCAGCCATTAAGTGATGACAGTCTGCTATGTATCTCATCACCACGGTAAGCAGGGAGGGGACCAGAGCATATTACAGTGTCTGACATCGTTCTTAATAGTTCACACACCTCTTTAATGTTATTAGTGATATCTTGGACTGGTGGAAGCTGAACTCATTACGCGGCGTGAATAAACAATCTACTGAATTTCCGTTCGCATTAGCCAGAACTTTAATTTGCCAAGATATCAGGCGATCTGGCTCCCGCGTAAACATTGGACTATGGGGCTGGTTGTCTCGATTTTTCAATCGTACATAGACGCAAGAACTTAGAGCACTTTGATTAGGTTCTCAGTGGGGCATCACGGAGTTGGGGAAAGAGAAGAGAACCTTGTGTATGTTTTGATCGGAACGAAAAGAGCGTGTTTTGACCTGCGACTCTGCCGCTCACAGTCACCCAGTCGCCCGCTGCGGAGGCTCTGTAACTGGAGACAGAACATGTACAGGAATCCCTGAGCTAGTCGCATCCCATATCAATATCTACAGCACTCCATGTATTACATCGCTCAATTAAAGGTTGTATGTGTGTCTAATTCTGAAATCTTCCCTTAAATTATTTAAGTTATATTTATCACTTTAAACAACAGAGAGTGATAGTAAGATTGAACAGAAAAGTGAAGCTACAAGGAGCTACAATCACAAACCACTCAGCAGGGCTCAGCTCAACTTGTGTTCGCTGAGAGCGACGCATGTGCTGGGCAGTTTGAACCGAGGAGCGGACATGCTGTCTCGGAGCAATGTCTCTTTGGAAGAGTGGATGCTCCACCCACAAACGGTTCAGGAAATCTGGGAGATGTTTGGCAAGGCAGAGGTCAACCTCTTTGCCTCAAAAGACAACTCTCATTGCCCAAATTATTTCTCAAGGGACAAGGACGCATTGGCCGACAACTGGCCCAACCTCCTCCTTTACGCTTTCCCCCTGATCACCCTAATGCCACAGTTAATCAGGCGAATCAGGAAACAAGGGCACATAGGTTTGTTAGGGCACCGTTGGGGGAAAAATAGAAAAACAGCCACTGGAGCGTTACGACAGTGCTGCTGTTCTCACGAGGTATAGCTAGTAGAAGCTCCATGGCCCATCCCCCTGAGATGAGTCCTACTTTCTCAGGTGAACAGAACGATATGGCATCCCCAGTTGAGCTGTGGGCTCTGCACCTCTGGCCTCTCGGTGGGAGCCTGCGGACCTTCCCGAGAGTGTATTAAATACAATTTCTAGGGCTAGAGCGCCATCAACGAGACACCTCTACGCCCTTAAATAGTCGGTCTTCCCCACCTAGTGCACGACCCACGGTGAAGACCCAGTTTCCTGTGACATATCTCGGATATTGTCCTCCCTGCAAGAGCTGTTGGACAAGGGCCATTCCCCTTCCATACTCAAGGTCTACGTAGCAGCTATAGCAGCCTACCACGCTCCTATAGGAGGCCAATTGGTGGGCAGGAAAAACCTGATTGTTCGCTTTTTGAAGTGGTCTAGGAGGCTCAACCCAACTCGTCCTTCCACAGTCCCTACATGGGATCTGTCCACGGTACTGAGGACACTAAAGAACCCTCCCAGTGAGACCCTACAATCCATTGACCTTCGTTCCGCCATTCTGAAGTATCGACAGGGATGTACTCTGTTACTAACGTAACTTCGGTTTCCTGAGAAACAGGAACGAGAACTGCATTCAGTCGAAGTAACCTGAATCCTATGGCAACAGGCCCGCTTATATAGCCAGATGGTCCCGTCCATTCTGGCAGGGCTCTGGCGGGCTCCATCACCATAGGCTCGTTCAGCTCCGCTGCCGACCCATTGGTCCTTTATTTATATCACTGCACGTACCAATGGCCGTGCAGTTACACTGTGTTATTAAAAAAAGGCTTCAGTCATCAGAGAAAAATGAGTTTTCCCAATAGCATCTTAGCGACGCAGTACTCATTTCCCGTATCTCAGGGAACCGAGGTAAAACGTAAAAGTACGTTTTCATTAATTTTCCCCTCGCTGGTGAAATGCTGGGGTTGTGTGATGTTTGCTTTAGAGAGGCGTGTTAAGGGCGGGTTTTACAGCAGCGCTGGTCGTAAAGTAGAAACGCGGCTTGAATTTGGGATTGGACCAGCACGGCTCGTTGTTAGCCCTTGCACACACTGGCCTGACAGTGAAAAAGTTGCTAGTGATGACACAATAGTATTTCCAGGCCTGATGCACAGTGTTGAATCCTATACGGATTAGACGTCTTTTAAATCTTATTCAAGTACTGAGACTGGTCACAGGATAAATATGGAGACTACATCAAAATCATCATCATCCACAGTCAGTATAAGAGGTCAAACAGTCATTGTCGCGCGGTTAGTCTGCTGCAAGTTCTATGGTAGGAACGTGCAGATATGTGGAAAACAAGAGTGAGGGGGCCACTGACACATTTTATTCATAAATAATGGAACATTATTTTTAGTATTAAACAATTTCTACTGTTGACTAAATATAGGTCAGTGAGGAGGTTTTTCCAATCACTGAGAGCTGTGTGGTTATGCAAGTGAGTGTGACTCTAATGAATACAGACTTTTCTAAACTACAGAATGAATCTAATGACAAGAACAGGTTTATCTTTCCTCTGATAAAACCAGAGCAGTTTGATGAAGCTGTGTTCACTATAGCATACTTTATTTTGAAACATGTGGATTATCTGACTGAATAGAATAACGGGATGATATACAGTACTACTTTTGCCAAGATGCACAGCATGTAACTGCATACCATTCAGAATACTGTTTCCCATCATACAGTGTACTCGACCTTTCATGTAAAGTCAGCCATTATTAATAACATATTCATAGCATGTTTTTATTTATTTTATCTTATTCTTGTAGAGATGGAGACTTGTGAGATGAAACTTTTAATAATAAAGTAATATAATTATTTCTTTATAAAAAATGTATGCTTCTTTTTCAATAAAAAACAACTACAGTATGATTTCAAAACTACATTCTCACAAAAATGAAGTATTATGTTAGAGCAGTAATGTAAACATCAGTGGAATTAAGAAAAAACCTTAAAAATGCTCTAGTGTCTTTGCTGTAATTTTGAATACAAACCTTTTTACTTTAACTGTACTTGTAAGTGTCTCGCAGCATTTACGCATTGACAGCGCTTGTGCTCTTTTGAACTTAGAATAAACTGGCAAATGACCTATAGCAAAATGACACTGATTGACAGAACAAGGCCCAGTTTATTTTTATAATACATTACAGTCTCGTCAAAATACATGATCACTAGCTGCATTTTCCTTTGTGTGCCTATTTGGCCTTTAGCTTAGCAGCCTCCAAAGGATATGGTCGTTTATGTGCCATAAGTCAGCAGAATCGGGGTATGCTGAAAAAAAAAAATCTAACTTTTCTGCAGCTATCTTTTCATACATTCTTCAGAGGGACCCACTTTGAAACAGTGACATTAAATTGGTTACACCAAAAATGAGTGTGAATTCCTCTATATCCAATGGACAAAGATCTGGCCTTTTGCTGCCCATCTTGATTGGTGGACTAGCATATAGTGATATTACAGTTATGGAGGCCCCGCCTCCAAGCCAGAGGCCCTAGAAAATGGTCTACTCTGCCTGTAGGTAGCACCAGCCCTGTATCTCTGTTATATTTCCGCCCTACTCACTGGGAAAAAATGTCAAACCAAGAAGATTGCAGTAGCAGTTAAGCAAGAAAGCGGCAGCGATGGCCAGGTCTTTGAATGTAAAATGAGCTGACAGAGAAACAGGCCAAGTCAGCCAGAGGGGGGTAGAGAGAAAGAGACAGAGAGAGAGAGAGAGACAGAGAAAGAGACATAGAGAGAGAGAGAGAGAGAGTGAGAGAGCTTGTATAAAAAGAGCTGCTCATGACATCAGCAGGAGCATTGACCGGGTTGGGGATCGAGTGGTTCAGGAATGAGGTGAACAGAAGGATAGAGGGATGGAATGAAGGAGTCAATCAATCAGTCGTCTGATTGGCAGTGTTTACACTGGGCTAACAGATACTAGGACTGCTGCTTTGTGACAAAAAACGTTGAGCTCTAGAATTGGTTTAGAGAAGCAAAGCAAGTGGATGCTAGAAAACTATCAAAATTAATAGCATGTCATACTACTAAAAGTGGAATAGACCTTTTCCACCTAGTCTTGTTTTGATCCACCGGCACCCTACAGATCAGCCAGGTTCAGTCTACACTGGTTCAGTCTACTCTGGCAATGGAGGTTACTCATTGAGAATGAAGAATTTTGCCAAAAGGGAGACCAACCAGAAGCTCTGAATCATATTGCGGACTATGTCAAGAGAGTTCATTGCCGACATCTGCATTAACATTGAAGGTTTTGTTGATTGCATAATACAGGGACATCTATGGAAGAAACAAGGAAGGGAAAGGACATGACTCTATATCCAATCTGAGCCTGTACAGAATGAAGAAGGGAATAAAGTCCCACAAAGAATACTTGGACCCCTAAGTACAAATTTGTATGTTGTCGGATTCGAGATATTCTGCAAAATATTCTGAAACATACGGCAAAATATGTGAAGAGCCATTGATCAGCAGAGATGGAATAGATGTGAGTCTGAATTCCTGCAAATAGTTCCAGGATGAACAAGTACAATGGTGTGGAAAGCCAATATTGGGATTGAATTCAGAATCATTAGAAATGGCAATGAAACCATTCAATATATTGTCGGCTGGTTGATCACCAAGTGGGACAAGTTCTAATGTCCAAGAGGCGATGAGCACATTAAGATTGTTTAAATCTGTGGGTCTGGTCTCTGTGGTGAACTCGGTGATCCCCTATGTTTTATCAGGATGATGATGTGTTCAGTGAAGCGGCACCTATCCAGGGTCCCAGCTCCAGTGGGTAAGGAATGGTGTTTTGAGTTTTCGGTGGGAGTGGATTGCAGTGATCCAGAGCCTCGCTGCATATGGTTGGTAATTCTTAGGAACGCTGGTGCCCAACCCTGCCACACCCCAGAGGACTCTGGAACTGGCACAATGCACTGGGAACTGAAAATGGTAAGAAGCTGAATACAAAATTATGTATGTGTTTGAATGTGAAGCAATGTGTAATGCATTATCTCACTCATCTTGTGCTGCCAAGTAAATTCAGCTCCAGTTTCCCAAGATCATTACATGGATCAGATAATTTATATAGGTCTTTAATCAACATGTCACACAAACCTCAGTTGTTTGTTTGTCTGTGGTGGTTATGTGTTGTGTCAAGGAATGTGGCAATGATTGATGTTTTCAGGCTGGGTCTGTGTATCACGTTCACATTTGCTTTCTACATTTTAAAACTCTGGGTTTCGATATGTCTGCACCTATTGTGGCTTATGTAAAGAGAGCTTGGAGAGAAGCTAAATACAACTGGAGAGGAAAAGATTCAGAGTGGCTCCTGTGCCTGCAGTAAGCATTTGTGTGTTTGTTACGTAAGTGGGAGTGAATCACAGTATGGGCTCTACAACCCTGTTGTAACTAGGGATGTGCGCGACGACTAATTGTTCTGTGGTGGGAGCTTGTACGTCTGTAGTTGTGTCAAGGGAAGTGGCAATGAGTGAATGTTTTCCAGGCTGGGCTGTGTATCCGTTCACATTTGCGTCTACAGTTAAAACTCGGGTTTGTCGATGTCTGCACCTATTGTGGCGTATGTAAAGAGATGCTGGAGGGAGGACGTAAAAAATACAAACTGGAGAGGAACAGATCCAGGAGTGGCTCTGTGCTGCAGTAAGCATTTGTGGTGTTGTTAAGTAAGGGAGAGTGAATCACAGTATGGGCTCTAACAACCCTGTTTAACTAGGGATGTGCGCGACGACTAATTTTACTGTCGTTTAAACTGAAGTTTTGTATCCGACTAGTCGACTATTCTAAAAGCAAGAAACCCCCAAAAGATAGTAAGAAAAAAAACCTCTGTGCGTGTGTGGGTGTGGTAGCAGTGAGAAGGCTATATTGAGAATAGCCTAAACTGAATATATGAATACACTGTCAAATACCTTCAAGATTCTGCTTGCAGCCACTTGCCTCGCGGTTATAATCTTTTTAACTTAGGCGGGTGGGTCGTTAAAAAACTACCACTCAACGGGGGCCCGAAAGCCTAGCATATTTCATCAGCGGGGGAAAAGGGAAAGGGAAGGCAGAGAAGGAGAACAATGGAAAAAATCAATCAATAGCCGACAAATTCTTCATTATATAAGTTATACAATATATTAAAACACAAGTCAAAAAAATAGGGAAGGTTCACGAAATGCATTAAAACGGCTTTTTTTTTAAACAACGTACTTAGTGTAGGCTTTAATACGTCTAAAAAAACAAAATGCAACAATGCCCTTTACGTACTAGACCATGCGTATTGTTCAGTGAACTAGTCACCGTGTTTTTGGGTGTGAAAGAGGGACCGAGGCGATTAAACATAAATATTCCTGCATTTGAAAAAAACGTGCTCGGGAAGGACTGACGCAGTCGCAGCTAGGCACGCAGGACGATAACGAAAAAGGAAGCCGGGGATAGGTCATGAAAAGCGTATGGACATCTGCACAACACAAAGTGGGTCTGTTTAGAGGCAATAGATGGCGTGGGATTGTGGGAGGCAGGTTTGTAGGTGAAGACGGGATTGACATTGCTGGTTTGGCCAGCAAAGCACGCGGTCTCTTCACAATTCAAATGCGGTCCCACGTGTGAACACAATTAAAAAAAAATCATACCTACAGTTTTTACACTTCATTTTTAGTTTTTACATTAATTTAAAAAATTTACTAAATAAATATAAGTTATAGCCTAATGTTTTTATGTAAAATTATTTTGTTTTTCATATATTATTTTTAGACATGAGCAGTACTCACATAGCCTAATTAACATTACGCATTTAAAGTAACGACCAAGTGGCCAGCGGCAGACAGTGAGCATATACTTGATCAATTTAGCCTTCTCAAATCAAATTCACGACTGATTCTAAAATAATATCTATAGATTAAACTAGTTCAGCATCTCAAACTGTTTAAACGTAAACATAGATATAATGTTCGCTGATTCCAAAGTTTGCGCAGAGGGGTTAGCTTGGAAGCGCGATTTGAGGACATAGAGACGACCCATGGCGCGAGTACTGGCCATTTTTTTTTCACGTGGAATACGCCGTCATTTTTGATCATAAGGTAAGGAGTAATCATCATTCGTTAACGTAAAGGGTCTATTTTTTTTGTGTGCACACCATTCAATAAACACGGGTGCTTTATAAATCAAACTCAGCGAATACATGCCCTCACAGCATGATAAATATATCTATGAAGCTTAAATGATCTAATTACACAATAAAAACAAACTATTAAAAAAAAACCTCTTTCTATGATGTGTAAAGTGTATATATTTTATTAGCTTAAAAAAGGGGAAATTTTATGACGAACATAAATGGTATGACTCATAATAAATATTTAGATATAGCTTCGAATTACACCTGTAGCAGGAATCAATATCACAATTAGTTGATCTGTCGATCCACCCGAGCAGACAATATAATCATTTAGCAATTCAAGGATGAATAGTTTCTGCCACGGAAAACATATTAAGTCCTCTTTGTGCAGTGTGCTAGCAGGAATTCTTAGCCAAATGTAGCAAAGGTTCAAACATTCATTGACGTGGAACTGTGAACGTAAACAGAGACAATTCGTTGGAAATATAAGAACGATTAAAAAATGAAAATATATCTAACATATAATAACTAAAACATTATTATAACAGAAGTGAAACAAAGAAGGAAAAGATGAGTAATAGAAAAAAGAATGGCAGATTTCAATCTCACTTAACCACAACCTCCTGAAACAATCATCAAAGAACCCAAAGAATATACCTTAAATAGGGAGCTACTGAGATTTAAACAGCATTCTGACTAATTTTAAGCGGTTACTTGCATGGTTTTGTCGATTGTGAAAAGAGTCATGGCGGGGTAGGGTAAACGGAGCAGGTTTGATGAGTTAGTGCGGAGGGTTTTCAGCTGGCAGGTGGTACTTCTGGGCCGTCTGAAGAAGAAGTAAGGAGAAGTCCCAGCGTAACGTTACTTGAAAGTAAAAAAATGCCGGAAAATGGATAAACTCAAGATGGGGAAGGTTCTTGATGATGGCCTTGAAAAACGGGTTCAATCAAACGAAGAGAAGAGGAGGAAAGTTTTCTGCGAGCAAGTTATTTGGGGGTTTATAGGAAGCGATGATCGCGTTTTGAGAATTTGATCTGTGTGTGGCGGCCAATGAAGAAGGAGACTATGATTCTTGAGCGGGGGGCGGGGAGGAAAATCTTTCTTTGTCTTCGTGTATGGTCATTTGCATGATTTATGGCCAGTCGGGAAATCGTAGTTTTAACCCAAAATACTACAGGTCAATGGATTGCCGTTTTCTACACTCAGCATACTTACGGCCATGTGCCTGAGGAATGAAAAAAGGTAACATTTGATACCAAGAACAGCAACATTGGAATAGATATTTAAACCAAGAGATACATACAACACCTGGAATATAAGTGTGTATGGCTTTGAACTATACAATAAACGAGGGAAAATATGCTTAAGCCAACAAGGAATGTACCACACACATGCATATACCAGTACAAGTATACATGATGAAGTTTATTAGTCTAAAAAAAGAAACTGTTTTTTGTGTGGGTTGTATGTGTGTGTATTTTGGGTGGTGTGTGTGTGTGTTCGTTGGGCCATCCAGCTCTCTGTGAGAATGTTTTTGACAGAAGTCCCAGGTTCCGTGGGGGCTGGTTCTAATCTTTGACGGCGACCGAAGAACCATTTTTGGCATGAGTAAAACCCCCTATAGAAAGTGGTAACATCTTCATCTGACCAAGACACTGTAATTATATGCCAAGTGTCCAAAAGGCCTAAACGGGTCGTTTTTTTAAGCCATAAAACAGTCCAAACACCCGATGATCCGTTACGCAGTACCGTATACAGCCCTTTTGCAGGACGAAAGGGTTAACTGTTACGCTTATCAAGGGGCGTCAACAAGTTTATGAGTCGGAAGCAGGAAGGTGGATCATGACTGAGTCGAGGTGGTATGCAGGGGATAAGTTATACTAGGCTAGAGGGCAGGTGTGGATTCAGGATTGGACGAGATGGTGCCGCAGCGAAGGGACGCCATGTGGGATGGGGATGTGTGTGAATTATTCAGATTACGGAAGTATGGGTGGGGGATGAGGCGTAGAGAGGGTGGGAAATACCTAATTTCTCCCCAGCGCTTCGGTCCTCAGCGGGGGGGGTGAAAGCCGTTAGGGCCAGAGCAATCCGCATTGTGTATTGAGCTGCGCAAGCGCGGGTTCTCCTCTCTTCCACGAGGTTGGCTCTGTGTTGAAGAGTATCGAGGAAGCGCGGGCGCGTGATGCACCTGGTCAGTGGAACTCCTGTTGCACCCCGGTTGTGTTTTAGCTCTGTAAGTCGTAAACAGGACAAAACCAAGAAAGCAGAAGGAAAGGAAAAAAATGCACGAGGGAGGTGGACCGGGCCGGTGTTAGGGTTACCCGATTGATGTTGGCTTGTTGTGTATTGTGGGCAAGGGGCCAAAACAAGTGCCGTGTCGGGGCAGAGGCCCAGGAGTTTCGAGAAGCGACGGAAAGGAAAGGTGTGTTGGAAGCAGGCATCCGGGACCTCCAGTGCTTGGAGGGCATCTGTGTGGCGATTGGGGGTGATTGTCAATAAGTGCTGGGGGACCCCCACCTTTCTCAATGCTCATTCCACTCAGGTTCCAGGTGTGCGATTGGTAGGTCCTGAAGAGAAGGCGGGCATTCTACGGATTGGAAGGTGGTTACTACAGGCAGGGTCACGTGGTTGGAGAGGATGGCACGCTTGGGCCAAGAATCCACTATCTCTGTCGGTTGGGCAGGCGACAGGGGGTCGCCGGGGTGGGGGTTGTCGGGTGGCTAGTCAGTGGGCAGGTTATTAGTTAGAGGTTGTGGCTTATGGTGGGTACGGCGTGGGGTGGTTGCGCAGCCAAGGATCTTGCACAATCTTGTTGGGTTTATCTGTGAAGCCTTGCGGAGGTGATGAGCGATGGACTTGGCATCATGCTGGGGCGAGTCGAGGCAGTGTGTCTCTCTTTGCATGGGTTGTAACCTGCAGATTCCTTCAGTGTTGTCTCGAAGGAAGGTCTTGCTGGGGCAGAGATAATGAATGTTTTTGGTCAGGGTACACATGCGCAGGTTGGGGGCCAAGTATAACTGTGGGTTATCATCGTGGTAGGCTACCATATCTGGTGTGTGAATTCTGATGTGAGTGTTTCCCTGCCAAAATACAACATTGACAATGTCTTTGAGTCTGTAAATATTGTCGGATTCAATGATGGGTAGATTAAGAAGGAACGCCATCTCGCTCTGCTCAGGGTCAACATGTAGCAGGATGGACCCACCCAGGGAGTAGGCAAGGTGGGCTTGAAAAGGGTCAGCTGGACGGGTAGTTACAGAGTATAACACTGTTTGTACTAGGCTCAGGTGCACCAGATACGGAGGAATTCTACCCATGGCTAAGCTGTCAACGGAGGAGCTCACCTCACGGAGCATGTCAGACATCAGTGCGGTGACCAGCTGAGTTTGGGCAACATCATTCTGTATAACTGAGAATAACTGTTTCACGGATTTCACAGTTTGGTTCAGCAGGACACTGTGGGTGTTCAGAACCACCAGGGTACCCTTCAATTATTTGCCTATAGTCTGTAAGGTTTGGCACTGTAGTGTGAGTTGTTCTCTCAGCTGGGGCATCTCTGTCTGGATCTCCCTTACATGTTGCCTCAGGGTAGATATGCTCACGGAGTTGACACTGGTCACTCCCTGGTTGAACAGGGTTCCAACAGCAGCAGAAGCTCCAAGCAAGGCCCCCAGGAATCGTTTGTTATGCTTGTTATGTCCGCTTAGCTCTGCTTGGGTGAAAGTAATTTTCTGCAACTGAGTGAGCATGTGTTTGATATCGGTTTCTGCGTGAGCGAAGGGTATTCTCAGTCCATCGGGCACTTGCCCAACTGTAGTGTGCAGCTGCCCGTGGATAATGTGTCCGGTAGACATTTCGAGGGTCGAGTCGGATGTACACCTTCTGGGTGTGAGTCCTACGGTTGGTCATAAGAAGTCCAGGTTGGTCCATCAGTGCAATGCCTGATGCTGTCGGCCAACACCTGGGTGATGGGTGGGAATCAGGTGCTGGACTGCTTTGTCCTCTGTTTAGCTGGAGGCAGAGGATGGAGAGCCACAGCAGCATCCTGGTTCAAAGAAAAAGGGAGAAAGGCAGTGGATCAGTGAGGGAAGTTCTTGTGTGTTCAAGACAGTCTTTGTTTGAGGACTATAGCAAGGCCTAGTTAGCACTAGCCCCCCCCTGCCCTTCCCTGCCAGCAGCCACATGTCTCTTGAGCTGGTTACGATGGACCCATTTGAAAACTGGTTCTTTCTGTCACGACTCAGCTGGACCATGAGAGACAGGGGAGAGAGAGAGGGAGAGAGTGTGTCACAATCTCATTCGGCTCCTGTCCAGGTGGCAGGGAACTTTTTGATAGCCGATGAGAGTTATCTGAGGAGGATGTGATTCGCTTATTACCCGACCCTGTCGCCCCACATCCAGTTCTTGTGTGACGCCTTCCGGTGTCGTAATATTGCTTCTGGCCTTTGCGCTCTTGGAGTGTGTGGGCAAAAAAGCAAATGTGGTTCTCAAATGCTGGTGTAGTTCATCAAGGTATTGGTGAGTGTTTTAGGCGGTGACAAGGTTGGCATCTCCTGGCTGGTATAGCAGGTGCAGGGGCAATGTCATTTGCCGGCTTGTCATTAGTTCAAAAGGAGGCACACATGTTGATTCTTGTGGAGTTGCTCTGATAGCCATGAGCACCAGGGGCAGTTTCACAACCCAGTCCTTTTGGTTAGCAGACACACATTTTCTTAGCATGCTGACCACAGTCTGATTCAACCGTTCCACTTGGCCCGAAGAAATTGAATGGTGACTGATGTGCAGTTGTGCTTCTACTCCCAGGAGTTTCCAAATCTGCTTCATGATCTCAGCTGTGAAATGGGTGCCCCTGTCTGAGTTGACTCTCAGCGGCAGNTTTAAACCAAAGATACACACATACACCTGAATATAAGTTTTTTATGGCTTTAACTAATACAAATAACGCGTGGTAACTCATCTAATCCAACAAAGTAATGTACACACAACACATGCATATACAAGATACAATTATAACTGATTAATTATAATCTAAAATAAAGAAATGTCTTTATGTGTGCGTGTGTGTGTTAGTTTGGGTGTGTGTGTGTGTTCGTTTGGCCATTCACAGCTCTCTGTGGAATGTTTTGATCAGAAGATTCCAGGATTCTCGCGGGGGCTGGTTCTAATCTTCTTTGACAGCGAAGAACCATTTGGCAATTTACAACCCCTATACAAGTAACATCTCTGACCAGAACTGTAAATTATATGCAAATGTCAAAAGGCTATAAAAAGGGTTCCTTTTAAGCATAAACAGTCCAACACTCCAAGCATTGGATCCTACGCAGACGCTACATGATCATAATCTGTAAAGATGCACTTCTCTCTAAAGGCGTGTCTAATGAGGAGATGGCGAGTCAGGATTGTCATCTTCATCTTTGCGACACCGACTCAGAAAACAATAGTTTATTAGTAAATAATTAAAATATCTCCTTACTATCCCCCCACGACACATTCATGGTCATTACTGTGGCAGAAGATGCTTTGCGGAAAGCAGTAAGCCTATTGCGTGCATTTGAATGCAGAACTGTTCAGCTGCTCTGACGGCACGCATGCTGCTGCTGCTGCTGGACACTAAACACCGTCGAGCTGCTCTTGACAGTCGCGGTAGTACGGTCTCGTGTTGTTTCCACCAGCACTGCAATTTTTTTCAGCACTAATTGATGGATGTCTAAAATATAAAAATAAGGAGAAGCCTAAAATAGGACCGAGGCCCTGCCGACGTCTGAACTATGACGTGAAAATTGTCCCGAAGTCCGGCCCGAGGGGCGTAAAAAAGTCGCGGCCCGTCGGGCCTGAGCTGAAATGCAGGGCTCTAGCTCTGATCTAGCACACAGAAAACGATTTGACTGAAAATTTATCAGAAGAGATGAAAGAAAGATAGTGGTCATCTGCAATTCGGGAAAAGAGGCGGCTTTTCTTCATAGTGTGTTTGCATTATTTTACTCTTTGTACAGCAATTATTGTTCATTCTAAATTAATGTTTTAATGTAGAATATGTGTTACATAAATACATGAAATGTAGAACATATAAAAAAGTGTTCGTGGCTTGTCTGCCAGTGGGTGCCCCCCACGCATAAAAGTGAAACTCCGTTTATGATTGTGCTGTTACTCCTTTCAAGCCGAAGTTCACAAAATTGGGTGTTATTTATGGGGAGTAGAATTATTTATTTCAATGAATGGGTTATACTTTACTTGATGGGGTGTGCATAAGACTGACATGACAACTTCATAATCATGACATGACACCTACATAATAATGACATGAAACATGTCATGAATATGAAGGTTTTTTATGCAGGTTTATGACAACTGTCATTAAGTGTCAATCACTCAGTTATGTCATTTTTAATGCAAAATATGACATTATTTGAGATGGCTTGTTATGGGCTATGGTTTAGGGTCAAGGGAGGGGTAGGGGTCCTAGGTAGGGGTAGGTCAAATAAGTCATATTTGCATTAAAAATTACAATAAATGAGCGGAAGACACTTAATGACAGTGTCATAACATCATAAAACCTTCTTCATTATTCATGTCATGGTCCATGTCATGATTATGAAGGTTCATGCAGTCTATGCACACCCCTTCAAGTAAATGTGTACCAATGAATGTATCGATTAGATATAATATTGTATTGTATTGCTGACATAATATGTAAATGATAATGCCCGGGCGGCACCGCTGAGACTTGCGATATGGAACATAGGCGGCCTGCTACGGTTGGAAAAAAAAAAGGGTTCGAGAACCAGCCTCTACGCTAACTCCTACGTGCCTGTATTTATGATTACGCATCGCTCCAGTAGAGGTATTGTAAGACAATTTGACATTACACAAAACTTTTCCGTTTCCTTCCAATTCAAAATAATCCCACACCTTCTCATCTTTCGCGTGGTCATTTTTGAACTCGGTGCAACTGACACGAAGAAAACGCATGTGAGGTCTGAGGTAAAAATGTTGTTTCCGCCCAGATAAACTTTTAAAAATAATTTATTATTTTTCAAACGTTTTATTTTAACTTGTTATTTAAAATATTTTAAATGCAATGTTAAAATGACGGTAATTTCACAAGAGGGGTAATCCAGAAACATGAGCAATAGTCCAGACAAAGTACAAACAGAGTCCGAGTGGCGAGACCAGGGTTAATCCCAGATACACAGGCAGGAATAAGGAAACAGGAAACAAGGCAACACGAAATGACTAGACTAAATTAGAACTAGAAACTAGGCTACTTAAAGCAGCTAACACTAGGAGAGTGATAAATGCAGAACAATACTCGGCAACTTGAGCAGGATCTGAGTGGGTGTTATATAATGTGTGTAATAGCTTTCAGGTGAGCATGTGATTGGTTACAGCTGTGTGCAATCAGTGCAATGGATGATGGGAAATGTAGTCCGGAGTGACATGTAACAGTCTGTGTGGTGTGAGAGTAAATATGATGAAGAGGCGACCTCTTGTGGCAGTCAGATGGAACTCTATGGACAGAATTCATGACACCTGTAGACCTATTTATATTTCTACTTTTTCCCCAAGCACAACCACAGAACATGGACTCTGCATGCTTATTGGACAATAAACTTCCTGTTTCACCTAACGTATCATCTGACTGGTTTGCACACATGATGAGCTGCTCTAATAGTAGCAGTATTATTATAGTTAACTAAAACTAAAATCATGAAAAAATTGTTACTTGAAACAAAATAAATGTTAAATACAAAGTTCTGTCATGAAACTCTAGATGGCGCAGGCTGATAGGTCCTTAACTTAATCTGCTAATAATCACATTGTTATCTACACTGCGCAGCTGATTGGTTTCTGTTGCATTAATAGCCAATGAGCTTGCTGTTCAGTATTCAAATACTTGACCAGTGTTTGCTGTAGCAGTTTGCAGTGCACTTTCAGAAATTTTTCACCTTCCCTAGCTCCACCTGTATATTTCTGCTATGGGTAATTTCATGTATGTTATATGTGTGGGGTAAATTCATGTGTGTTGTATGTGAAGCAGCAGTACGGCTTACAAGCTCACGGCAGCATGTCTGTGGATGTATTGGCAGTTGCAAGTCTCGGTACTCTGCCGCAGCAGCATAGCAGATCTATTCTGCCAAGACCAAATACATTCTTTACACAATCTTTACAGAGCAAAGGCGGCACAGAAACCTAAATCTGAATAACTATCAGAACAACTAAAATGTGAATTTACATAGACTGTTTAACTGTGTTCTGAAGCGGCATAAATGCATTTACACAGGAATTAAAATCATGGGGACACATACAGTAACCTTTGAAAATAACCACTATTTATTTATTTACAAAAATAAAACTTACATTACCCCCCACCCAACACACACCACAACACACACACACACACACACACACACCACACAGTTAAGAGCTCCAGAAAGGGTTAACAGACCAAAACTACACTGTGAAATGTTTCACGAATTAGAGTAGTCTATTTGACAAAATAATCAGAATAGTCTGGTTATGATAGTCTGGATGATCAGTTTTTTTATGTATAAGCTAATTTATCTAATGGCTTGGACCATTGATCTTTTCTACAGTTGGAATAGTAATTACAAATGACAAAACAGGCAAACGGAGCAACAAGATAGTTTGCAGTTTAGATTTCAGATTTCGTTTTGGGTATAAATCTGCAGTGTGCTGTTGTGTACATTTAAATAAAAATAATAATCATAATAATAATCATTTTATGCCTGCTCTTCCACACCCCCTTCGTCCAGAACTTGGCGAAGGGCGGTGAATTAAGGGTCGGGTTCAATAATAATAAGGGGAGGCAGCCGTTCCATCATAGCCTTTGGACTTAAAAGCCCTAACATAGTTGTTTTGTGCATTCCTGTGATCACAAATAAATGGAATCTGCTTAAAATCATGGATGATCATTGGGGTTTTATGTCTTTAGAGACCCCTTTTAGCCTTTTGACATTTGCATATAAATTACAGACATGGCCCCACATTCTACATTTATATGGGTGCTAAATTGCCAATGGTTCCCCCCACTATCAAGGAGATGCTAAACAGTTTCACCACTCTCGTCTCCCCATCGAACTTCAAACACATTCCAAAGAGACGTAAATGACCCCCGGTGCCAGGCACCAACGGCCTGGCTGACCAGCAAACTACAGCATGCTCAAAATACACATAGCACACACACATAAAGACATTTTTCTTTATTTAGACTATAATCAAATCAGTTACAAATGTATCTGGTATATGCATGTGTTGTCTGTATGTTTCCTTATTATATTAGCCTAGTTACCACTTGTTATTTGTATTAGTTAAGATCTAAATGCTTATATTCAGGTGTATGAATGTATCTCTGGTTTAATATCTTCTAGATGTTTCTTTCTTGGTATCAAAATTATCTGCTCGTTATTCCTCAAACAATTATGTACCCTATGTGTTTGTGAAATGCATCATACTATTTGTACAATATTTTGGGTAAAACTGCACCAATCCTCCAGACCGGCCATAAACATGCAAATGGGCCATAAAGGGAGACAAAGAAAACTTCTCCCGCTCAAAAATTCACGCCTGGTATTGGCTATTCCACCCAAAAGGTGGGTGTGGATAGGAACTATCAAAACCCTTACGAAAAAGACGTTTATTCAAGTGTACTATTAGTATACTTCTTTTAAACTAAAAATAAGAAAGTATACTTTCAGTCTACATTTTATGTACTTTTCAGAAATGTGCTTTATGTACTTCTAAGAAATATACTTAAAATGACATTTAAGTATACTTGACTTATACTTAGAAAAAGTCTAAATACAGGTGCATCTCAATAAATTACAATGTCGTAGAAAAGTTCATTTCAGTACTTCAACTCAAATTGTGAAACTTGTGTATTAAATGCACACAGACTGAAGTAGTTTAAGTCTTTGGTTCTTTTAATTTATGATTTTGGCTCACATTTAATAAAAACCCCCCAATTCACTATCTCAACATATTAGAATACTTCATAAGACCAATAAAACATTTTTTATTGTTGGCCTTCTGGAAAGTATGTTACGCAATACTTGGTAGGGGCTCCTTTTGCTTTAATTACTGCCTCAATTCGCTGTGGCATGGAGGTGATCATTTTGTGGCACTGTTGAGGTGGTATGGAAGCTCAGGTTTCTTTGACAGTGGCCTTCAGCTCATCTGCATTTTTTGGTCTCTTGTTTCTCATTTTTCTCTTGACAATACCCCATAGATTCTCTATGGGGTTCCAGGTCTGGTGATTTTCTTGCCAGTCAAGCACACCAACACCATGGTCATTTAACCACCTTTTGGTGCTTTTGGCAGTGTTCACGGACAAGCTGCGCAAAAAATCGCGCGAATATCAACGTGGTTTAGCGCAGCTCGTCAGTGAACAACGGCTCTGTGTAGTTAATGCTGCTTAATGTGAAAGCCCACAGGTGATGGAGATTTACCGCTGATTACAGAACCGGTTTTACTGATAAGATGCACGTTAAATATCGCATGCGATTAATCGTGCAGCCCTAGATGTATGTTATCTATAGTTTCATTTATTAAATCCCTTATATTCACAATTGATTGTGCTGCTCACAATTCGGGGGTCACTGAATGTTGAATCTTGCTACATGCTAAATTACTGCTAGTACTGCATAAAGTAGGTAAAGCTACTGTTCCTTGGCCAGGAAAATAATCTTTCCTTGAATTGATAAATTATTATATTGTCTGCTCGGTGGACGGACAGATCAAATAATTGTAATATTGATTCTGCTACAGTTAATTCTAAGATCTAACCTAAATATTTATTATTAATTATAACCAGTTATAATTAATTATTAATATTTCCCTTTTGAGCTAATTTGGTACAAGATGCATCTGAATAAGCATATGTGTTCTCTTTTTGATTTAAAATTATTGATGTGCACTCATGACACAATTTAATACATTTACTGTCAATTTACTGTGAATTTACTATTTTTACTGTAAATTTTGTAATTTTGTTTTAACATAAATCATTTGTCAGATATCGATGCTGGAGTCTGAAGTCTTGAAGTAAACACCAAACACCTGCTTCTCATGTGTTTGTTTTGCGATCTAGCTAGTTTTCAATCAGCTTCCTTGTTGGTTAAATTGTGCCATGTTAAGGACAGGGTTTAGAGTAAGTGCTGCAGGGCTTCTGGCCCGACAGTGGAAACAGCTTGATTTTGGACTCGCAGCTTGATGTCCAAAGCTATTGGCTCATTGATAACCCTGGCTCGCACTGGCCTGACAGTGGAAAAGTGGTAAAATAAAAACAATTATGTATTTGTGGTGAAATTACTATTTGTGTCAATTAGGGCTGCCCCTGACTAAAGATTTTTCTAGTTGTCTAGTAGTTGACTATTGGACTATATATAATAACATTAAATATTTTTTTCATTAGGTTAGATATTTATTATTAATCACTCTATCCCCTTTCTCTATTCCAACACTGGTCTTGTATATTGTTACGATCGACAGGCATTGTTGGCAGCGGCTATTTACTTCACCTCCGCCCACTAACGTGACAAAATTACAAAAGACAGCTGCTGAGTAACATTTCCAAGTGGTAACGCGGGTTGCATAATGTTTTTGATGCGAGCGACCTGAGCTCGCGTCCGCCTTTTGCCGAAATCGTTCTTCTCCCTTTTTACATCTCATATCACATCGGAAAGGCTTTTGTTTTCAACAAAAATAAAAATAATGGAAATAATAAAAAATTCAAAATAAAGTATCAGGTAGGGTTAGGTGTATCTGAGCAGCAGATGCTGATGCTTTGTTTACTTTGCTGTGGGAGTGCAGCAGCCGTGAGAAGTGAAAACACGGAATTGAGTTTAATTTATATGGACTCTGAATGAGCCAAGTGGAACAGATTTGCGGAAGTAGCAGCATGGAATTCACGACTGTAGCTACCTAAATGTAGTTAATTTCAGAATCAGGATGAGCTTTATTGCCAGGTGTGTTTACATATACGAGGAATTTGTTTTCGTGACAGGAGCTTCCACAGTGTAACAGAATGACATTGACAGAACAAAAACACAGATAATAAAAAAAAGAGAACAATCAATAAAGAATACAAATATATAAATTGACAGTTGTATGTGCAGGTATATTACAATAGACAGTTTTTTTTTTTGTATGTACATGTACTGTATATTATGTGCAAATTTGATGTGTAGACTAAGTATGCGTGTTAGATAGATAAGTGTATGAGTGAATAAATTGTGTGTGTTCCACAGTTATTGTCAATTGTTCATGAGACTGATTGCCTGAGGGAGGAAACTGTTCCTGTGTTTGGTCGTTCTGGTGCTCAGTGCTCTGTAGTCTCGACCAGATGGCAACAGTTCAAAGAGGGAGTGTGCTGGTTGTGAGGGGTCCAGAGTGATTTTGCCAGCCTATTTGCTCAATTTGGATGAGTACAGTTCTTGGAGAGTGTACTAGTGATTCGCTCAGCAGTCCAGACTACGCTCTGTAGTCTTCTGATTTCAGATTTGGTAGCTGAGCTGAACCAGACAGTTATTGAAGTGCAGAGGATGTATTCAATGATAGCAGAGTAGAACTGTTTTAGCATCTCCTGTGGCAGGTTGAACTTCATCAGCTAGTTGAAGGAATTACAACCTCTGCTGGGCCTTTTTAACTATTTTTATGTGAGTGTCCCACTTCAGGTCCTTAGAGATGGTGGTGCCCAGGAGCTTGAATGACTCCACTGTTGTTACAGTGTTGTCCATGATGGTGAGTGGGGGGAGTTGCAGGGGGGTTTCTCCTGAAGTCCATGATCATCTCCACCGTTTTGAGCGTGTTAAGCTCCAGGTTAAGACTGCACCAGGAAAAAAACCAATCCACTGCTGACCTACCTAGGATCTGTAGACAACTCGATCACCGCTGAATGAGGACCGAGATATAGGGATGTTGGTGTACATTATCAACTTCAGAGCTTGTGACATGAGTGGGGTCTTTACAGACGAGATGATACAGAGGAGAAAAAGAAAAGGGGAGGAAGGGGAGAAAACGGCCGGAAAGGACAGCAGAAGGAGAGTGAGGCGGCGTGGAAAATAAACATCTCAGCATGCAGCTCCGTTTGGTGTACTCAGGGAGAAGAGCAGTGGGGGGGCGTATGATAAGACCAACACCGCAAACCTTGAGGAGAATCCAATATGCACGGGTTGTAATTATATCACCGTCCTAAAGCGTGGTGATTGTGATGTCTTTCCTAGCCCACTAGCTGCTTCTGCCTGTCTCTATTCAGGCAAGCGATCTGTGCATCTCTCTAAAAGCGACGGAGGTCGCTGCATCTGTCTGAAGCACGGCAATGCAGGATAGGTTTCTGAGGAGCGTAGTGAGGCATCCTATGTGAGCGATGACTCTGTCGTATACAGTGCTGGCGAGTGATGTAGCTGTCCCAGTCGCGCTGTAACAGAACTAGAGGTCCGCACATAAGATACCTCTTGTGGGATCTGTCGTAAGGGGGACTTTTGCAGAACATAAATCGGACAGTCGCCCTGTTAAGCTGCATCAGTCCACATAACGGCTGTTTATGCTCTACTCATAGGAACAAACTGTACCCTGAGGTCCAGCAATGATACACATTGTGAGTTTGGCCTGCAGGTGGGCCGCACCATTTTCACTCACTATATGCTCCAAGGGGGGAGGGGGGGGGGGGGATATGTTAATAGCGCACAGGTGCGTGTAGTACACATCTAAGTCATCTAATTAAATTGGTGTTCTGACTTGGGATAAACGACTGGATGATGGTAGGGTAGGCATATATGAAACATGCAATGCCAGGGGACGTCACACCGTCACTCCATGTGAGTCTGTTAAAGACGAGTCGGTGGGAGATGGGTTGAAATGTGGTGCCAGCTAGGATTCAGCAGCCAAGGGATTAATACCTCACCAGACTTGAGTGTCCAAGCCAAGTCTGGACCAGGGGTGGAGGCCTGGTGTTCTCCTTATATCGCTGGGGATACGGGCCACTCGCGTGGTGACCCCATCGTCAAAATTGCCGCTGAATCCCTGAAATTGGTCAGGTGTGAAGGGTGGCGACAGGAGGTGGTGACATGTGAGGTGAAGGTGAAGGGGCTATGTACTAGGAAATGAGGATGTGAATTATGGGAGGGCGTGCTCCTTGTGTGTATTATATTATGTGTGCACAACTGACATGCATCAACTCGTATCGTATCTCGTCGTTGGCCAGGTTGTAGCTTCTGCAAGCCAGTGTGGGGACATGGGGGATGGTGTCTTTGTCAATTGTGTGATTTGTGGTAGGGGGGCCGTGTTTCATGTGGTTGACTATTGGTCACCTGCGCGGCTGTGAGGCCAGGTATTCCGCATGTGTAGAGTGAACTGAGTGGCGTTATCAAGTTTGTGATTACCAAAGAATACCACAGTCCTCGTTTGCCGCTAGACTGCTGGTGTCTCCATTGAATCAAGGAAAGGGCAGTGTGTAGTGTTATAGAAGGCCTGTTTTGTGTGTAAAGACTATATCCCAACCTATCCATATGTAGCGCTGCGGAAAAATTTAACTGTATCTCAAGGAAAAGACAAGACTGGGGTACAAAGGAGGGCGTACGACTGAGTATTTGAGGAAGGAACAGTGTGACATGGTTTGCGAGGGTCATAGTGTGGGAATGAAAAAAATGATAAGAAGTGTTAATAGTATCCGTGAGGTAGGAATGCACAGGTAGTGGCACGAACTACAGATAGTCAAGATCATCATGTTAAATGTCTGACGAGGGAATAAACATCAGTGTGCACGCAGACCGGGGGAACTGATGCACGATACGTCATTCTAAGTACCAGCCCAATGCAGTATGGTCATAACATACACCGCTATACTCACGCATCTGCAGCAGTGTCCATCTCATTGTCTGCAGTCCACATTAATACAGGTGTAGCTGATACTTCTTGGGTTACATAGCCTAGATACATGTCAGGTAAGATACCTGCACATACAACTGAGTCGGTCTTAGATGAACTAAACGTGATCAGAGAGCCCCAAAGTTGCTCGTGGAACAGAGTGATATGCATTTTTTTGTGGTGTAACAGTGATCCAATATATTCCTGTCTCTGGTGGACATGTGATGTGCTGTCTGTATTTTGGCAGTTCTCGGGAGAGATTTGCTTTATTAAAGTCCCCGAGAATGATTAAACAGAGTCCGGGTGTTGTTGTTCTGTGTCTGTGATCTGATTTTCTGTAGTTTCTGTAAAGCTGAGCTCAAGTGTGCTTGTGGAGGAATGTACACACTGACGAGAATCAATGAGCAAAACTCCTGCGGCGATTAGAACGGCTTACAGTTAATGAAGAGCGCTTATAGGTCGGGACAGCACATATTCTTTAACACTGTTACATCTGTACATCACCTCTCATTGATGTGAAAGCATGTCCCGCCGCCGCGTGATTTCCCCGTTGATTCTGCGTCGCGATCTGCTCTAAACAGCTGAAAGCCCGGGAGACTCAACGCGCTGTCCGGGATGGCGTCTTTCAGCCAGGTTTCCATGGAACACAGAGCAGCAGAGTTTGAAAAATCCTTATTTGTCCGGGAGAGCAGAAGGAGTTCGTCCATTTTGTTGGGTAGAGAGTAGAGGTTCGCCAGATAGCTGCTAGGCAGTGCCATTCAAAATCTGCGCTGTCTGAGCTTCACGAGCGCGCCGCTCGCTTCCCCCGTCTGCGCGTCCTGAAGCGCTTGATCAGCTCCACAGCTCCCCCGACTACAATGTCCAGTAAAACATCAGAATAGTCGAAAACCGGCGAAATTTCGGGTGGTGTGTACTTCCGAATGTCCAGCAATTCGTCTCTGGTTAAATTGATTGCATGGATATAACTAAAGACAGGACAAACTAACAAAAACATAAAAACAACTGCGGAGCACGCCACGGAGGCAGCCATCAGCGTCGGCGCCATCTTACATTTTTAAGGGCATTCGTCATGTGGAATGGATTTGACTGACGGCGCTCTGAAAAGTGCACAGACATATTCGCTGAATTAGAGACGGTAAAAGTGGGTGGGTCCAATATCATTGGTCTTCAAAAGTGGGTGGGTCCTGTCCCACCTTCATTCAATGGTTCTTATGCCTATGGTTCCATATAGCTTTCATATGGAATGCTTTGATGGGCCCCTTTTAAAAAAAAAAAATGGGGAAAAAAAAAAAAACCGATTCCATGTTATACGGAATGGTTGGCAACCCTACCTGTTGATGCCGGGCCAGGGCAGGAAACAACATCCTCATCCTCGTTGGGCCTTGTGTCCGGCTGTCCATCAAGGCATGTTGTTTTACAGTGTTTATAGTGTATATAATGAGTTGTATTTGTAGGGGTTATTATAACACAATTCTTTAACACCAACCCCCCCCCCGCCATAGATTAAGATTAAAAAAAATAAAAAAAAAGTATTCTGCATCTATTTTTAGGTGTGCCAGCTGCCACTGTGGGTGGCACCGACACACCCTGGCACACACACACACACATTCACATTGCTGAGTATTGTTTGTTGATTGTAAGCATGTTACGTTTTCTAGTTTCTGTGTTCCTCCCCATGATTCCTTGTTTACCTTTGCCTTGACTACTTGTTTTGGATCTTGGACTGTTTATCTGGTTTTTACGATTGTTTTGCTGCCTGCCCTGACCATTGCCTGTTTACAGATTACTCTTTGTCTTTGCCTGGGATTTTATTGTTTGGACTGGACTCTGCCTGTTTGACCACATTTATGAATAAAACCTGCATTTGGATCCTCAACTCAGTTTCCACTCCTCCAACGTTACAGAATACTGAGCCTCAAACCCAGACCCAGTGGCTTTATTTTACGACCCAGACCATTCATGGACCCAGCAATAAGATTTGCCCTTCTTCGTCAAGGTAATAGGTGCCTCGAGGACCATATCCAGGACTCTCTAGATGTTGCTTATCACTCTGACTTCCCGGACTTTGCGCTCATAGATTTCTTTTGTCATGGACTATATGAACTGTTAAGAACTGAATTAATCTATAATGGTCCTCGAGGCTCCCTATGTCAGTTTCTGGATTATGCCCTACTGTTGTGTGGTTCCCCCTTCACTGTGGCAGAAGCAGAGGACTGTAATACCCCAGGTGATTTTGGGAGGGACCAACATCGGCAAGCTCCAGTGGCCATGGAGCATGGGCCATCAGGGTTTTTTGTGTTTTCTGCACCTGCTTGTTCCATGGTTCGCACACCTGAACCTATTCTCAAAATGGCCTTCAGCCCAGAGACTTTTCAGAAAATGGCTGCCAGCCCAGAGACTTTCAACAAAATGGCTGCCGTTCCAGAGTCTCATCCCATCAAGCCTGCTATTCCAGAATCTTGTCCCATCAAGCTTGCCAAGCCAGAGTCTGCTCACGTCATTCCTGCCAAGCCAGGGCCTCTTCACAACATGGCCACCACTCAAGAGTCTGTTCATTTCAGGGCCGCCACGACTGAGTCCCCGGCCAAGATGGCTACCACGCCTGAACCTCATCATATCAGGGCCGGCACTCCAGAGCCTCCAGTCCTCATGGATGTCAAGCCACAGCCTTCAGCCATCCCAGATGCCACTCTGATGTTCCCAGCCTATGTGAATGTCACAATCGAAGACACTCAGTCATTTTACAGGCAATTGAGGCTGATTTCTAGTGTGGCAGACCCACCGCTTTCTATGCGTTTGGGCCGCACACACCACCGTAGCTTCCCCAGATGTGGTAGCTTCCTCTGCCGAACCTCCCGAGGCAGTAGCACCCATTATAGTCTCAGAGTCTGCTCCAGAAGCCGCTCTAGTTCCTGGATCCATTCCCGAGCCTGTTCCAGTCCCCGAGTCCATTCACGAACTTGCTCCTGTCCTTGAGTCTGCTCTCGAGCCTGCTCCAGTTCCTCAGTCCCTGAGTCTGCTCCAGTCCCTGAGTCTGCTCCAAGTCTCTGACTCCACTTCCGAGCCCACTCCACTACTTGAATCTGCTCTAGAGCTCGCTCAAGTCCCAGAACCTCCAGAGGTGGTGGCGGTGTCCATTTCAGTACTACGTGGGTACTTATTTATGAACTCTCTGCCTGCCTTTTCACAGCCATGGATGCCATCTGTGAATTCTGTGACTGTCCCATCACGGCCAAGAAGATCGGTCCTGATCTCTATCTTTGTCCTATACTGACCAAGGATGTTGATTCTGAACTCTCTGACTGTCCCATTACGGCCGTTAATGAACTTAATGCGTTTCGAACTTACGGCTGAGGAGGCCGTTTATGAATTCTGTTTGTCCTATCATGGCCAAAGAGGCCGTTTCTGAACTCTCCAGCCATGGCTAAGGAGGCCGGCTGTGAACCCTCTGATTGTCTTGTCACGGCCACAGAGGTCTTTGTTAACCTCTCTGTGCTCTCTGTTCCAGCCCAGCCTGAGCCATCTTGGTGGTCTCCTGCACCATCAGCTGCGCTGAAGTGGTCTGCTGTGGGGTTAGTCGTAACCATCTGCTCTGCTGTGGTGGTCTTTTGCTCTGCCCTGGTGGTCTTCAGCTCTGCCCGCTCCGCCCTGGTGGTCTTCAGCTCTGCCTACTCCGTCCTGGCTTCCTGCTCTGTCGGCTCTGCCCTGGCACCCAGTTCCCCCACTTCCACATGGACCTGGCCCTCCATCACTCCCCCTGTTCCGCCTCTGCTCCAACTCCTTCCTGGACTCATGTCGGTTCCTGTTGAGGAGCTTCTGGAAGCTGCTCCTTGGGGGGGCTCTGTTATGATTGCCAGATGGAATGCCCATGAACTCTGCTAGAGGGCACTCCATCCCTTACCATTACCACTCACCCCGAACTCCATTTCCCAGATACCCTCTGCCTAGGACCTAATCATCAGTCAATACCAGTTTCATATCAGGAGGACTATTTAAGATGCACACACACACTCACATTGCTGAGTATTGTTTGATTGTAAGCCTGTTTTGTTTTCTAGTTTCCATGTTCTTGTCCATGTTTTCCTTTGCCTTGCCGTTGTGTTTTTGGATCTTGAACTGTTTATCTGGATTTTATGTTTGTTTTGCTGCCTGCCCTGACCATTGCCTGTTTACGGATTCCTCTTTGTCTTTGCCTGGGATATTATTGTTTGCTGGTACTGGACCCTACCTGTCTGACCACGTTTACGAATAAAGCCTGCATTTGGATCCTCAACTCTGCTGTCATACTCCTAATGTTACACATTTCCGCCATGTTTGCAATTTTTAAACCGTTCTTATTTTGTAATTTTTTTTGTAGTTCTAATTTAATCCTCATCCAATGCACAATGTGATGTGAGCAATATTAGCCATTATAGTGTGCATGGATCTGCACTTCGATTTCCACTGGAAATAGTAAGCCATCCGGGTACCTTTGGAAACTCATTTCAATATACTATGATTTGGGACAAACTAATTCTGATTTTGAATGATATACTTCACACTTTCATGAAAAACACTCTGCTTGCATGATAAATTTATTTTTTAGAAATTCTCAATTAAATTTTTTAGAAAACAGAATAGGGGTAATAGTCTGTAAACAAATATTTTTCCATACTTTCCCAGACCTGGAAATTACTAAAATCAATTTCCATACTATTTCATAATGCATAGAAACCTTGCTTTTTAGATTGTATTTGTCACTGCCAAGGTCATTGTTATGTCCATATGTAGGAACAGAGAGAAAGAGGTTAGATGGACAAGTCAAGCTTTGACATACTTTAGCGGAACTGGAGAGGGCTGGAGATATTTCTGGGAAGTATCAAACATGTTTAGGAAGTCTGTGTACTGTATCCAAGGTCACTGATTCTATGCTGGAAAGCTTTATTAGTCAAGATTACTTTCAGAATTTAGAGGTTTCCTTTGATGATTAAGGGAGGTAGTGTGCTTCCTGCCTCAGAGTTTCAATTTCCTGTTGTTGTTTTCCGGCACTGCATCACCGCCTGGTGTGTTCGATGATGGAATGCTAAGGTGAGGTGCCATGGAATGGAGCCACAGGAAGAGAAAGTGGGTGAGCAGAGGGGGGAAAGGGGCCAGGCAGAAGCGCCAAGCAAAAGTTCTCTTAACAGGCCTCCTTTGAGTAGCTGTATGAAGTCAAGAAATCTGTCTGAACGTATTTAAACTTTTAAAATGTTTAACAGTACACACAAGTTCCAAATTTAATGATAATGTTGACCTTTCTTCAAACATTTAACTTCCCCATGTGGGGTTTATTTTTGCATCTGCTTTCAAAATAGACATTCCACAGACCTCCATAATATCTCTGTTTAAAGTGGTTGTACCCTCAAACAAGGTGGAGTTTTCAAAAAAAAAAGCGATTTTTGTAAAGCTTTTGTAAAGCGATAGTCTGATAATTTAGGAGTAGGAATACTCTAGTGAAAAAATGAATATACTTAATTGTATTTAAAATATAATTATTTCATGATAAGTATACTAAAAACAGATTGACATGTCTATACTACCTGAAAACACACTCTAAATGTAGAGCACTTTCATGCTTTCATCTAGCACACACTTAGTGCACTACAAATTAATTTGTAAAATACTATACTTTTTTAAAATGCATTTGGGGAAGGATGAAATATATATATTCATCCTTAAGAAAGTACACTGGCTAGGTTCTTAATTCCATCTACAACATGTTTTAAAAAAGAGATTTTCATGATGGTGTTCTCTGAGCACAAAAAAAAAACTTTAAATATGACCTACACACGCGCACATACACTCGTGCACACACACCCCCATATAAACCAACTGGATGAAACCTTTGAAAGAGGATGCTCACTTCATAACCCCAATGACATGTCCATGCTCACTCAGTCCAAAAATAAGGGATGAATGAAGCAACTCATCCTATGATCCTGTAGCTGTATAAAGGCCATTTTAATGTATGTCTGTGGGGATTGTTTGTACTGTATGTTGTCATATCATTAAGGATGCTGTATGAGTTCTCACCTAAGACTATGGCACAAAAGACAATATCACATTCTTTGTATTGATATTTGTTTGTTCCTTTGCCCCTTAAAAGTGTCTTAATAAGTATTGTAATAATATGATTTTAATATCTGCCTAAATATTGGCTACAGTATGTTCAGTTTCTCCTCACCTAACTTTCACCAGCTGTGAAATTTACCAACAATCAGTTTTGCTGTACTTTTGCTAAACATCTGAACTCACTAGAGTGCACACTATGGGAATCTGTGATGCAGACTTGGAACATTTTTCCGAAGAAACCTTTAGTCTAGAAACTCATTCCAGCTAAAGACACAAGTCTCACCATGTATTTCAAATCTGAGAATAATGAAATTATTTTAAGATGATGCTGTGTAATTTTTTTTAATGAGACTTTTTTTTGGGGGCAAATCAAAGAAAATGAGATAAACATATACTATGTTTCTTCTAGGTGCTGTAAGGGCAGAATTTCCAAATGCAACTTTTGCCTACAGCGCAATGAGCAATTTGCAAATAAAACAATTTAATTAGTTAAATATTGAAGTAATACTTTAGTAATTTCTTTTTATTGAATCCTCTGTTGACCTGTTATGATTAATACACTGTATTTGAGTTCGACTTGAGTATAAAAATAGTATAGATAAAAATAAATGTTTTGAGTTGCAAATAATAATAATAATTCATAATAATGCAGTGATTTTTTATAATTATGAACTTTACTCTTTTAAATAATTTAACCACACTTCAAATGTTTTTCACATTTTTGCATGGTTGCAAAGCAGCTTTACATACAGAAAGTAGTTACAAAAGTAAAGATGTAAACAACATATGGCTAGTTAGTTTGAAATGGTGAAAGACATTCACGTACTTGATCAGAGGGTTTATTTTAGTACAGTATATTCCAAATACACGCCAATGTGTCACAGATCGGCCAGGCTCAGCCACCTCCCAATCACAGCGAATACCATCACCTGAGTACTGATCACACGCACCTGTCACTAATCTGCAATCATCATCAGCTCCCCTTTAAAAGCACAAACCTCACTTCACTCCAGTGTCTGGTCTCGTTTCAACGAAGTGGACTCTCTCTCTATGCTATCCGTGAGATACATTGAAAGACTTACCTGCCTGTTATACTTACCTCCTGTGTTTCCTCCAGTGTGTTCTCCTGTGTTCCATTCCCTTGTCATCCAGTCATCAGCTCCGTAGATTTTCCGTGTACTCATCATCTGAGGTGTGTGCAGTCCTCTGTCTCCCTTCCACGATCTCCTGTGAAATCCAAATATGGTGTTACTCTCCTCATCTTCCCTAAAGACTGATATAAAGCTCAAATACTCACCTGCCCGTACCATCTACATCATTTGCTGAAAATGAACACCTCTTGTATTTTTCTAATCCTCTGTGTGAGTCTCCTTCCGTAACCATATCAACGAACACATACTTTTTTTTTTTTCCATTATGGTTCTTTAATGTAATGTACAGACAACAGCAACATTGCACTTTGAAATGTGGACTGCAGCCTTTTGGGCTGTTAAAATATTATGAATTACTAAACAAATTATTACGGATGGTTTTACTCCATATGCATTCCTTCACACCCCCCACACGCTGTTCCGTTCTGCAACTGTGTGCACGGCTTGAGATAAGGTTGTGGGCCGCTCTCGCGACAGTGCTTACATTAAGACTACTCAGCAATTCACAGTCTTTAAATCCATATAATTTGTGCTTTCATCGATGGAAATGTTGTTTACTGTAATATACTGTATATAGATTAGGGTTGAACGATTTTGGAAAATAATCTAATAGCGATTTTTTTTTTCCAATATTGCGATTGCGATTTAATATACGATTATTTTTTAAGCTCTTTATCTTCTGTATTACTCAACAAAGACGAGCAGTAAATCATTTTATAATATGACCAACACAATATTAAACAAATTAAACATAAAATGTTCTTTTCTGGTAGGCAAGGTCTATATGCTGCCGAATGAAATTAGGTGTCAGAATGTGTTTTGGTGACGCCTCACAGCAGTATGATTAGACTGGCATGTGTTGAACTTTCACGCAACACCTTGTAAGGCTGGTGTACTCGCTGTCGAGTTAGAGTCAAAAAGTGGATCTTGCGTTTTGTTGAGATGGGTCATGAAGTATATGTATCAGAGCGTCTCACGAGACAAGCTGGACACAAAGTAAGTAGAAATGTACTACAGAGACACAGACAAGTAAGGGCAACAAGGGTGTCCCGTGTTCGCAGCCACGGCAGGCGACTCGGTTTCGAATCTCTCAGCCACACGCGAACAGGTACACGAGGTTTCCCTACATCATTGTTCACTGTCTTGTTCCCAGAGTGTCACTGATGTTCTCCGGGTGAGTGAGTTAGCTGGTATGCTGGGAGTGTTAGCAAAAGGCGATTTCTTAAGCTGTGCCATTATTTATAAAGGTTCATTTATTGCATTAGAAGCGCACAATAATTGTGCCATTAGCACACTTCAAGTTTATTTGGAATGCCATTGCAATGCATTTTAAGTCACTAAAAGTAAGGGATAGTATGACCTTAGTTTGTTATTAGTATAATATTAATGCATGTTTAACACTCTTAAAGTCCAATTGTAATGTCAGCAAAATACATCTGATGTTTATGCTGAGTGAATTCTGCATTTCAAAACCCACTTACGCTCAGGTGCGTTTTTTGGTATTTTTGCCTAAATTTGACATACTCAAATTCAAATGTTTACCCTACACACATACAGTGGAGGAAATTTAAAAAAAAAATGGTTTCATTGTAAATAAAAACCTTTGAACTACAAAATATGAGTGGAATTCTTTATAAATAACATTATATATATTTCAAATATTACAATAAACACAAAAAAAAACATAGGCGCTTTTTGATTTTTAAAAAATATAATATTTTTTTTAAAATCTGTAATTCAGGTTCTATTAGGTCCAGCTCTTTGCAATTTACTTTGTTTGATGCCATTAGATGCCAAAATATACCAGAAAAAAGAATCTTTCAAATAACAGCTTCTAAACAGGAGTTATTGCATTATAAGTGAGTCATACATGTGTCATTTTGAGTTTCCTTTGCAAAAACAGGCTTTATAAAACACTTTACCCCAATAATTCTATTTTACTATGTGCCATAAGCACTTTTCTTGATTATTGATTGAATAATGGTTCATTTTTATGTTTTTCTAAGTAGTAATATACAAAATGGCATAAGCGAATTGGACCAATTTCACATTTTGTGTTTTCTACAATCCAGTGTTATTCTTTCAGGATACAGAAGACTGAATACATTATAAAATAAATCTGGTCTATCACAATCTAAAATTTATGTGCATTCTGTATTGGTATACTGATTCAGAGCATCTTCTTACCTCATCAGCTGAGCCATCCCTGCATCCAACTACCTCTTCCTGCCAACATCTTTGCATCCCTGGACCAGAGCTGAGCTAAAATGATAGCCGTGGCTGCTGTGACCTTCAGAGTGTGAAACAAACAAATAAATGATCATTCACACAGTGCTGTAATGATTCCATGTATATTTACTGTATATTTTCTGTCAATAAACAGTTTTATCCGATTGTTAGCTGTGCTATCACATTTCAAAATAAAGATTCAAAGATCACAAACGGAGAAAACACGCTGATAAAGCCTCACCAGACACGCGTCCATTCCTCTCCACGGCGCCGCTGAACGTTCTTCATCATATACAACTTGTAATATGATTATCATAGATTGATATTCTCCGAGCCGCATTTGCTTTTCCGCGTGGCCGTTTTACTCTCAAACCAGTCTGAAACTACAAGTCCCAAAGAACAACACGCTGCGAGGAGAGCTGTCCCGGATCCGGATGCGTGTCAGCCCCCTCGACCACCCTCCCCTGCTGTTGACGCAGAGGTGTCAAATTTCACAGCTCTGACTGGCCTGCTGTGTGTGTCATAAAACCTGACCAATTGCAATCGACAGACTCATCAGAGTTCTAAAAGATCAGACTTGCCTGGCATTAGAGCTTATGATTTGAAGAGCGTGTCTGTGGCAGAAAGTGCGCATGTTTTTTCTGGTGCGCATCTGGACAAAACGCTATATATCTCACCGATGGAAGCACGCAGAAACGTGAAAATGGTCATGTTTGAAAGAAGAGATCCTAATCTAAAAGATAATATAGAGTATATAGATATTTGTGGCTGTTTGCGGCTGACTGAAGCAGTGCTACAAGTAGGAATGTAACCCATACAAAAATGTGGTTAGAGGTGAGAAATTTCACAACGTGATTCTATTGAAGATCATTCGATCTGTGATTGTCACACAATGAAATAATCTACAAAGTCAAATTCCTGAGAATGAGAACGTTCTTGTGATATATACAGTAACTTGACTGTTTTGTGAAAAATATATAAAATACACATTCTTCGGAAAAATTATTCGCAATCATTAGGCGGAAATTTGTGTGTGGGACAAATACATTTCTAAGCTTAATTTTACTACTTTATGAATCCTAAAACCAAGATTTATGTGCATCTTTCTTTGTAAAGAAGACACTCCAAGCTTTCAAATGCACCCATATATGGGCTAATACCATATAAGGAAGGCTATGTAAATGAAGCATAAACATTTTTAACGCGGAGTCTAAGTACAAGGGATATTTAAAGTGTTCTTAAGTATACTTAAAATAGTTCCACTTTAGCACAGACAATTATATTTATTACAACTTTAGTTGTACATAAGCACTGCTTTGGCACAACTAAAATGCATTTAGTACAACATTAGTTTAACAGACTTTAAGTATATCAATTTACAGTGTGTGCCACAAATACATTTAGTTATACTAAAGTACATACGAATAAATTGTGCTTAAGTATACTATTTATACACTAGGGTACCAATAATCTTACTAGCCAAATGAGTTATCTTTAAAAGTTTGAAAGTCTTAATAAGTCTTAAAAACTTATTAACATCTGTAAGCATGTGAAAGAAACAAATGGCACCGTACATAAGAACTGGCTCAATAATACTTTGATACAAGAGAAGAAGGAGACGAGGCTGAACAGACAAGTGCTTAAGTTTAAGGAGAACTGTAAGTCTCTGTTAACAGCACTTGTAGATACCTAGAATATGCTGATTAAAATTGAGATGATCATCCAATGTAATGCCAAGGTATCTAAAATAATCCACGCTTTCAACCATCTCTCCATTGATAATAATACCGGAACGGATCTGTGTTTTGGAGGAGCTAAAATCCAGATCTTTAGTCTTTGAAATATTAAGGTGAAGAAAATTATCATCACACCATGTACTAAAGTATGTTATGGAATGGTGATACTCCAAAAAATAATCATTATCCCTGTTATTGAGCAGCGCAAGAATGGCTGTGTCATCTGCATATTTAAATATTGAAGTTGTTTTGTAGATGTTTATATTACTTTTTTATCATGTTATTTTGGTTTGTGACAGGCTAAATACCACAAAGATGGAGGATTGTCATCTAGTCAGAACACTCAATGTGCATCAGGCAAGAGCGTGGCATGGAAGGGTCCCCGCACAGTGGTGCTGCAGAAGAACTCTCAGGGCTTCGGTTTCACATTACGGCACTTCATAGTCTATCCACCGGAGTCTGCCCTCCACACTAACCTGAAGGTAACAAAAAAGCCATTAAAGATGAAAATTGAAAATGAAAATTGAAATTAAGTTGATACTGAAGTCCACGTTTGCTTCGCAAGTAAATATTATGGCTTGTTTTTTGAGATTATATCTTGAATTAAATGTATTTTCGTACCCCATCACAACATTTGATTTATGTGTTTAAAAAAGGGAGAAAAGAAATAGATAGATAGATGTTATTTTCTCCCTTTTTTAGATAGATAATTTATTTGTCCTCAGAGAGGAAATTCATTTTCACAGAGGGTGCGTATATAGCACCAAGACAGCTGATAGTCTGATCATTTACAGTAGGAATACAAATAATTTTACTAGCCAAATAAGTTACCTTTAAAAAAGTTTGCTCTTATTAACAACCGTAAGCATATGTAAGAAACAAATGGCACCATACATAAGAACTGGCTCAATAATACTTCGATACTGGAGAAGAAGGAGACGAGGCTGAAGAGACAAGTGCTTAAGTTTACGGAGAACTGTAAGTCTCTGTTGACAGCACTTGTAGATACTTAGAATATGCTGATTAAAATTGAGATGATCATCCAATGTAATGCCAACCCAGCCGGCATTTCAACGCTGATTCACCATTGAATCAACATCTGGTACCATGGTTGAATCAACATTGAATTATGTTTTGATTTTGCAAATTGGATCAGCATTGATTTTGTGACATTGTTTCACCATTGAAATTGCAACGTTTTTTCACTGTCATACCTTCAGTATGGGTGAATTAAGGTCTTTCTGTAGACATTGAATTAACATTGAAATAGGTGTTGATTTTGCTAACTGAATTAATGTTGATAACACAATGTTTCACTGTCTTACCATTCAACATAGGTGAACACACAACTGTACGTTCAATTAGAACCACTGATCTACATACAGTGGGTACGGAAAGTATTCAGACCCCCTTAAATTTTTCACTCTTTGTTATATTGCAGCCATTTGCTAAATTCATTTAAGTAAATTTTTTTTCCTCATTAATGTACACACAGCACCCCATATTGACAGAAAAACACAGAATTTTTGACATTTATGCAGATTTATTAAAAAAGAAAAACTGAAATTATCACATGGTCCTAAGTATTCAGACCATTGCTGTGACACTAATATTAATCAGGTTGCTGCATTTCTTTGATCTCCCTTGCGTAGATGGTTCTACACCTTATTGAGTACCAGATGGGTTTGATTAGTAGTGATGGATTGATTAGGAAAGCCCTACGAAACATGTTCTTTATAAGACCTACAAGCTCCAACATGCATGTCAGCCGACAAAATGAGAATCATGAGGTTCACAAGGGAAATGCCTGAAGAGCCCTCAGAGACAAAATTGGGCTGGCAGCAGCTTCTGGCCAAGGTTCCAAAAAAAATTTCTGCTGCACTTAAGGTTCCTGAGAGCACAGTGGCCTCAATAATCCTTAAATGGAAGACCGTTGGGGACGACCAGAACACAGTCCTGAAGGCTGGCCGTCCGCGCGCCAAACTTAGCTATCGGGTGGAGAAGAGCCTGGTGAGAGGAGGTAAAGAGAACCCCAGGATCACTGGGGGCTAAGCTCAGAGTATGAAGATCGGGAGATGGGAAGAACGTTGTAGAAGGTCATACCATCAATGAAGCCCCTACACCAGTAGGGGCTTTCTGGCCAGATTGGCCGAGGAAGCTCTCCTCGCAGTGGGCAAAGAAGGACCCCCCGTACCCGCCGGCCCCCCCTCCCCCCCCCCCCCCCCCCCTCCCCCCACCCCCCCTCATGAAGACCGCAATGGAGTTTGCTAAAAAAACACCTGAAGGACTCAAAGATGGTGAGAAATAAGATTCTCTGATCTGATGAGACCAAGATAGAACTTTTTTGGCCGTAATTCTAAGCGGTATGTGTGGAGAAAAACAGGCACTGCTCATCACCTGTCCAATACACCCCCACAGTGAAGAATGGTGGTGGCAGCATCATGCTGTGGGGCTGTTTTCAGCTGCAGGGACAGGACGACGTTGCAATCGAGGGAAAGATGAATGCAACCAAGTACAGGGATATCCTGGACGAAAACCTTCTCAGAGTGCTCAGGACCTCAGACTGGGCCGACGGTTTACCTTCCGCAGCAAGATCACAACAAGACCCTAATGGCAAACACCTAACGCTAAAATAACGAAGGAGGCTTTCCACACAAACAACTCTGTGATCGTTCTTGAATGGCCCAGCCAGAGCCGCTCATTAAACCCAATTGAGGCATCATCGGCCACCAACGGTTTGAGACCGAGTCCAAACCTGAAGAACTGGAGGTGAGAGGACTGAGAGGTGCAGGGCGGGAGGATCCCCCAATCAGGTGTGAAAACCTTGCTGCATCTTCCAACAAAGACTCAATTGGACTGTCTTAGATCAAAAGGGGTGCTCTCTACCACTAACTACTGAGCCAAAGGGTATGAATATCTTAGGACTGCACTTGGAACATTCAGTTTTTATCCGTGTTGGGATATTGATACTGCCATAAAGCTCGCCCGCGAAAAATGTCAAAAATTTCTGGTTGGTTCTGTGAACAATATGGGGTGCCTTGTGTGTACAGTAATGAGGAAACAAAAATTAGACAGATAAAGAGATTTTAGTGACGCAGAATGTAGAGTGCAAAGCTAGTAACAAAAGAGTTGAAAAAGTTTCACAGGCGCGGTCTTAGAATACTTTCCCGGTACCCAAGGTATGTTCCCTTTCAGTCATGGTCACCTCGAACGTTCCCGTCGGATGACCGTACGAAATTGGGATCTCGCTAGAGGGTAACTCAACGAGGCAAATGCACATTGGCATGCGATTTATTGCATCCAGCTGCCGCTGATCAGAGCGTGAGTATAATAAGGCAGCAAGATGCAGCGTCATTATTCAGACTTTTCGCTTCGGGAGGCCGATGGAGCACACGTTCTGCTCCTGGACTACTCTACTGAGAGAAGAAGAGATCCTGAACGAGTTCAAGCAGCGTCTTGGAGAGTCATCGTGTTGGCGGACGGGGCTTAGTGGTGGGGTTTCCCAGTTCCAAGTGGTTGCACACATCAGGGCCTGCACTACCCCCTGTTTGGTTGCAGATGATCAGTGTCTCCCTCGTGCGCTCAGACGCAAAATGAGCTGTTTTCCACTAAAAGAGCAATTTAGGAGTGCGTCTTAGTTTAAAGAAGACATGCCTTGATTGGCGACAAACTTGACATGACACGTCGACTTATAAAGACGAGATGTGGGTCCGGTGGCTTATACAGAAGCCATGCAGAGACGTATACACCGGGCGTTTGGGATTCGGTCGCGTACCTGGCGCCAGGGTGCTGGTCCTCGATCGCTGCCTCTGGGGCCTGGGCAAGGCCGAAATGACGCCACGCTTCAGGTGGCTTCGTGGATGGTTTCGCGATGACCTCCACAACATTGCCGGGTGGGGGTATGGACCACTCGAGAGTTGCCGCGAGGCCGGACAGCTCCTCATTTAACTGCACAGGGGGCGGGGAAGTGTTGACCCCCGCCCACCGACCCTCGCGCGCCACTGCCACTGCTTAGATCTGGGGTTCCCTCTGGTGGCAGTTGGGGGCGTCCTTTTTCTGGCGGTGGGGGGACTGGTCTTACGGTCACGGTGAGGAAATCCCCTCCGGGGATGCCCAAGCCCGCAGGCACTTCGAAACCAGCGGAGCTCTCAAAAAAGAGCAGGCTGGACCCTCCCGGGGGGTACACCACCTGTTTCTTCCGAGGCTCCCCATGACGATCAGATGTCGATTGCAGCATCAGAGGGTGAGCCAGAGCTTCCTGGAGAGGAAGATTCGGCTGCGCTGATCTCCTCCGGGACCGTAGCAATGCCTAAATCGGATCCAGAAATAATGGCTATGCTTTCCCGGGGCCGCCGTAGGGGTAGGGCTCGAGAGAAGACTTTCACCGTGTCCCGAGCCCTCAAGGTGGTATTGCACGATTGGTTCTCGGGGTGGTCCGTGCTGGTTCTCAGCGTCCCGCCTCGGTGCCTTTCTTCCCGGATGTGCATGAGGAGCTCAACAGGTTGTGGACGGCACCTTTTTTACTGCCGGAAACTGATTTGCTGGATCCACCAGATCCTCCTCCTCGATGGTGGGGCAGCTAGGGGGTTCCAAGGGTCCCCCCGGTGGAGCGGTCGATTGCGATGCACAGCTTTGTTTCCATAATACCGCCTCCAACTGGCAACCGTCGCCGAGGGCGGCCCCCTGCCACCTCCAAACAAGAGCAAGCGCTCCTGCGGCCTCCAGCAAAGCTGTGCAGTGGAGCCGGTCGCAGGGCAGCCACCCCACCTGTCCAGGCCCCCGCCAAACCTGGCGGCAAGCAGAAGAGCAAGAGGCCCGGAGACGGGCGAACCAGAGGTGGAGGGACGTGCTCTTCAAGAGATGGTAAGCACACCACTCCCTCCACCGGAGGAGGGCCGGGCGGAGAATCTATTCATATTTTTCCGCCATTGACCTCTCGGTCGGTGGTACCCAAATTCTTGACAAGGAGGGCAATTCCTCTATTTCTGGGTCCCCAGAGGGGACGGTGGGTTGTGGACGATCTAGTGCGTATCGCACTCACCCTCCTCTCTTGCCTGTGAGCAGCAGTGGGTGGATCGGGAGGATGAACCAACGGACTACTCACGCACCCTCTGCCCGAACGCAGGTCAGTGTTACACACACCAGGCACCGCCTCGGACCGGCTACGAGACACCAAGGCCGGGTCCCTGCGTTTTTCCGCGCAGCCCCACTGCGGGTACGCCTGTAGTTCCGTGGATGCCACTAGCGCGGTGTCTGGGAGCATGGCTTGAGCTACCCAGCCCGTCTCGAAGGCTCCTTCGAACCGTCAGGCTCGGCAATGCGATTCAGTCTCCCGGCGTCCCCCCCAAGTTCAGTTGCATCCACTTCACAACAGTGAAGGCGACCGATGGTCCTGTCTTGCGGGCGAATTTTAGGTCCGCAGTTCATAAATGGCGAAGGATGCGATAGAGCTGGTCCCTCCAGCCGATATGAGGATGGGGTTTTACAGCCCTTACTTCATTTTTCCCAAGAAAGGCGGTGGGTTACAACCGTTCTTGGACCTGCGTGTTTTGAACCGGGCCCTTCACCGGTTACCATTTAAGATGTTGAGGAACGCATCTTCGGGTGCATCAGTCTCTGAGATTGGTTTGCAGCGGTCGACCTAAAGGGCGCGTACTTTGTGTCGACCCTTCCACTCCACAGACCATTGCTGTGGTTCGCGTTCGAAGGACGAGTATATCAGTACGAGGTCCTGCCCTCCGAGCTGTCTCTGTCGCCCAGTGTCTTCACGTAAGTTGCGGAGGTACCACTTGTTCCCTTTAGAGACAGAGCATTCGCAGTTGTTGTCAACTTGGTCCTTCTCACCGAGAAGGCCCCCGAAGATGCCCGATCGTAGTTGTGCTGTCTTTTTTGCAGCAAGGACTGGAGCGAAGGCTGTCCCCTTCTACCCTGAAAGTTTATGTCGCTGCAATCGCTGCTAACCACGACCCCGTAGAAGGAGGTCGTTGGGAAAGCATGACCTGGTCGTCAGGTTCCTTAAGGGGCCGAGAAGGTTAAATCCTCCACGGCCCCCCTCAATACCCTCTTGGGACCTGACTCTAGTGCTCACGGCACTACAGCAGGGGCCCATTTGAGCCTTTGCAGACGGCTGAGCTGAAATTTCTTTCGATGAAGACATTTCTCCTGCTGGCATTGGCCTCCATCAAAAGGGTAGGGGACCTGCACACATTTCGGTCAACGATTTGTGCCTAGAGTTCGGCCGGCTGATTCCCAGGTAACCCTGAGGCCCCGGCCGGGCTACGTGCCCAAGGTTCCCGCTACTCCCTTCAGGGATCAGGTGGGATCCAAGCGCTGCCCTCGGAGGAGGCAAACCCAGCCCTGGCTTTGCTTTGTCCCGTTCCGAGCCTTAAGGTGCTACGTAGACCGGACACAATGCTTCCGGACCTCAGACCAGCTCTTTGTCTGTCACGGCGGCCGGCAGAAGGGGAATGCCATCTCAAATCAGAGGATGGCCCACTAGATAGTGGATGCCATCACCCTGGCTTAACAGGCACAGTGTGTGCCCTGCCCATTCAGGCTGCAAGCTCACTCAACTAGAGGTGTTACATCCTCCTGGGGCGTTGGCTCATGGCGCCTCGCTGACAGATATCTGTAGGGCTGTGGGCTGGGTGACCCCTAACACGTTCGCTAGATTCTTTAGCCTTCGTGTGGAGCCGGTATCCTCAACTCAGATGGGTAGAAGCACTGAGAGGCCCCGCTTCGGGTCGGCTTGCAAAACCACTCCTTCACTCGCTGAGTCCTCAAGAACCGGTAGAAGGCTGGGTTCCAAATGTAAGACCTAAGTGGATCTCATATGTTTAAAGTCCACGGTATAGCCTTGAGCCAGTGTTTCCCCGGCAGACTTCTGCCATACCAAGAGGGTTCAATCACCTCCATTCATCCATATGCACCTAAGAGATGTCCATATGTGTATTGCTTCCGAAACTCCTTCGGACAGGTCGAGCTTCCGTAACGGCCCTGTTCCAAGTAGAACGGGTACGTTTTCCCAGTTTTATCCAATCTCACTCATTGTGTTAGTGCAATAGCAGGCGAGTAGCGTCCTCTTGTGAAGAGCCATTTGGCCTACGCCAAAAAAAAGGGACAGGTGGCTTCAAGGGACCGGGACGGGGCAGTAGTGTGGCCCTTTGTGGATCCAATGTCGTTCGGTCATACGTAAGTGGAAGCGAGACGTGGACATCGACTGAAGGGACAGTCTCGGTACGCATGGTAACCTCGTCCACTGAAGGATGGGGATAAGGAGACATCACGTCCGTCGCCCCAGTCTCCGTACCACCGGCTGATAGCACGGCGGGTCAACGGCTCGAGGCTCCTCACCGAAAATTGATATGCCGCGTGAATCGCGCCTACTTATACTCACGCGTGATCAGCAGCAGTGGATGCACAATTTAGCGTATGCCAATGTGCATGGCGCGTTTAGTTTACATCTCGAAGTAGAGTGGGGTCCGACTCTAGCGAGGAGATCCAATTAGGCAGTCATCCCGCGTGACGGTCTCCGTTCCCTCCTTCAGGGTACGGGGGTTACCATACGTAACCGAGACATTCTCTATTATAGATCAATGATTAGAACCTAGTTTGCATTTAGATCAACACTGTACATACATAAAAGTTAAAAACGATTAAATGACTGGCAGCAATGGCTTTACAATCAACTTCAATAAACTACCACATGCTCAACATTGTAAAACAACAGTTTTATTTTGGAAACCTATACTGTATAAAACAGATAAAAATAATCTCAAACTTAGTTTGCAATGTTTGTGCTTGGATGTATTGTTAAAAACATGTAGAAGAAACAATCGAACTACAATATTTTAAGACCCCCCCCCCCTGAAAAAAAAAGCCTAAATTTTTTTAAACACTTAATAATAATAATTTAAAGCCTTTAATGTTATTTTTAAAAAATAAAAAATGCCAAAATTCCCTTTAAATGTTCACTTTCATTCATGAAGAAGACAGGGAAATAAATTGTATCCTGGTGGAAAACAAAGACTTAAGATGAAAATGGCATGAAATTACCATTATATCCAGAAGATGGCAGCAGAGGATTGCGGAGGAGAGCATTAGCTCAGTTGCCATTTAAACTCCCTAGTTTTCCTCACGTATTGCTTTTGAATTTATTGTAAAATGACTATGAAGTATAGCAAGTGCAGAAAGTCACAAAGTCTCATGTCATTTAAACTACTATAACAAAAAATAAATATAGAGCCCAGACACGACAGGCATATTAAGAGTTAAGTAGTTGTGTAAATACACTTAAAGGGTTAGTTCACCCAAAAATGAAAATTAGCCTGTGTTTTACTCACCCTCGAGGCATCCAAGGTGTATATGACTTTCTTCTTTCAGACGAATCCAGTCGGAGTTATACAGGTGCATCTCAATAAATTAGAATGTCGTGGAAAAGTTAATTTATTTCAGTAATTCAATTTAAATTGTGAAACTCGTGTATTAAATAAATTCAATTTACACAGACTGAAGTAGTTTAAGTCTTGGTTCTTTTAATTGTATGATTTTGGCTCACATTTAACAAAAACACACCAATTAACTATCTCAACAAATTAGAATATGGTGAGATGCCAATCAGCTAATCAACTCAAAAACACCTCCAAAAGGTTTCCTGAGCCTTCAAAATGGTCTCTCAGTTGGTTCACTAGGCTACACAATCATGAAGAAGACTGCTGATCTGACAGTTGTCCAAAATACAATCATTGACACCCTTCACAAGGAGGGTAAACCACAAACATTAATTGCCAAAAAAGCTGGCTATTCACAGAGTGCTGTATCAAAGCATATTAAAAGCAAAGTTGACTGGAAGGAAGAAATTTGGAAAGAAAAAGATGCACAACCAACCGAGAGAACTCATGAGCCTTATGAGGATTGTCAAGCAAATTTGATTCAAGAATTTGAGTGAACTTCTCATGGAATGGATTGAGGCTGGGGTCAAGGCATCAAGAGGCACCACACACATACGTGTCAAGGAATATGGCTACAGTTTTCGTATTCATTTTGTTAAGCCACTCCTGAACCACAGACAGTGTCAGAGTTGTCTTACCTGGGCTAAGGAGAAGAAGTATTGGACTGTTGCCCAGTGGTCCAAATTTCTCTTTTCAGATGAGAGCAAGTTTTTTTATTTCATTTGGAAACCAAGGTCCTAGCATCTGGAGTAAGTGTGGAGAAGCTCATAGCCCAAGTTGCATGAAGTCCAGTGTTAAGTTTCCACAGTCTGTGATGATTTGGGTAGCAATGTCATCTGCTGGTGTTGGTCCAATTGTGTTTTTTGAAAACCAACGTCAACGCAGCCATCTACCAGGAAATTTTAGAGCACTTCAAGCTTCCCCCTTTTCTGCTGACCAGCTCTTTGAAGATGCTGGATTTTTTCCAGCAGGATTTGGCACCTGCCCTTACTGCCAAAAGCACCAAAAGTTGGTTTAAATGACCATGGTGTTGGTGTGCTTGATTGGCCAGCAAACTCACCAGACCTGAAACCCATAGAGAATCTATGGGGTGTTGTCAAGAGGAAAATGAGAAACAAGAGCCCAAAAAATGCAGATGAGCTGAAGGCAACTATCAAAGAAACCTGGGCTTCCATACCAACCTCAGCAGTGCCACAAAATGATCACATCCATGCCACGCCGAATTGAGGAAGTAATTAAAGCAAAATGAGCCCCTAACAAGTATTGAGTACATGTAAAGTAAAAGAACATACTTTCCAGAAGGACAACAATTAAAAATGTTTTTTTATTGGTCTTATGAAGTATTCTAAATTGTTGAGATAGTGAATTGTGGGTTTTTGTTAAATGTGAGCCAAAAAAGAACCAAAGACTTAAACTACTTAAACAGTCTGTGTGCATTGAATTTATTTAATACAAGAGTTTCACAATTTGAGTTGAATTACTGAAATAAATAACTNTTGTAAAACCCTTTGAACTACAAAATATGAGTGTAATTCTTCATAAATAACATTATATGTTTTAAATATTGCAATAAACACTAAAAAAACATAGGCACTTTTTGATTTTTAGAAGAAAATATTTTTTTGAAAGTCTAATTCAGGTTCTATTAGGTACAGCTCTTTGCAATTTACTTTGTTTGATGCCATTATATGCCAAAAAGTACCAGAAAAAAATAATTTTTCAAATAACAGCTTCTAAACAGGAGTTAGAACCTTATTTGTGAAGCGATTGAAAATGTCAAATATTGCATCGAAATGTGTCATGGTGAGTTTCTCTTGCAAAAACAGGCTTTATAAAACACATCAACCCCACAATCCTATTGTACTCTGTGCCATAAGCACTTTAATTGATTATTTATTGAATTATGTTTCATTTTTATGTTTTTCAAAGTAATAATATACAAAATGGCACAAGCAAATTGGACCAAACTTGTCATATTGTGATCTCTACACTCAGTTTAATTCTTTCAGGATGCACAAAACTGTCTACATTATAATTTATAGCTGGTCTATAACAACCTAAAATAAAATCCATATCCTCCAGCTTTATATCATTCCATTTATATGCATTCTGTATTGGGATAGTGATCACAGCATCTCTGACCTCAGCATCAGTTGATCACAGCATCTGTCTCTCATCCTACATCCAGCTGTGCTTGCCTCCGTGGTCCAGAGCTGGGCTAATCCGCTAGCCGCCAGCTACATTCACAGCGTCAAACAAACATATATCACCAAACATATATCCACACCGCACTATAAATAATCCATGTATATTTACTGTATACTTACCGAAATGCATAATGTACTCTACTTTTCTGTCAGCAAACAGTGTATCAGCGTGCTAGTATAGCCAACATGCTTCATAACAAAGAAACAGCTCTCAAACTCACAGAGAATCGCAGCTAAAGTCTCCCCAGGCGCGCGTCCACTGCTCTCCAAGACTCTCCAAGGCGCCGCTGACCGTTCTTCATCATACAGTATATAACTTGTAATATGATAATCATAGACTGAAAGGATCCGAGACGCATTCGCTACAACTCTTCCGTGCGGTCAAAAGCCTTCAATTCTCGCGTCATGGACTTCATTCTCCACAGTGCACTGGCTGACCGAGCGGAAGGCGACCCCCCTTTCTCTGCCCACTGTACTGACGCGGCGGTGTCAGAGTTCACAAAGTCTGTAATGACCGATCTGAGTGACATGTAATCTGACCAACTGCAGCCCAGAACCGACCGCAGATCTCTATAACATCAGAAGAGCTGAATGCGCGGTGGCATGCCATGGAGAGCCTGTGAGACGCTGACGCGCTGGGTTCCGTTACCTGGGCAGAACGCGAATATCTCACCGATGGAAGCACGCAGAAACCTGAAAATGGTCTTGTTTGAAAGAAGAGATCCTAATATAAAAGATAATACAGTATATAGATATTTGTGGCTGTTTGCGGCTAACTGAAGCAGTGCTACGAGTCGGGGGGGAAATGTTACACAATAAAAAGTTCCGTTTTTTTCCATCGCAATTCAATTGAAGATAATTCTATCTATGATTGTCACACAATAAAATACATCATTTCTACATCGTGAAATTCCTGAGAATGAGAGCTTTCTTGTGAAATATGACTTTACTTTTTTGTGAAAAATATATAAAATACACATTCTTCGTAAAAAAAGTTCGCAATGGCTAGGCGGAAAATCGTGTGTGGGACGAATAAATTTCTAAGCTTAATTTTACTGCTTTATGAATATAAAAACCAAAAGGAATGGTATTCTTTGTAAAGAAGACACTCCAAGCTTTCAAATGAACCCATATATGGGCTGATACCATATAAGGAAGGCTATGCAAATGAAGCATACACATTTTTTACGTGACTTTGGACCCGTATCCGGGTCCGTTAATCATGATCCAAACAAAGATGCTGCATACATGCAACATGAGCAGTTTTTAAACTAAATTAGATGGTATAGTTTCGAAATTTGAAGCAAAAACAGAATGGTTTGACTTCAGTTTTGTGAAACTATAAATAAAAATATCTGCATGAAACAGCAGAGCTGAATGAGATGCAGATTCACTCTCTGCCAGCAGGTGGCGATTAAAGTGTTCTGGTTTCCGCTGTAAACAAAGCAGCGATGCGCTTATGAACACTACTTTAATATACACTGTTCAGAGGCAAGATGAAAAGAAAACACCACGTAAACTTTTCTAAAGACAGTAAGATCCCCTCAGACATACATTCATATAAAATCCTACCCCTAAATGAATCACGATTTGTTTAGCATCTCAACCGATTTGAATCGATTTTCAACCAGCTCGTAGTTAATCGTTACATCCCTAGCTTTCTGACAAGATACGCATTAAATATCGCATGCGATTTATCGTGCAGCCCTACTTATTAGTAACATGAAAATTAAATTTCTTTGGGAGGGTTTGCTTTCGCCATGCTTCCTGGAAATAGGGGTAGGAACTTGACGCTCAGTGTGACAGGAAGGAAGTAAATACCTTTCATTTTTTTCTTGAAATCCTTTATTTGGTTGTTTGCTCGCATGTCATTAAGAAATAAAACATGGATAACATCTAGAAAAATACTTACAAAAGGAAAATGACAACTATAAACTGCGGCAACTATAGTTGCTGGTGGGTTTAAATGGGTTAAGCCTAGTCCCAGACTAAAGTACATTTCTGAGCAGTTTTAACTGAAAGAAATTTGCAATGACATACTTTAAAATATGTCAGGTCCATTATTTTATCTCAAGATGCACCTGTAATGTTGTAACAATCCACTTATACTAAGTAAAAAATTACAATAAGGGATTTCACAGCACACTTCAAGGGTATAGTTTGGATCCGATTGCGACTGCAAGGAACATTTGATCAACAAGAAAGCAACAACAACAACAAAAAATAAACAAACCCCCCCCCAAAAAACAAAAAAAAACATCATACTTCATAAATTGCTTAGACAACGTGTGTGTATTGACCCTGTTTCTCATCTTTCAGACACCTTTTCCCTTCACACAAATGTAGCTTTACATTGCTCATAAGCCAGTATCTTTAAAGGGGTCATATGATGTTGCTAAAAATAACATTATTTGGTGTATTTGGTGTAATGCAATGCGTTTATACGGTTTAGGGTTCAAAAAACATTATTTTCCACATACTGTACATTATTGTTTCTCTTCTATGCCCCGCCTTTCTGAAACGCGTCGAAACGCTCATCGGTCTGAAAAGCGAGGTGTGCTCTGATTGGCCAGCTATCCAGTGCGTTGTGATTGGCCGAATACCTCAAGCGTGATTGGACAAGGTTAAGACCTACTAGTGTGTCAAAACACTGTACTTGGTACCAAGTCGGTAATAAAAAAATGAAAACGCTACGGTACTAAGTTTTTTTAAGTACCGGTGGTACAGAGTACCCGGTCAACCCGGTTCTTGATGCGTATACGAACAGGTGCGCGTGCGCCTCTATAAAACACGTGGCAATCAACCGAGGAAACACCAAACTAACAAAACACTTTAAAGACAGATCAAATGAAAGAGTTCAAGCATGTAAGTTTCATTTTAATTTTTAATATTGTTTCCCATACATTGATTTATTTGTGGCGCCCCGCCACAATATCAGAACTGACCGCCACAAATAGATTTTCCAAAATGCTTTGAGTTAATTGAATAAACATGAGCACTGCACGTGTCAAAGTCCAAACCCGGTGCGGGTGTATTTATATCACTGTATTTCTGAAGGAAACCGAGTGTTTTCAGAAAATTATGGATGTCATTCTCATTTTATCTTGCCTGTAATGCCTGATAAAGCAACGTTTGTGAGCGCAGCGCTGCTTTGTGTACAGCCGTTACAGGGGAAACCTCTATTTCTCCCGCTCTACAAGCGCCTCCTGCTGGAAGAGAATGAATTTGCATATATATGCAGCCACAAATAGAGTTCAAGTCTTTGGGAAACACCGCTTCTGTTATGAATTTTATTCAATATTTTAATTTGAATGTCGGATTGAAATGAACATTGCTGTTATTAGAGTAGTTAATCGTTAGAATAAGCGCGGCTAACGCTAATATAATACATTTTCTTGATTAACTATTTAATGCTCCTATAACTGTTATTAGGGTAAAAAAAAACAGGAGGACATGATATTTACCATTTTTACACACCAGAGGCTTTTAAACGAAGTGTGAATCTGAAATATGCGTGTTAGAGAATGTACAAATGGTTAACATTGTTTGTCATATCAGTCAGAAAAGCAGTTCTGGGCTTTTTAAAAAACATTTTTTAGCTAACTTAGTTGTTGTTCTTGGCTGAATAACTCTAGGTTTTCAAAAGCCCTTTAAAATTAAATATGTACACAGTTTGGATTAAATGAAAGTATAGTCAAATGTTTAATTGGCATGTTTTTGTGTTTTGCTTTGATACCGAAATTGGTACCGAGAACCATGGATTTCACTGGTATTGGTAACGATACTAGGGCGGGTATCGAGCGATACTTTTTAGGCCACCGACGAAGCATCGGATACCATAAGTATCGAAAAAAGGTCTAGTTGTTCGTACCAAATTTGATACCTAAGGGTGAATCTCATCAGCGCAGTGAAGGGGGGGGGGGCCAATAAGCCTGCAGATTGCCGGAGTGTTCGACTAGAGGAGCGGCGCAGATCGATCATCCGCGAGAGCGATTCGAAAACGCACGGAGCAGTCTGCTTGCTTTAGCTCTCGTGCTACGGTAATACACCAGTATAGAGTAGCGCGGGAGCTGCATGGAGCTCCGATCATATGCAGATGTCCGTTCATACTAACGTTACACAACCGAAAGCGAAGTGGGTAGGGACCATTCTGCAAACTGTCGCATCATGCTACATAAGACAATAAATAAAATTTATATTCCTTTTATGCAAAACTCACTTTAAACCACCTTTGAGTTTTTGTAATAACTTCCAATTGCCGTCTAACAGGGCCGGATTTACACATCGCTCAAGACATTGAACAAATAAATATAACAAACAATAGGGTAAAAAATGACAAACTATTTCCATGTCTTCCACCTTTTTTATGTAGGCTACGGGAATCACGCTTTCTTTCTCCCAATCTCTCTCACAGAGGCAGTGCAGACACGCGGAAATGCGAACAGAAACTTCTTGTCAGCGCTGCACCACGAATTTATCAGTAAAATAGTTCTGTAGCTGAAAAGCGACATGACATTTCTCAGTAGCGAGGTTCATTAAGGAGTTTAACTTAAAGATTCGCTATAGACGCTGCTGCTGAACGCTGCTGAGAGACGCATAGACACACTTAATCTCTCTCTCTAATAACCGCATTAGACTGCATTAATAACTGTGTTAGCCTGAATATAAATGGCTCTGTTATCAGCTCTAAAATGACGTTTTGGAATTTGCAACGGAAGGTTTGGGATGAGGTGCGTAAAAAAATTAGTTCAACCCACATGAGATTTCAGGATGGAAACATGTCAAATGTCTTGAAACAAATGATCTGTCTTGATGTGTGGTTGGGACTCCAGGCCGTTAAATTATTAGAGAAATAATGCACTCCCGGAGGTGGTTATGTGGCCACGACTATATGGTATGGTCTTTCTCAGTTCTCAAACAAATTAAGAACTATTCGATTTTTATTGACTGAACGTAAGCGCTTATTGCGATAGAAAACACTGTATCGGTTTCCACTGATTAAGAAATATTTTTGTTTGCTTGGGTGGTAATATTAGGTCTATTATATTAATATAGGGAAGGGGGCCCAAAAATGCTTTTTCTACGTCACGAAAATAGGTAAATCCGGCCCTGCCGTCTAATGTGTGTTTTTTTTTTTTTGCCATGTAATGTTGCTGAAATTAAATATGCTATTACCTCTGAGTCAGAGCAGCGATCATGGAAGATGGAACACAAGCAGACAGCGCTGGAAGCTGCTAATGCTATCAGACATCGTGGCAAATAACTAGCAAATCATGATTATGTCTGAGAGCTATGAGTTTTAAAACTACTCTACACTGCTCAAAACTCGCGTTTGAATCATTAGTGGCAAATTCTTTGTATATACAAAACTTACTTACAGTCTTGCAGTCAGAAACAGATGGCATTTAACGTTACTCTCCCAGGATCAGTAAAAAGTCTCCATAAAATGTGCTGCACACATCGGACTATTTGGGTTGAACTGTTCTGGAACAGTGTTGTAAACAGTGGTGGACAGTAACAAAGTAGTTTTACTTCGTTACTGTACTTAAGTACATTTTTCAAGTATCTGTACTTTACTGGAGTAGTTTTATTTTGAGTAACTTTTACTTTTACTTCACTACATTCCAAAGCATAATATCATACTTTTTACTTTACTATATTTCATAAAACATATCGTTACTCCTTACAATATATCACATGCTCTGAGATGCAGAAACGGTTTCTGATTCATGAACGAACTGATTCTTTTCAATGAACCCGTTAAATCGGTTCGCAAATCGCACCAAACGATTCATTCACGTTACAACTCAAGGGATTCAAATGATCGGTTTAGTGCGAGTCTCCAGTGAACTGAATTCACAAGTAAGTACAAACAAAGTAGTTTCGCTTTCACAATGAAACATAGCGTCACACACGGCGGCCTTGAGTGAGCGGAGGCCTGCGGGCTAGAGTGAGCAGTGGCCGGCGGCTAGAGTGAGCGGCGGCGGATTAGACGAAGGGCTGGACTCTGCTTCATCCACGGTGAAAGCCGATCCGGCGATCCACAGCACGAAGTTGATGTATTTCCTTAGCGACCAGCACGGATCAGCTCTAGGCATGACAAAGCGGTTATCGTCCTCTTTTGGAAGGCCAAACAAAGTAGTTTCGCTTTCACAACGAAACACACATCGCCTTCACGACATGGCAGCAGCAAAAATACTACAGCGAGAATAAAAGTTACGCTTTCTTTCTTTGCGTGAACATTTGGGCGGTGTTAAGCAAATCTTTCCACATCGTGACGTAGACATGTGGGAGCGTATTAGAACGCGCCATTTTAGGTAGGCGTGGTTGACTCTTAACTTTTATAAAGAACATCTCTTTAACTTTACAGATCTTCTTTATGCACAACTTTACAGATCTTCTTTATGCACCAAGAGCTTGTAACACTTCAAAGAGAAAGAAAAATTTTAATTGCATCATATGACCCCTTTAAAAAACCACAAGTTACATCACATAATCAGCAGAAAAAAATTCAACACCATAATAGTCCACAGAGTCCATTAGAACATTTCTCATTTTTTTACAATCTCTTCCGATTTAGTCCACTTTAAAATGCACTCATTTTGTGGCCATTTGAACTCATAGCAAGCATAAACAGAACACAGCGGTTCATACATTCAAACTCCCGCTGCTTACCACACGGCATTCTGAGACAGCGCAGCTCACTCGTGGAAAATAATGTGTGCTCAGTCCAAATGTCCGAAACAGGGCCCATCCTTACGACTTTCCACATAAGTATTCCACATAAAGAAATGTAAGTGAATGCCAGTCCAGATTCATGAGGCATGAGCAGAACCGTCACCGTCCCTCCACTTTGTGTTCTCCTTATATATATACGAGTCCTCACATCAACACGCTAGTTCCGCCTCCGACTTTTTTTTTCCGCGTCATGTTATAAATCTTTGTTCCCATACCAAATATACACAGAGTAAATATGACATGACATGCACACAAAATACATGAAAATAAAAATAATAAAAAACAAAACAAAAATCATTCATGTATACAATAACATGCATGAATCAGACTCAGCTAATGGGCACCATTACATCCACCCCCCCAGCCTATGGCTTATCTGGGCCAAAAAAGGGTTTAAAATTAACTACATTAACTGTATCTGATTTCCCGTCACTCAACACCCCGCAAATTCTATATGTTATGGGACCCAATCTTTCCTCTACTTTAGCTGGCCCTAACCATCGTGGCGCAAGTTTAGCAGAGCATTTACTTTCAGCTTTAGAAAAAGGATGAGCCCTTACCCAGACTAGATCCCTGACTTCAAAGTGTACATCTCTGCGTCGTACATTGTAATATCTAGCTTGTCTAGATTTGGCTACACCAATATGTCTGTGCACTTCTTCCTGTATTTCCTGTAATTAGTTTGAGGGTGGTAAGCTGTGGCTAATTTCTGTACCACTCCCCAGGATTCACACAGCTTGTTCATAACCTGGCCAGTGAACTGGGGTCCGTGATCTGAAACCAAAAAGGCTGGAACACACCAAAGGAAAAAAATGTCATTTTTCAAGATCTTTCTTCTTATATCTTTTGGCATTTTAGCATCCCTTCAAAGGGAAAAATTCAACCCACTTTAAATAGTAATCTACAACAACCATTAACATGGTATTACGGGCTTTACTCACAGGGAGCGGCCCCATAAAATCGACACCCAGCATTTCTCCAGGGGTCAGAACCTCTACTATTTGCATCTTCCCTACTGGTTTTTTGTTATCACCTTTATACCTCTGACAGTTAATGCACATACAAACATGGTTCCATACGTCTTTCCTACCTGACGGCCACCATGCCACTTCTAAAATCTTCAAAAGGGTTTTCATTCTACCCAGGTGGCCGCCAGATGGACTTTCATGGAAGTAGGAAAGAAACTGTGGTTTCAACTCTACGGGAAAAACCAGTTGATAATTGAACCCACCATGTTTAGATGGCACTACCTTGATGGCACTACAAAACTCCTTGTTGTTCTTTATAGCCAATGCACCCTGGAATAAGATCTACATCAGGCTGCCTTAAATCTTCACACATAGTATCAGCTCTCAGAGCCTTCTCAATGTCATGCATGGTTACCGGTAAATCTGCCCAGGACATTTTTGCCATAGCAACACACACATTACCTTTTGGCAGCTCTGGTGACCTGGACAAAGCGTTGGGTACTTTGTTACAGCAACCTTTTCGATAGGGTACCCGAAATGAGAACGCTTGTAACCTCAAGATCAATCTTCTCAGTATATACTCGGAATCTACTGAGATACAAGTCATGTCACCTTGGGCTCAGAGCTTGGAAAAGCTTCTTATAAAACTGCGTGGGTTTGCAACAATTGACTTGCCCTTTAACTTTTCAAACAGCCTACCCATGACAATGCCAGCGCTGTCCAAAACCCAAAGTTGCCCCTTTTTTTTCAAATTATTCAAGGGAGAGCACACTGCATATCTGCAAGAGCTGCGAGAGAATAAACTTGGTGAATACAACTCCACCATGCCCAATAAAGCCACTGCCAAACTTTTTTCAAAGTCACCGAGGAGCCCCCGTCGAGCGGATAATTCGAAATTGCCCTCACTTTCTCTGGATCAACCTCCACACCATAACCCAATACCACATGTCCCTCCCACAAAACCACCTATTTGGACCCATGAAGAAAAAAAATGCACGTTTTGACTTTAAAGGTAAGCCCAGTTAGCTACATGAAGCCTTTTGCGAAAAACAAGCTCCAAATCATAAAATGCTGCCTCTGGTGTCTTTTGTAGAAAAACAATCAGCGTTTCGATATACACAAAGCCATATCAGATCCCTTCAACTCTCCAAGGATATTTTCCATATGCCGTTGAAAAGTGGCACCAGCATCCCGTAGCCCGAACGGCAAAATCTTAAATTGGAATAGCTCTTGAGATGTTATCACAGCTGTCTTTTTCTTACTGCCCTCATACATAGCCACTGCCCCCCCCCCCCCCAATATCCACTCTGTAAAAAATCCAATGAACTGAAAAATGTGCACCTCGCCCAAAGACTAGTTTCATGCACCAAAGGTATGGGGTATGCATCATGATGGGTTTTCGCATTTACCTTACGGTAATCAACGCAAAAACGAAACGTCCCATCCTTCTACGATACCAAAACAGCAGGGGAAGCCCATGCTGATGATGATGATGATGGCTCAATAACACCCTCTTCCAACATCTTTGGAACATGCTCCATAACAATTGCTTGTTTCTGAGGTGATACCCTATAAGCTCTCTGTCACACTGGTACCTCGTCAGTGGTTAGAATCTTATGCAATGCAATATCAGTTTTCCCCCTATGCTCAGTCCACACCGATGGCCACTTGTCCAGCATTGGTCTCACAATTTCAGGTTGTAAATTCAACAGTGGGCATAAAACTGGCTGAGACATCGACTCCTGGACAGCATAATAAAAATTCACTTGAGACATTTGCTCTCCCCATTGCAGTGAACTACCTGCCTTCTGAATGAACTTATATTCTTTACCCCCTTGTAAGATATATTTCCCAAGGTAAGGCTTTAAAGTAACCTGACCTGCGCAAAGAAAATCCAACCCCAGCAACAATGGCATATATAACTGGGAGTCACCCAATACGTAGATATTAACAACCAAATGGGTATCATGAAGGTGAATGAGTAAATTAATCTTCCCTATGGCTCGACTCTCTTGCCCATTAGCCATCATAAACTTTTGACCAATACAAGGATCCAAAAACTCATTCTTCTTCTTAATTCTTTCCCACAAAACTTTTGCGCATCAATGAATATGTACATCCTGTAATGAACACAACATCTCCCTTGAAACCTTGAATTCCAATGGGTACAACCAAAATGTCAGGAATTGCTGAAACAATGGCCACATCAGCATCCCTTCCCCTATTGTGTCCCTTTTTCCCCCATCTTTCTCAAAGATCGATCCACACCAGTCGACTGCACTCTGAATCAGTACCGTTTGGTATTGCTCCATTCTTTTTCAATCAAGGAACCTATCTTGACCAGTTGTTCAACAGTAGGTACCAAACCTCTCAATCCACTGGCCAATCTGGGGTTGCAAGCATTAAGGATACGTCTAACCATTTCCTCTTCTGACATATTTGGTCGCCACTTTAAACACAATGCTCGTATCATATGCAAAATCCCTCAAACACTGTGTTGGAGCCTGTACTGTTGTTCGCAACTGTTCCTCAATCTCAGCTTCATAGTCCATAGGAAGAAATGCTTCTAAAAAACCTTTCTTAAAATCTTTGTATTTATCTTAGCACAAGTTGCCAACTACCAACTTCGGGCTGGTCCTTTCAAAACAGTATTCAATGCACCCAATAACTCCTGGTCACTCATTGGCCATAGAGACAAAAAACTTTCACACTGTTCAATAAAATCTGTAACATCAACAGACTCTCTTAAATGACCAAGCTGTGGAAAAGCCATACGAATTGGAGGCTTTACAGGAGTAGCTTGAGACATAATTCCAGAACTCCCTGCTCCACCACTAATTGCAGTAGGCATAGAACTATCTGCAGGTGTCCAGGACAAACGGTTCTTGTGAAAATTCCTCTTTAGCTCTTCCTCCCATTTCTTATCTCTGAAGACATGCTACTAATGTCTCATCTAAATGTTTAAATTTATCATCAACATACCATTTCAAATTCTCAGCTACTCCATCAATTGAAGCACGAACTGCATCTTCTCTATTCAAGATACTATCCACTGATTGCTTATGACGTTCTTCCAAAATATTCAGATGTTCTGTGAGAAGCTCTAACTGCTCATCTGCTGAATTTTCTTTCCCCTCTACAACAGCCTTCTCTTCCTCCCTCTGATCTATATACATATCATCCAAAAGACTAGCAAGCTCACTAACCTAATTTTGTGATGTTTTATCATGGGTCAATAAAGGATTCAACTGGTCAGCATCTTGATCACATTGATCATAGATATTTTCCTCCGACAATACCCTATCCATTTTCCACCCTATTTTACATTTATTACTGATTTGTATAATGATAATGTAATTAATTCCTATATGCAAATAACAAAAAAAAAATTGCATTACAGAACATCAAAAAAGAAGAAACAGGGGGGAAAATGAAAAACAAAAACAATTAATACATACATATCACAATCACAAAATGCATCCAAAGTTCCCTGTACGGGCCACCACTATGTAACAATCCACTTATACTTTGTCAAAAATTACAATAAGGGATTTCACAGCACGCTTCAAGGGCATAGGTTGGATCCGATTGCGACTGCAATGAACATTTGATCAACAAGAAAGCAACAACAACAAAAATAAACAAACCCCCCCCCAAAAAACAAAAAAACACATCATACTTCATAAATTGCTTAGACAACGTGTGTGTATTGACCCCGTTTCTCATCTTTCAAACACCTTTTCCCTTCACACAAACATAGCTTTACATTGCTCATAACCCAGTATCTTTAAAAAACACAAGTTACGTCACATAATCAGCAGAAAAAAATCAACACCATAATAGTCCACAGAGTCCATTAGAACATTTCTCAAAGTCTGTGTTTTTATTTATTTATTTTTTTGTTATTTTTTTACAAAATCTCTTTTCCGATTTAGTTCACTTTAAAACGCACTCATTTTGCGGCCATTTGAACTCATAGCAAGCATAACAGAACACAGCGGTTCATACATTCAAACTCCCGCTGCTTACTTACCACACCAGCATTCTGAGACAGCGCAGCTCACTCATGGAAAATATGAGTCCGAAAGTCCGAAACAGGGCCCATTCTTCCGAATTTCGACGAAGTATTCCACATAAAGAAACGTAAGTGAACACCAGTCCAGAGCTGTGTCCGAAATCGCTCACTCACTAATCCCTATAGTGTATGGCAGTTGAGTGGACTGTAATAGAAAGGAGTAAACGAAATGATGTGAACGGATTTGGACGGTGACGTATAGCGTGAGACTTGGAGCGGTTGCAAAAACATCTTCGTCACATATGTACTTTTATATTACATGTAAATAATATTAAGAGCAATAACACCCAAAATTACTTTATTTTAATTATGCATACCTCCACGTCAGCTTTGTGGTTTCATTGATGGTAGATTATTAATTTGTTTTGTAATGCTTTTATGTTAATAATCATACTATTAAAATACTGAGAACAAAAATAAACACACATTAACACGTTCATAATTTTATGTATTTAGTATCTTGAAACTCTCCCGAGCAGTGTTTTGAGCTCAGATAAGATAATGGTCGTAGAGCGCCCTCAGGCGACCATTAATTGTACATCAGAATGAATACGCTACCTAACGAACATTTTATTACTACCATATTATTGTTATGAAACATAATTATTGGAAAAAGATTTAAATCGCGATATAATATAACTTCCGTTATACCTTTACACCAGGGCTGCGTTCAGCCCCGACAAAAACGGTGCAAAACGTTTTTTAAACGGAAACGGTGGTGCGTTGAACGCCCTGTTCTGATGACGCAAGAGTTGCAAATATGGCAGCTGAGAAGGCCATTCTTTTTTTGTTCTTTTTGAAGAATTTTCGGAGCCTTATGAAATCGGTATAAATACGTGTTTAATACTGCAAAATACGCTTGATGTTACAGTCACTACCCTTGCCATCCAAAATAAAAGAGAACATCCCAATCAAATGAAGGGATTTGTGGAAACTGTGGTTCCTAATTATTGTGGTGTCCGTCCGACCCCTGTTTGCCTCGCATTTTCGGATGAAAACAAACCATTGCAGGTGAAGGATAATCCACTTCTTACCTCCAAGATTGTGTTATGATCTATATGACCTTATTATTTTATTGTGAGTATTAGGCTTATCGTTATTGCTGATCACTGTTGTTGTGCTTTGATATTGTAATATTTACCATTATATATTCAGAGGAGTATAGAAACGTTTATGAAAGTATCACTACATAATGCAATAGCAAAATATATAAATATATATAGTATTTTTGCTACATTAATCAGTATTTAGCACACCTTCCTAAGGAAAGGAAATGGACCAGAAGACATTGCAATTACTAAATGATATTTAGAAAGACTTAAAGAAGTTCCAGATCTATACTTGTGCCCTTATTATTCCAGTTATTTTGCCTTTAATATATGTAAAATATCACATTTTCAGACAATAGGGGTGGGTGTGGGGTGGGATATACAGGTGCATCTCAATAATTAGAATGGCGTGGAAAAGTTCATTTATTTCAGCAATTCAAATCAAATTGTGAAACTCGTGTATTAAATAAACTCTGTTCGACAATGCACAGACTGAAGTAGTTTAAGTCTTTGTTTTTTTTTTAATTGTGATGATTTTGGCTCACATTTGACAAACCCACCAATTCACTATCTCAACAATTAGAATATTTCATAAGACCAAAAAAAAAAACATTTTTAGTGAATTGATGGCCTTCTGGAAAGTATATTAATTTACTGTACATGTAATCAATACTTGGTAGGGGCTCCTTTTGCTTTAATTACTGCCTATAATTCGTCCGGGCATGGAGGTGATCAGTTGTGGCACTGCTGAGGTGGTATGGAAACCCAGGTTTCTTTGACAGTGGCCTTCAACTAATCTGCATTTTTTGGTCTCTTGTTTCTCATTTTCCCCTTGACATACCCCATAGAGAATCTATGGGGTTCAGGTCTGATAGGTTTGCTGGCCAGTCACGCACACCAACACCATGGTCATTTAACCAGCTTTTGGTGCTTTTGGCAGTGTGGGCAGGTGCCAAATCCTGCTGGAAAATGAATTCAGCATCTTCAAAAAGCTGGTCAGCATAAGGAAGCATGAAGTGCTCCAAAATGTCGTTGTAAACGGGTGCAGTGACGTTGGTTTTAAAATAACACAATGGACCAACACCAGCAGATGACCTTGCACCCCAAATCATCACAGACTGTAAAAACTTAACACTGGACTTCAAGCAACATGGGCTATGAGCTTCTCCACCCTTCCTCCAGACTCTAGGACCTTGGTTTCCAAATGAAATAGAAAACTTGCTCTCATCTGGAAAGAGGACTTTGGACCACTGGCAACAGTCCAGTTCTTCTTCTCCTTATCCCAGGTAAGACGCCTCTGACGTTGTCCGTGGTACAGAAGTGGCTTAACAGTGCTTATTTCCAAATCCGTGACCCGTCTTGGTGTGGTGGCTCTTGATGCCGTGGCTACTCCCCAGCCTCAGGTCCATTCCTTGTTGAATTTCCTCACCTTTCGTGCTTTTTCCTTGAACTCGCGTCTGCGCTTTGACTTCCGTTCCCGTGGTGTGCTTCTTTTTTACTACTTCTCTCATCCCCCCTCTGTGTCTGCTTTCGTTCGCAAGAATAACAATCGTTGTGCTGTGCTCTTTTCTTCCACCCTGTTTTCCTTCACTCAACGTTCTTTAACATGCGTGGATACAGCACTCTGTGAACAGCCGGTCTTCTTTGGCAATGACTGTTTTGGCGCTTTCCCCCTTGTAAGGGTGTCATGATTGTCTTCTGACAACTGGTCATAGTCACAGTCTTCCCATATTGTGACCTATTGAACCAAACCTGAGAGACATTTGAAGGCTCGAAACCTTTGCCAGGTTGTTTTGATTGATTAGCGATTGGACATGTCACCCATATTCTACCATTTTGTTGAGATAATTGAAATGTGGTATGGGGTTTCTTTGTTAAATGTAGCCAAAATCATCAACAGTTAAACAAACCCAAAGCCTTAAACTTTCTTCTCGTGTGGGTTCTCGTATACTTTATTTAAGTACCACGCGTTCATCAGTATGGGTGTGTTGGACTTACTGAAATCTGTTGAGTGCGTGGTTTTGTCCACGACATTCTAATGTGTATTGAGATGCACCTTGAGGATCGTCCGATAATATTGTAATTGGTTTTAACATGTGCTTTGACTTACGAGTATGTTGCAAAAACCATTCAAAACATCCCTACAGAGTGCACTCATACATTACGTAAAGTCTAGACTAGTGCGTGTGCGCATTTATGGTGCTTTTCCACTGCATGGTACGGCTCAGTATGGTTCATTTTTGGGGGGTTTTCCACTGTGTACATTACCTGGTACCTGGTACTTTTTTTAGGACCACCTCGGTTGGGGTTCCAAGTGACATAGGGATGTAACGGTATGAACTTTCATTCACCACTTTCGTGACCAAATTTATCACGATTATCAATATTATCACGGTTTTGTTCAATTTAGATGAAAATGTTCAAAAATAACTGGTACACACACTGAAAACATTTCAGTAAGTTTTATATTTGAAAATCAACAAGCAACAAATACAATTAGCAGCTATATGAACTTTTTTTTTTTTAGCAAAAACATTAAATTAACATTAAAATGAAGCCCTAATAATAATAAATCACATACATATATATATATATACATACACATATATATATAATATATATTTATATCTACAGTATATACACACACACAAAATAAATTATACCATTTTATTTCCGTTAGTGATCACGTGATCTTCGTTTAGGAGATCTTGTGATGCTTTTTAAAGTAAAGTTGGGGTTGATTTCGACTTCACATACAAACATAAGTAGAATAGGCTAATTAAATTTGTCTTTATTTTAATGTAATACAAAATATTTTTTCGTCAGATATATTATTTAAGATGGTAGTGTAAGCAAGTTTAGTTTTAAAACGTTTAATAGTAAATAAGACACTATTAGACAATATTTGAATAAAGTAATAATAATAAATATTTATTTGCAACTGATGGAGTACTGAATGCTGCATGCACACGCAGCGTTGTCAAGGTAACATGTCAGTCATTCCCTTCGCCGAGGGAGTTTCAGATGCTTATACGAGACAGTGATACCCTGCACCCTTCAAAGAACACACCTCAAGGGCTCTGCCCTTCGAAGGGAGTTGGGCAAAGGGATGCTCACTTCTGTTTGGAATTCGCCCCATGTCTCTTGTATCACCGCAGAGGCGCGGACGCGCTCTCTCTGAACGTTCGTTCGTCTTGGCTCAAAGCCACTTGCTGAGAACTTTTCTTCACGGAAGCTTTGCGTTAATTACAAGTGAGATAACTAAATATTGTATCTCTAATCAATATTTTTTGTCCAATTATTTTCCCAGTTAGTTTTGATACTGAGGTAAAAGTTACCTTGAATTCTCTATATAACAGTGGGTGCTGGTCACGAAGATGACTGAGCAAATTAGATGCATTTCCCCCTTTTGCAGCGACTTTCTTCTTGCAAGATCAGCAGACAGGGTGATCGTCCTCGATTAAATTGCCTTCAGAACTCTTGTAAAAGCCAAAATATGACCGGACCACTGATTTGGTCCTCTTATGGTGCTTTTCCACTGCATGGTACGGTTCAGTACGGCACGGCACGGCTTGGCTCGGTTTGCGTTTCCACTGCAGTTTAGTACCGCTTTAGAGTGGGCAGGATTATAGACATGTCGTTAGTTGCGCTGCCTCTACTGCCGTGACATCATCGTAAACACGTCACAAACAAACACACATCAATGGAGCATATCGATGAAATGGTGTCCTTCATTCTCGGCATGTGGATGTTTTTAACTGCAAGTCGAAGGAGTTTGTTTCAAAAGAGGCTGATGGCAGCCAAACGAAACACAGCTAAAAAATACAAGAGAGTTCGGGAACTCTTACAACAACATGCAGACGACGACAACACTTGGTTTGCGTCCAGTGATGGAGAGACAGGACACGAACTTCCACGTGTGTGTACCTCTAAAGAAAAGAGTAGCCACTGCACTGTGGAAGCTTGCAACCGGCGCTGAGTACAGAAGTGTTGGACATCTTTTTGGTGTAAGCATAACAACTGTGTGTCGGTGTGTTCAGGAGTTCTGTGCAGCAGCAGAAACCCTGTTGGTGCCAGAGCAAATTCGTTATCCAGATCAGGAAAAGTTTAAAGAAATGGCTGCCTACATTGAGAACAGGTGGGGACTCCCACACTGTATTGGTGCTATTGATGGATCACACATCCCCATCATAGCACCAGAGGAATATCACTGTGACTATTTCAACCGTAAAGGCTGGCACTCCATCATCCTTCAAGGTGTTGTGGATGGAAAGGGACTTTTCTGGAATGTTTTCACAGGACTGCCTGGAAGCCTGCATGATGCTCGGGTTTTGAGACTGTCAACACTGTGGGAGTTGTCAAGCCGTGGAAACCACATACCAGCTAACACCAGAAACATAGGTGGGGTGACTGCTGGCTGCTACATCCTAGGAGACTCTGCCTATCCCTTGCAGAACTGGCTCTTAAAACCATTCATTGACACTGGACACCTGACAGCAGAACAGCAGGTCTACAACATGAAAATCTGCAGAGCACGCGTAGTTGTTGAAAATGCCTTTGGTCGATTAAAAGGAAGATGGCGATGCCTCATGAAAAGAAATGACTGTGCTGTCAACCTTGTGAAATCCATGGTGCTGACATGTTGTGCTCTACATAACCTTTGTGAGAGTCATGGAGAGGCCTATGTGAATGCTTGGGATTTACCAGCAGCAGCAGAGACCGTGGTGGCAGTGCCACAGGCTGTAGAGGAGGAGGGCAGGGATGTTCGTGCAGGTCTGATGCGTTACTTGAATAGTTAACTATTCATGTAGCCTGTTCTGTAAAGTGAATTTTCAATAAACTTTTGTACAATTTTTCAAAGTTTAAAAGGTATCCCTTGTTTTTTTATGTCTTGGTTTGTATCATTATGGCATTAATCATTTGTCTTTATCAAGAGATACATTACCTGCTCATAAAATATTAAATATAGTAAGGAGGTACACTTATTTGATAGTTTTTATTTAAGCAAAACACAAATAGAAAGGTAAAAATATAAACAGAAAACCTACTCTAAAAATATAAAATAAGTATATACATAAGGCATAAATAAAGTTTAAATTACAATATAAAAAGCAAATTTTAAACAGTGTACCTTGTGCAAGAACTGTAAACAATTGTCTGATATACATAAAAAAATGTAAGTGAAAATGTAAGCAGCAAATGGTTTTAAAAACAAATTTTGTGCAATGTTGTATGCAAAACGGATAACAAAATACCAAATACAACAAAAATACATGTAAATGTAAAAAAAGGTGCAAAAAACACAATGCCTCTGGCATTTTTGGCAGAGAGTTCTATTCCCTTCGGCCACTTATTGCCTGGACAAGCATCCCCATAACGTTGAGGAATGCTTGATTGAAAGCAGCCGTTTGAGAGTGTTCCTCCGCCCTCAAGGCCGCTTCCTGCTCCCTCGCTTGTCTGGCCTCTTCAAGTGCCATCTGCAAGTGGTGCTCCCTCTGGGCACGGTTCAGTTCCTGTTGCTGAATGTCTGCCACCTGCATTTCTCTTAACACAGCAAGATGTTCCTGATGGTGCAGGCTCCATTTCGCTTGCCTGGTCCAAAATGAAGAAAATAGTTCGAAATGGGAGGTTTTTCTTTACTGTGGATTTGTATACATTCATTTATGAAAGAACTGTACAGTAACATGCTTAAATGATCTAACATTACATTTACAGTAGCTACCAATAATGTATTTATGGTAAGCAACAGTAATTCATGACACTCGATATATAACGATATATATCCTATATGTACATATTATGACATATGAAATACATCAAATTTGTTTTATACCTGTGACCACACGCTGCGGTGTCGTCGTGCAGCTGGAGATTGATGGCGTTGGCGGTCGTGGTGGAGACGCTGCTATCACTGGCTGGGAAGAGTCGTCGTCGTTGCATGGAGAAAGTGCAAGTGAATCGATCGTGGACAATGAGTCTGAAACGCAAAGTTTGTACAATCAGTTGGGAATGCACAAATTACTGCAACACAAAGTAAAACAGCAACAATACATCCAGAACATCATGAACAATAGCACTACCGCTAACTGTTAGCTACTAGGACTTTGTGCTTCATTGCCATGATTTTACAGTGAAAATTAAAAAATAAAATAGGAATAGACGGTCAATAAAGTCAGTACAGTTAAGCTTTCAAGCGTTAGATTTTAGTTAACATAACACAACATACCATCCTCGATCGTGTTCTCCAACAACGGCGTGGCTGAGTCCAGGGCACCCTCCCTCCCAATGCTCGTTGGTCTACCTCCATAGATTGCGTCCATTTGGTCGAACCACTTCCACGATCATCTGTTTGAACCACTCCAGCTGTTGTGGTCCTTTATGCTTCTGTAGTCGCTCTTCAGTTCTTTTAACTTATCCCTACATTGTTTGTAGGTCCGTGTTAAAGCCCGTGTTCGGCCAGAGCTGCGACTCCTGAAAACCTTTTTCATTCCGCTTTGCCCCATCAAGCTCTCGCTGGATCTGTTCCTCTGCTATCAACGAGAGGAACGTCTGTACTTCCTCAACAGACCACAAAAAAGCAATTTTTTGGATGTTACAAAAAAAGAGCATTTGTTCAAAACAGTTGCGTTCGATCCTTCGCTGGCTGTGCTGATTTAAATATAGCGGTTCTGTTGTGTTTGTGTTGCAAGTTCAGTGACGCAGGTAGTGACGATTCTCTCCGGCCAATCCGTGATCAGCAGAGTTTACACGTCACGTTTTGGTAAGGGTACGGCTCGCTTGGAACCCCAACCGAAGTGGTACTAAAAAAGTACCAGGTACTATACCCATTGACAACCCCCCAAAATTGAACTGTACCGAGCCATACCATGCCGTACCATGCAGTGGAAAATCGCCATTAGATGGCTGAAAAATCTCCCGAGCGCTGTCACTGCCTTCCGCCATTTCATCTCGTGCAAAAAAACAACAACAACATTGCATGCTGCTTCTGCTTCAGACTGATGCTGGCTGGACAGGATTTACCGCAAGTTTTCAAAATCGCGATAATCAAATACGGTTTTGATGATAATTAAATTTTAAACGATAATACTAACAGTCAGGGCATTTTATCGTGAAACCGGTAATCGTGCCATCCCTACAAGTGAACCGTACCGTTACCAAAACGTGACGTGTAAACTCTGCTGATCATGGATTGGCCGAAGAGAATAGTCACTACCTGCATCACTGAACTGCGACACAAACACAAAAAACCGCTAGATGTAAATCAGCACAGCCAGCGAAGGATCAAACGCACCTGTTTGGAACGAGCACACCTTTTTTTAACAACCAAAAAGTTTTTGTTGTCTGTTGTGGAAGAACAAACGTTTCTCTCGTAGATAGCAGAGGAGCGGATCCAGCGAGAGCTGATGGGGCGATGCGGAATGAAAGTTTTTTTTAGGAGTCGTGGCAGCAACTATATGTGAATAATCCCGCCCACTCTAAAGCGGTACTGAACTGCAGTGGAAACGTAAACTGTGCCGAGCCGAACCGTGCCGTACTGAGCCGTACCGAGCAGAGTCGTACCACACAGTGGAAAAGCGCCATAGTGTTTTTTCTTTCATGCCATGATTCATCTATAAAATGCTTTTAAGAATGACACAAATTCAGACATGATGCATAAAATGTATATAATTTATACCACTTCATATAGTTATTCAAATTCACACGAAGAGTGCCGTTTTTCTCAAAAAATTACCATGATTACAAATATGACATTGAATTCAATAAACAATAAGACTTACGTTTTAGACACCATGTTGCCTATTTTTGCTCTATTTCGCCAACAAAAATCATCCTGAATCCAGCCACAGCGCTGTTTTGTGTCTCTGAGCAAAATCAACCGTTTAAATGATTCGGTTAAATCGCAATGACTCACGTATAATCGTGATTTGCTGGCCACCTGCTTGCGGTTTTTTAATTTCCAATTTCGTGCTTTTTTTTTTTTTTTTTTTTTTTTTTCATGTTTTAAATAATTTCAAATATCGGTATTCAACGTTTTATGTTTAATATATAAAAACATTATTTATGCATTTGAAACTGCAGCTTAAATGCATTCATGTCCTGCATTAAACAAAATACATGTGTGTAAATACATCTACATGCACTTCGCTCAGCTTCGTGTTGATTTCATTTGCTTGGTAACTGCCCAAATGTCTTATTATTCGAATTCCCTGATTAAATGTAAGAATTTGACTCGACAGATAATGGACACTTTTAGAAAAAAATTGCTTTATAAAGGTAAAATGCCCATAAAATAAAAATCAGTTTAAAGTTATTGGAAAAGATAAATTTCTATCAGTATGAACTGACCACACAGAATATGAAGAATATAAAAAACTTTATTCTTCAGCTGTCGCGGCATCCTTAAGGTTCCAGCACAAAACACACTCAGCAAAATATAGTCTAATTATTGTTATTGATAAAATCTCAGAAAATATCGAGATATAATTTTTTGTCAATATCGCACACCCCTACAAACAATATACTTGCTCTTGTGAATTTATTTGGCTTATTATTTCAGTTATTTTGCCTTTAATGTAAATAAACGTGCAAACAATATACTTGCTCTTGTGAATTTATTTGGCTGTTAATTACATTGTGCTAGCTGTCTCTTTAATACCGCATGGTTTACATACATGTGCTGCTGATTGGGCTGACATGTTTGACGCACCCACCAAACAAGAGAAAACACATCTTAAATCCAGTTGCACACCGTTTCCAGGAAACCTGTCGTTCAAACTGGAAACCGTAGCTAAACGTTGCACACCGGTTTGAGCTTGAACTTACCCCAGAGACTTCTCGGGAAAATGTAGGAAAAACTTGAAATATGAAAGGCGTTATTTGAGAGTTAAGACTAATAATGTTAATGTACTTACAGTCGGGTTCTTTTGCGAACATTTTTCTTCATCTGCTTTAGATGGGTGGCTTGCTTGCTGCAACTGCTTGCTTTCAGATTTGTATGACAACGATTATGTGTTCACATGAAATACATACTTGAAACCTTTTCACGTGTTATTTCGGTTTATGTCATTCCTTGGATAATTTGTGAGTACACTGTGTAAATTAAATTCCCTGTATAGTTGGGCAATAAAAAGACAAACAACGTGATTTTGTTTTTATTTACTATGGGGAAATGACATGGACACAAGTCATATTTTTATTAAATCATTTTACTACATGGCAAGTTTCACATCCATAAAGGCAAGTGGTCTGAAAAGAAACTCATTATCCAGTTCAAGAATATGGCTTAATATTCAAACAATACAAAAAGGACAGCCACGTGGTTTTACAGAACTTTGGACTTCTACAATTACTTAAATTCCTCCATTCAATTTCGCTTTAACTATATGTATACCTTGTTTTTACTTTTTGAATTATTATTGATTAATATGATCGATCGTATTTTATTTTCATTATAGGCTATATGCAATGTGATCTTTAAAAAACAGCTGTGACCTGCGTTTTATATTTATTTACACAAATGTTGGCATCTGTTTTTAACTGGAAAAAGTTTTTTTAAATATATTATATTTATTTCTGAATTACATTAAATAATAAAACGGTTTATAATATTTATTGATATTTAAATAGTACAAGCTTATTTTGAACTATTCTTGTATCTATTCTTGTATATAGGCGCTGCATTAAGCAGGACATAAATTACTGAATGAAAAGGCTTTCTGTTACCACATGTAAATGTCTAAAATGTTTGTTTATTTGAGAAATATATCTAACCAACTTCATCTAACTGCAATAAAGACAGCAGCAAACAGTGCGCGAGAGTTGCGGGAATCAGGTATTCGGTAAATTCGTTTGAGATGCCAGACGCTGAATGAGGACTAGAATAGACAGCAGCAGTCATCCTCTAATCGTATTTGTGGCAGTTGTACAAGCGTTTGGGTGAACTCCATGCTGGTAGCGATAGCGCATACTATGCTGGTGGATGTAAGAATACCCTGCTTCGCATCAGAATGGAAGTTGCGTGACGTCATGTGAAAAGGGCCTATTATTCCGTGCTCTCAAGCGCTAACAGCTGGGAGTTTTCAGCAGAGCGCCTGCCATTTTCAGCTGGCAAAAAACGCTTTGGTGGACATGCGGTCCTTATCCTTTTTTCGCTAGGAGCTGATTTATGATCTTCCATGTTGTCTTGGTCCTCTTAGTGGAATTCGGCTCTTTGTGCTGTTTCAACATGGTTCTGGGGCCTGTTCTTCTTACGTCGCTAACTTGGTTAGCTGGATTTGTTTGTTGACGATTTGGCATGATCTTGGATTGTTTGGTTCTTCGAAGCTCATCCCTTTTTGCTGTCATAGCAACAGGTCCGTAAACTTAAACCTGCTCGGGAGCAGGCTTATTTCATGTAAACAGGATTATATTGCATCTTTTTAAGCAGAATTGATACTTAAAATCTGTCCCAGCCACCGCTATTTTATTACAAGAGTACCCTACTGATCCAGGGACAATAATTTAAAATGATAATAATTTAAAAATTTATTTAAAGATAATATAATAATATTGTGTAGCCTTTAATACTATAGACGCAGCCGGTTTTACTCAATGAGAGATTTATTCGTCATAAAATAATCACTTCATAATTGTATTAGAGTCTTACACGCATGCTATACAGATAATGTAATATGTAATGTAATTTAGAATGTATTTCGTGCATTAATTTGAGTGCTGACAGATATTCTGGGAGTGGCTTGATGGAGCGCAGGAGATGCAGATAACTTGATGTTGACCCTTAAAGTGGTGCTATTATGCTTTTTCACTTTTTCAACTTTAGTTAGTCTGCAATGTTGCTGTTTGATCATAAAAAAGATCCAAGTCCAATTCAAAAGGAGATATTTTATTTAACATAAATCACTTTTCAAAAACTACAACAAACGACTCGTTTGGACTACAATTTTCCGGGATTTGTGATATCACAAATATTGACGAATGGGACAAGACCTGGTTGAGCTACACTAGAGAAGGCAACGAGGGTTATCA
>JADLZN010007889.1:0-49412 GCA_018155175.1 Sinocyclocheilus anophthalmus | reverse complement strand
TACTCACCCTCAAGTTGTTCCAACCTTCTTAGTTTCTTTCTTCTGGATGAACATAAAGTGGTGTTGGGTGTGGGGTTCCCAGTGACTTCCAGTATTATGTAAATATTTAAAAAACTATTTGAAGAGTGCATGATCCTATGAGAAATGACAACCAAGTATTAGTTTCATCAAGTTAGTGTTTTTAAGGGCATTTTACATTAACAGATCGCAAGATCGAACTCAAGGTCAGGACCCTAACAGATATAGTTTTATTCATGTACTTAGTTCAGCCTCTTCCGTTTAATGTCAAAGATGTTAGATATAGTCGGTCATCAAAGCTCGGATGAAAAGTATTAGGTCCCAACTAAGGAGATGGTTCCTTATGTTACATGTTGACACACACTCAGTTATTAAAACTCACCGAAAAGACCAGCGCGGGGCAGATAGCATGTGTTGCAGTGCCGATATTTAAACGTTTTAATTATGTGAGGGACAAAGTGTGTTATCTTCTAAGGGTTTTTTGATTAGTCGTCCTTATAGTTGTTCTAATAAAGGGTCAACTATTCGTGACGCAGATGTGCACAAACACATGAAGTGGAGATTTATTGCATTGAACCAATAACCGCCACATAACGCTTTCAGAATCCAAAATCAATTGCGGTGTAGCTATAATTCCTGTGCCTTTCACATGACTTCCACTGTCCCTGGGGGGGGGGGTGAGAAAAAAGGATCTCAATTCCCCACCCACCAACTCACGCATGCTTAGGGGATCTGTTAAAACGTCAGATGGGCTCTCAAGGAGGCGTCCAAGCGATGGTACGTGCGAACTCTGTAGACTTGTACCGAGTGCTTGTGTCGCGGGTTGGACAGGGTTTCTTTTATAAAACAGTTATGTATACACCATTTTCATATATTTTTTAATATTTGCATTGTTTTATTTTTGTACTACAAAACTTTTTTCTCATCCAATAGATACGACAAGTAACATAACCCTGGTGCAGGGGAAATGCCCCGGGGTAGATGTTTATATATAAATCAAATAGATACCTTAATTTAACAGTGCAAACGGTACCAATGGACTGAATTTATTTTGATAATAAAATGTTGATGATAATAAGGGTTGTAGTTACTTGATGTCTTTTGATCCATAATGGCGCTTCAAACTGGTTCTCGGAGGAATGGTTGTTTGTCCGCTGAGGAGTTTGAAGTGAACGCCGAGGGCCCACAGCATAGCGCCACGGGGATCTCCCGCTAGTGTGGGGCTGTCCCAGATGGCAGTAGGCTGGTGCATCATGGAGACAAGCGTGCGCATTCATAAACACATGTATTTGGCCGGGGGCTTGGTCCGGTCTTGTCGCCCTGGATACCACCGTCACCCTGCCAGACCCCTCAACTCCCCGCATGCTTGCACACGTAAGACAGCTAGAAAGAAAGGAAGGAACAAATAGAAAAGGACAGTGAGATCTCAAAGGGTTCTGCCCTCAAATAATTATACCCAACTGATCCCAAAATGTACTTATTTTATTCAAGCACATTGATGGTCAGTATGATACAGTATGAAAAATGAGAAAAACATCCTTTGAAATAAAATAAACCACCTATCAATGTCTTAGCAGCCACTCAGAACTCTTCACTTTTTTCTATCAAAATGGTTAACCTTGCAATCATTTACAGTCTTTTATTGCCTCCTACTGGTGGCAGAGTGACACGATCCCTAAAGTGATTTAAAAGCAGTGGGAAGAGCTAATGAACCGATGACCAAAGACCAAAGATTTTTTTCCATGGCACAGGATGCTGGTGTGACCCAGTTGGGTCGGTGCCAGTAAATTCCGGCAGCGGGACACCATGGTGCCATCCTAGAAGTGGACAGTGCCACTGTAAACCTGGCGTGGGCGGCACTCAACGCCGCCCTGTCACAAGGGTCGCTGAGCTTGTGAGTAAGAGAGGGCTGCGAAATCGGTGTGTGCCCTTTACCTGTGGTCGCCGGGATCACGGGTTCATTGCCTGACAGGCGACTACATAGTGAAGTTCGTTCAATTGTACTATTGTGTATTTGAACGTAAAACACTGGAAATTTCAAGTAAAGTAAGTCCTGGTTTATGTATGGTGACGTAATAGTTTAAGGTTGATTATAATTGCATCCCTGTTGATAGTATTATAAATAAATAGATTTTTGTTGTGCTAAATCATGTTCACCTTTAGACAGCCAAAGGTGGTATCGAATCTTTACAATTTAGCCAATTGGGGAAGTTCCAGTGAAACTGTCCCACTTTAAACCGTCAAGAGGACGAGAGGAGTTTTGGCCTGTAACTGTGCCGTCTCTGCACTATACGACTAGGGTAAAGCCGACTACAGGGCACGCAAACATTCCACACAACAGCAGCTAGTGTGGTATAAATCGGGGAGACCCAGCAGACGAAATGTGACTCAGTAATAAGTGGCTTTTCACAAAAGTGAGTGGCGTTTATTTTATGTGGGGTGGTCCGGTTACATGTAGGGACTGGGAATCAATTCAGAGTATTGCTTGGTGTAAATGGGTGAAGTTTCAACAAACCTACTGAGACATAGGGCCAGGTCCTCCAAATTATCCCTAAACAAAACTGATAACTACTTAAGGAAGAATGAGCCTATATGTAGTCCCATTGATGACGATTGTGATTTTCATAGCACATATTCTCAGTTAGCAGTACTGGCAAAATTAGTATAGATTAAACATAGTTTTTTATAGAATGGTATGATTTAATGTTTTGAAGGAAGTTCTTGTAAACACTTTACAATAATGTGCATAGTTAAATTCGTTTAAACTACTTTAGAAAATTAACATGAACTAAGCATGACACATACTGTCTACAGCATTAGGGTAATCTTGGAGTTAAATTAAGCATTGCAAACAGTTACTACTGCAATTTGAAGGAGCAAAGTTGGTGCTTGGTTAACATGGTTTTTAAAGTTAGGATGCGGGTGAATTATTACATGAACTACCTAATAGAACACGTATTAATTCATTAAAACACTACGCCTGGTAAAACAAAGGAATATAAATAATACGGTAATAGGAAAATGGGTTGTATTTTCGTTGTTGTGTTCATGTTAGTTAATACATACTAACATAACTCATGAGAAACTGATATTGTTAACGTGTTTGCGGGATGTCTCGAGGGTGGTACACACAGGTTGCTTACCCTCACCAAAGGGTGCATTATTTGATCAAGAATCCCATAAAAACATTAGCGTTTTTAAGATAACTATTAGTGGGTTGAAATAATGGTTGTTCTGTGTATTATATATATATAAAGATGGGTATTTATTCCTGAGCCGTATTGGCACAACTGCGTACTCCAGCTTCTGTCACACATCCTTACAGAAATCAATTCTTAAGAAGCTTATTTGGCTGCGTCAAGAAACACAGATTTCTGTAGTGGAGTAGCGGCATTCTAAAACATCTGAAAGCGCATCTTTGCCAAAAGAATGGCGTTTAGTACAAATAAATCTGTTTTGGTAACATCGAAAGTGGGTCTTTACTGTCAGATTTGTGTTGTAATCCATAAGGAAATAGAAAAGTATAACAATTTAGTTGGTTTCTTTTGCAAGCTTCTCGGTATATAAAATGTTATTTACAATGTTATATTAGTTCAAAAAAAAACATTAGTGTTGGCAGTCATTGTCATACTGGAATGACCGTACTACTACAAACATGTTACATTTAGCATTACAGTTAGAGACTCGTGTTCATACAATCCTTATCCAGACTCCTTCCATTTGGGATGCATAAATCGCTTTTTGCGGTAAAGAGGCAACAGACACAGGAATACTCGTATACTACAATCGGGGCATGTTGTTCAAAATAAGTACAAGCGTAGAGAGGGAGGACTAATAAAGAGAAGACAATCTTTGTTTTTACATTTGGATGAAGGTGCAGGAGAACTGACTGTCGAAACGAGATGTTTGGGGGTGCAGCTGTCGCTCGAAAATGGTCATGGGGGATTCGACGATGTCCGTTAGTGTGAGGGCGGGAAATGTTGTCGGGGACACGTGGGATTTTGAGCCTCTCGTAATGGGCCGACGAGGTGTCGCTCAGTAGCGGTCATGCTCTAGAACTACTCTGATAGGTGATTAGAGTCGTAATATGAGTGGAAGTATGCGGTGCTGAGCGTGGTGCGTCGGATAGCACTGGAGGCATCAATTTCTTGAACTTGATGCGAGCTGCAACAGGTATCCAGTGCAAGGAGATAAAGAGAGGTGTAACATAGGCTCTTTTGGGCTCGTTGAAGACCAGTCGTGCCGCTGCATTTTGAATCATTTGTAGAGGTTTGATTGTGGTTGATGGAAGTCCAGCCAGAAGAGCTTTTGCAGTAGTCCAGCCTAGAAATGTCAAGGGCCTGGACAAGAAGTTGTGCAACATGCTCCGTTAGAAAGGGCCTGATCAATCTGATGTTGTGCAATGCAAACCTGCAAAATCGAGCAGTCTTTGCAATGTGGTCTCTGAAGGTCAGCTGGTCATCAAAGATTACACCAAGATTTCTGACCGAACATGATGGGGTACTTGTAGAAGAAAGGGGCGACTAGCTGGAAGGAGAAATAATACTGTAGAGTTGGAGTGGCAGGGAATACAAGAAGCTCAGTCTTTGCCAGGTTTAGCTGTAAGTGATATTCTTTCATCCAGGCCGAGATGTCTGCCAGGCAGCCTGAGATAAGCAATGTTCATCTACCGGGGGGTTGTGATCATCGTGGGTTGAAATGAAGAGCTGTTTGGGCAGACAAGTGGGTATTGAGAAGCCATGTGCCGGTGATGATGGGATCCATGATGTGGCGGAGATATATGGGAAGAGAAGAGAGGGGGTGGTCCAAAAAAGAACGTGGAGTACGCGCTGAGGAAGCCAGCCAGTTACCATATTGATGTGGCTTGTGGTGTATCTCACTCAATCCCCATGGCCACACACTAAGACCTAGCAGATGAGACAGGAATTCTGCTCACAAAGAACTCGGATAACCAGGGTTAGAAGGGCAGCCTGTGCTGGCCTTGAGGTTGAGAGGACCAAGATCATGCTAACAAATGTTAAAGAAGAGAGCATCACGTGTCCTTTGGTCTGCAAGGGTTCACATCCAGAAATTAAAATGGGTTGTGGTAGAGCGTGGAATAGTAGAGGAGGGATACGTACGTGAGGAAGATGGGAGGGTGAAAAGGGGGGTCCGGGGAAGAGGACACGCAAGAACCATGAACCATCTCCTCTAGGGAATACTGGCCGCTATGTAAGTGTTGCCCAGGAGGGCGGTAAATAGATCCACAACCTGGAGTTTTATAAGGCCATGTTTACCGGTAAGTTCCATGAGATATGTCAAACGATGTATAATATGCATAGGGGATAGGTTAGTTGATGTATTTCCCAATATGGTTTGAAATGGGACAGACCAGTGCGTCGCAAACGCCACCACGCCAAGCAACTGACAGGGGTGGTGGAGAAAAGAGAAATGGGTTTAGCTATAGGCACAATGGGGTTGATCTGTAGTCTTCTGTACAATCCATTTCTAAGTCATCCCAATAGAAGCTGAGTGTGGAATTGTAAGAAAGAAGGAAAATTCAGTCTGCGTTTTTGACAGCTGACGTGACAAGTGTACAAAAGACCCACATAGAAAGAATGATTGCGTGAATTGGGGGTATAGAGATGGATCAGGTTAGCAGATTGCGATTTCCGGTCAAATTCTGCGTTTGGTGATTAGATCTTTTTGAGAGTAGCACCTGGATTTTTATGGAAACACGGGTGATAAAGACAGAATGGAAAGAGAAAGATACAGAAATGAGAAGTTGTACAAGGGAAATTGAAAAAAATACTTAAGTGGGCGTAGTGCCGGGGTTTCGTGCTCGAGGGATGTGCATCAACTCAGAGGGGGGGGGGGGGGAAGGAATGTAGTCACAGTGTCTTTACACTGCGTCGGTCTTCGCTCATGTTTTAGGCTGAACGCTTCACGAAGATCACATTCCGTAAACTGAGCAGTGAAACAGCGGTGCCGCTTCTAATTAGCACAGCCATACCTATAGCAGGCAATTGCTCAAATCAAATACATTTTAGCACGAACGGGTAGAGGTCCCAGAATCAAGCGCACTAGAGTTAACGCTGGAGTGTGCCGCCACAGCGAACATGTCGTAGCTCATGTCGGCTAAGCGAGGTGCTGATCGCAATCTTTATAATTACCAGAAAGGTCCAATACAAAAATACAAACTGGTAGTGTCCCTGTCGTGCAATGTAACGCTAAATTAGGTAGATAAACACAACACAGTCGCCTCGTCGGTGAGTCTGGCGGATCCAACCACCTGTTGCTTGTCATACAGCCAGCTACGACAGAAGTGCGCCAAAAATAAATAGCAAAACCCTCACTCGCTCCATCCGTCTCTTCTGTTAGCTAAAAACTTCACAAAAATATCCCATCCAATGCGATCCAGAAACTTGGTAAAAACATGTATTATCATTAAAAAATCCTTGCATTACCGATCTAATGGTCTTAAAATAGGACCGATCCTTTTATTTGTTTCAAAATACTACCTACATGGGTGGGTTGAGTATGTTTTATCAGCCACCATTGTGCATTCCGACCCACTTAAAAGAAGGAGTCCTTAATTTTCTATCATAGGTAGACCTCACTATGAGAGACACAATGAATAAGAGAAAAAAAACCACAAATCACATGTAGGGATTTTTTTTAAAGCTGTTATAGGTTTGCAAATTAGGGTTGAATAATAAATATTTTTTCAATAACAGGAGTTGTGCAGGTCTCAATACTTTTTATATACCCGTTGTTGGCAATGAGCGAGGTGCAAGAGACGTTTTCTTGAAGGTCGTTCACAAGGTTTTTCGACACGACACGGTGGTTTGCGTGGTATTTAATGCCCATTTCCTCCAATGCAGATACTCCTCTAGAAGCGCGGTATTTGTTTGGTGCTGTCGTTGGGCAAGGCAACGGATTTTCAACTCCCTCCAATAGTTTTCTATGTGGGGTGTTAGATCTGAGAGGCTGGCTCCTGCCCCGGTCCGTGGACCTTGCAATGCGTCGTACTAATCCCACTCCTTTGTTGCCCGGGTGGTGTGTTTGGGATCCTTGTCATGCTGAAAGACCAACAGGCCCAGTTTTCATCTTCAATGCCCTGGTGCTGAATGTGGTAATTAGGTTGCAGCTCAAAAACTACACAGTACTGGCGCCCATTCATTCCCTTGTGGAGAATTTACACAGGATCGTCCGGCGCTGGTCCTGTTGCGAAAAACCCCAAAAGCTGGTGGGTCGGCACCACCCATGCTTCCGTGAGTATGGTTTTCTTGATAGATGCTGAGTTTCATGGCCATTCTCCGGCCAAACACGAACAGATTTGATTGTTTCCGGAAACCAAAAAGTTCTATTTTGTTTCATCTGACCATATGACATTCTCCAAATCCTCTTGTGGATCATCCAAATGCTCTCTAGCAAACTTCATACGGGCCTGGACATGTACTGGCTTAAGCCATGGGGGGACACTATCGTTCACTGTGCAGGATATTGCAGTGCACCTGGTCGCGCAGATTGAGTTAACTGAATGGTAGCCATTTGTACTTGGGGTCCCAGCTCTCTGCAGTTCATGGGAGCCCTAGTCCCCCGTGATGGAAAATTTCTGGGATGTGTTTGGTGCTCACACATTTTCTGTTGATCATTTTTGGAAACCCAACGTGGGGGGCGTAAGGTGGTGTGTGGGGGGGGGTGTGGAGATCTTTCGTGAGCCCCCAATCGATGGAGTTCATCATGGTCTTGGGTATGTCTTCCATTTCTAATAATTCTCCCACGAGTTGATTCTTCACCACAAGCGATAGCTTGCTAGTTGCAGGATTCATTCTCAGCCTGTGCAGTCTCCAATTTGTAAATTCTGTGTCCTTGTACAGCTCTTTGTCTTTGTCCATGGTTGGAAGTTTGGAGGGTGGACTGGGGGTTTGAGGGTTGTAGGACAGGTGTCACTTTTATACGATACGATTTCAAACAGAGCCAATTAATACAGGTAACGATATGGAGGCCAGAGAGCCATCTCAGAAGTAAGTTAACAGGGGTCCTGTGAAGCCAGAAATCTTCTGTTGTTTGTAGGTGGACCAAAAAATACTTATTTTACCAGATGAATATTACCAAGTTAATTCGTTTAAAAATCTACAATGTGCTTTCTGGATTTCAATTTTTCCATCATTTTGTCGTGCTCATATATGAAGGTTAAACCGTCCGAAGAAAATTAACAGAGCGCATCTCTCATCTTTGTTAAGTAATGGACGAAGCTTGCACAATTGTTCTGACTAAAATATTTTTTGGCCCACTGTAATAGGAGAAATAGGTTGTAATAAGCCCTGAAATGGTTCTTGTTCAAATTCTATTACAAGGAGCAGGTGCAGCAATGTGAAGAAAGAAACATGCAAAGTGTTAGGTGCCGGAGTCTTTGCACGATGAAAGCAGCATATGGTGAGCCCCCGGTTATAGGTATTGAATCATTTAATTTCTCTATGTAAAGCGTTACGGTTGACACTTGCTGAGCTAAACGAGTTAAATCGTAAGAATGAATTGACTGTTTGTGTGTGTTCTAGTGGATCAAAGCCAGCGGGTGCTGTGATACATCTCATGAGTAAGCACCCCAGCAAAGGGGGGGGGGAACCACGCAGTTGGTCCTGGTGGAAGTGGGGTAACTGTTGTTTTCGTGGTCTGAAAGAGCTGACCCTCTCCCAGGGCACAGCCCAGTCTCTATCCGCTCTCCTGGACAAGCCGTGGCGGGGCACCGTGTCCCCAGCCTCAACCCAGTACAAGCACGGCCAACAACGATTTTGGGGGCCCTGGCTTTGTAGATTCGTCAAGTTCGGCCATTAGAGAAGGTGGACCTTTATGTGTCTCCTCTTTAGTGTGGGAAGGGCTGATCTCCGGCAGGTCCTGAAGATGATATGAAACTCAGACGGCTAACTGGTCACCATGCCGGGATCTCTAGTAGTCCCCATGGACCCCATCAAAGGACAATGTTACTGGTATCAAAAAGCACAGAAGCCTGCATCGGTGGGCATGCTTATTTGATGCGGTAGAGACTTTACCCAAATATAACATACAGTAGCTCAACACTGCCCAACACTTGAGAAGCCCTCACTAGATAGGTAAAAGCTAAACAGGCAGCCGGATCACTAAATAACATGACCGCGAAGAACGGATGACGGACTGAATAGAAGGGTTAGGGTAATGCGGGACAGAAAGGCACTATTCATGGGGGGGTGGGGGAGTAAGATCGATCATTTGCCAGGAGGCTGGTCACGTGATAGCCACTCAAATACGTGAATAGGTTGATCACAGCAGCGCTCAGGTGAGCAGCGCTCTTAAGAATAACTCTTTAGCTTGGCGAGTGATTTGTGCCAATATGAGTGTAGATGTGAAGAACATGGATAGGGTGAAGCCCTCGTGCACAGACTGATTAAATTGATTCGGTACTCATGTTCTCTATCAAGTATTCTAGATTAATACAAGGTCTTCAAAAATTAGGTATTGCTTTGCAAGAGGGACAAAACCAAGCCGTGATTTTAAGTGAGATTCATCACGGCTTATTTTATTGGTGCGGTGCGTCTCGTACGTACCAAAAATTATCGAGGTCGAGGTGTTTTTTAAAAAATGCATGGTTGAAAGGGCATCACACAATTTGGGAAAAAAAAAAAGGTAGTCTGATTAAATTCGTCCGAGTCTTATGCCCTGATTGGCGTCAGTAATCATTGGTTTTATGAAAAGATTTTTGCAGACCGATAGTAGCACAGATGGAAAGATCATTAGTGTTTTTCGTTGTTTAAGGAAATCAAACGGTGAGGCAAATCACATTAAGTGCTAAAAATTGAATGACAGGTCCCATCTTGGAGAGAACAAATGGTCATTTGTAGTGTATATCAATACCCCCACATAAGCATTAAGCAGATGTCGAGTGATCAAAAGGATCTGATTTTAGTGCACAGAAATTTTAACGAATCTGTTTAATCATTAGTCCTGTGTTAAAAGTGGATCTAGAAACCAGCCCTCAGTGATATAAGATACGTGGTCAGACATGCCGACGAAGTCCTACTAGTCTCTTGGAAAACAACAGATCTATGTGGCATGTGTCTTGACTAGGCCGAGAATCCAATTCTTGTAATAAAGTTGGGTGGGGTTATTTTGAGGACCCTAAATATAATCGTTTAACTCAATCACTGATGTCTTTTTAGCATCGATAAGGGTACGGGCTACCGGGTTAAGCTTGCTGCACAGACCCCCCGCAAATAATGTTTTTTGTACTGGGGTATGTTACACCATTGGCTAAGCATGCGTGTATCCCCACCTTCGAGCAACAGAACATTTCTCATCATAAAAAAAAATTGGTTAATCTTGCCCAACAAAACAGTACACATGAAATGTATATTATGGTTTGGTTATGGATTCCAGCTCCCATGGCCAGGTCCGGTGATACTGTCTGTGTGGCACACAAGTCAACAAGCTAAGCGTATGGTTGTGGGGCAAATAAGATCAAATACAGGACCGGACCGGTGTGGCGAATGCAGCTAACTTTTACCGGTGCCAAGATGCAAACAATTGTACCTTCCATTCTAGCATCCTCAGTTTGTTCATGCGGGGTCCCTGAGTTAAGTGCATTTATGATCAATGGTCGAGGAAATATTGAGTCCACCAAATGCAGTCGAGGATGGAGAGCATCGATCCAGATGGACAATAGTTTAGAATATTTAATCTAACTTCATACTCCAAGAATGGGAGCTCGAAAATGCTTTGCTGTGAGGTGTGAAGAAGGAAGCCCAAGATAAGATTATACTAGCGTGAGGTTGTCCTGGTTGGTTGCTGAAGTTGTGTCATCAGGCTAAAGGATTTAGGACAGGTTCAAGTGTTGCGTATATCCGGCCCACCGAGGGGGCGCGTCATTGTCAAGTCTTCCTGAGGTAAGCTCAGGTACTGTCTGCATACACTCCTGCATTACTCTGGACGTTGGTTTCACAGCAATCTGAACCGCTTCCAGGGGTCCTCTTTACTAGTGTATTTAAACACTAAAAGGCTCCTTCAGAACATGCTGTCCACAAGGCCACTGCCATGGCCGCCCAAACACGGGGCAGGTTATTTCCATTTTATTGGATGCCCATTATATAAGATAAATACCAAAAAAGTGGGCTTACCAAATGAAATGAGTGTAAAAATGAGTATCCTAGACACAAGATAAGGCATATTTCTTGCTAAACTACATGATAATTCTTTACACAAGGTTTAATATATTAGTTCAAAAACTTACCGTGATCCTCATATGGATCATTTGGATCATCTTCGATAAGCTCAGCATTACTGGGTGCTTCATGATCCTCCTTGGTGACAAATATGATGCGATCTTTACCTAGTGAGAGACCAGAAGGACGTTATACACAATGTTATCAAATGTTTTAGGGGGGACCAAACAACCAGCCACTGAATATCACATATTAACTGACCACTACACCAGTGTTATTATTGTTAAAAAAAAAGTCAAAAAAATTATTATTTAACCAAATTAAAGCTCAAATTAAAATAAATATGAAATGTTAAATTAAATATACAAATGTTGACTTGGCAATTAACTGAAATATTTTTGAGTCGCAACAAGCAACAACCTATAATCATCCATCAGACTACTAATCGTAATTAACGTGATTAAAGCTTAGATGGAAATATCAAAACTACTAGAAATGGACAAAGATCACCAATAGGGAAAAGGAAATAAAACAAGGCTCAGATCAAACGAGAACGGTGAATATATAAATAGAATAAAACTAATACATTATAGTAACATATAATACTAGAAAGGATACAATCACTACATTTGTGTGTCTAACACATCAAAGTCAATGAATTCTTGCCGACCGATGAAAGATTAAGACGCTGGGACGCCATTTCACGCGAACCAAAAACCTTTACACTTTAGTAAAATGTGAAAGAAAACATTTGGTCTGTATCACAAATAACTAAATGAACCAACTAAAATCGACAGGTTCTAGTTTCATGACCTGACGCATGGAACACGTTTTTTCATTATTATCTTTCAATAATCTAACAGTGTCTAGAATATGGTCATGTTTGCGTTTAGGGGTCATATATACATCATAATTTTTAAATAATAACTCAGAATGGTGTTCTAAATTGAATAATGAAGCCATGTGGACTTTGGTTATGCACTCCAGGGTGACCCCGGTGATGACTTGCAGGCACGGGATGCGTTCATGGGTAGTTAGGTTTTACACAACAATGGCGGGATTATGCTGAAGAACTACATTCAAAGATAATAGATTTAATTGACTGGGCATGGAAACGGTATTAAATTACACTAAAATGTATGATATTTTATTGTACTGCGCATAAAATGCGGCCAAGCGGACAGTATAGGGTTTTCGAATTTTCATCTTTAGTTTAACCAATAAATCAGTAACTCATCACCAAACTCACAACACACAAACAATATAAGATAATATAACACCACACATTCGACCACATCTGAAAAAATGATTTGCAACTCATAAATATTTAAATAACTTATTGATAGTACTAAGCATGGCTGGTGAGAGTGACTTTTAAGGGCATGCTCATTAGCTGCACCGCTAAACGACAGTGAAAGATGGGTATAAAATGGGTTTAAACGGTCCGAGTTAATTCAGGCATACCTTCCTGCTTGCAGTACGACATGTCTGCTAACAGATCCGTCTGATCGCCGTTTATCCGATCAATGAATCTCAAACACCGGCACAGTGATCGATCCACACGCCCGTTACATCAACTCCAGCATGGAGGTAGCGACAGTGACCACGTGACCACTGCCGGGTTGTATCAAAATAAAAGTCATCATGACATTCTTCTTCTTCTGTGAGTTTATTGGCGGGTTGCAAACCAACTGGAAAGGTTCATACCGCCACCTACTGTACTGGAGTGTGCGGAGAGGGACGCAATAAAGAAGAGGGTTGGGCTAGTTCTCAAGAACTTCTTAGAATGCTTTAATTATTGTATTAAAGTACTACGTACCTGCCTTGTAAAAATATTATTTAAGGATATATCCAAATAACCCAAAGCTGGCTATCTCTTTAGTGGTCATGTCTCTGTTTCATTTTTTTATATACAATCTAATCAAAGACTATGCCACCGTTTCCATGTTCCTGACAGTGCACTACATAACCAAATTATGTTTGCCGGATTATCTGTAAGGTTGGTTGCCTTAAGAGTAGTAGTGATCCATTTCAAATTATCTAGTATATAATGAAGCCTTCGCTAATTTATAATGCTAATTGACCTGTGTTTTATGTTACTTTGGATGTGGCTAAAAAATGGCTTCCTTTTTGACCTGAGTTCGTAACGTTATTGTCTGGCCATTTACTCCCAAAAACTACAAACTTGCTTAATCACAGACTTAGTCCTTCTGCCAAGGGGAGACTGGCTTAAGTGACTGTTTAGGCTAATATTATCCATGTTAATACTTCTTTAGCCGTTTTGGGGTCTGCGGGTTCAAATCGCTTCCCTCGTAGCCCTACAGATGCGTTTTCCCATAAAAAATTGCACGTAGCACTTCCATTTCATCACTTGACAGTCAAATAACAGTCAGGGGTAATAAACTTGACCGAGCAGTGAGTCTTTGTTTTTTTTTTTTTTAGTTTTTTTTTTTGTAAGTTTGCTACGTTACTTAATTCAAATGGTATAGCACGGTTCAAATTGTATATTACATATTGATGACTCTTGTAGTCGTTATCAAACCAACAGTTCAGGTCTTTTAAAACGATGAGAATGCGTTCTACAAAATGATTTCATGGTAGTAAAACTATGATAATCCATCAAAGTGTGGAAGTAAACAAGGCGCCAGTTGGTTTTACATTATGAATTGGGATGTTCATATTCAATTCAATGAATAGTTAAAATCATCAAGAGTCTCCCCCTAAGTTTTGGGTCTTTTGGTTACCAGGGACACAGAAGAGGGCCTTGCCTCAGAACATATGATGTGCAAACCAAGTAAATACAGCGGTTTAACAACAGGATACTTAAATTACATTATGGAGCCTCCAGCTCCTGATTTTTGTAATAGGAAAAATGTTGGACATATGAATTGGTGCATTTAAATTAACCTACTGCTAGGCTGTGTCCTGTTCAAGACAAAGGAGCCTAGGCCAGTGGTTTCTATTGCCAAACACAAATTTGATGTGAAAGCCATTTTCATCGGACATCTGAGACAAAACAGAAAAGAAAAAGGGGTTTTCATGTAGGTGTTCGGGACATTGGTTAAGCCAGATAGCTTGCAAGATTGCTGTAAAAAGGCGTGATTTTATTTGTTCCTAATTCTATGAAAAAACTAAATGGTATTTGTCCAAGGCAGATCAACAATTATTTTTGAGTCACAATTTTCAAGGGCCTCATAAAGTCACTTTTCCATACACATGTCTGACTTCTTTAAAAAGGGCTTGTGTACTGGGAATCTCAGTCGCAGCTACCTGTGCAAACCAGTTGGAGGGCTATTTTACTGTGTCCGCCCTCAGACTAACATCCGACAGCTTGTTCAGGGAAACAGGCGATCCGGCTGTGTGGTTTCTAATTAACCGCGGCACGCTGAGGTTCACTACCGTCGCCTGTGCTTTGTCTGCTGTGTCTGTGCAAACAGCTTGTTACGCCACCACCTATTACAGAAGACACTCTGAGAAACACGGGAACGGTGGGGCCTAACATGATTTAGTGGATATGCGTCATTTGTTGCAAACATTTTTGTGAAGGTTGTTAATAAACTTGACTTTTTCAGAGCCTAAAAGTTTGTGAATGGGGGGATAAAAGCTGTAATTGGTTGATTATTAGACTAACTGTTAAAAATTGTGTAAAATAATATTGTCGTTCTTAAACTGGCTCGTAAGTGTCACAAATAATTACCGAATCAACCGCTAAAGTAGACACATGGACTCAAGTAGTCCTAAATGTTAAGTTGAGGATGGAAGACTAAAATAGTATCTTCTTGTTAAACGTAGGCTATTCCAATACTGTTTGTTTTCTTGCAGCTTTTACAAATATTTATTAGCTTTTATACAGCGTAGCTTTTTTTGTAACACTTGATAAAAGGTATTTTGCTATCAATGTACCACTAGGTAGCAGTGCAGGGTATGGTTTAGGTGAGTAGGGCGGTTTATTGACCGTGGTGAGTATAAGGAAACAACGATCGCGGGTCTGTGGTTTGTGGTGGTTTGAATAGATACAATAAATGGTAAAAAAAAAAAAGATAGAAAAAATGAAACATTTGTCCATCCACTTCATCACCTCACTTGCCTCGTACATCTGTGTTAGCTGTTTCCGGTCTTGTCCCTGGCTTCAAACATACTCATTCCCTACAAGTGCGTGTTTGAGATTTGATGTGTCCTTGAAGTGTGGTGTATACTGTAAGGGGTTTCCCTCAAGCTCCACTTTTTTTGTGTAAGCTTTATCAGCTATCTTGTTTTTGTTGGCATGGAGAGATGCCTAAATGATCTGCATACGGGCGGAATTATTCACATCCTAGCCCGTAGTGCTGGCAGGTATATCGAAATTTATCGAAATATCGCAAATGTACGTATCGCAATATGCATATCTCTACAGCTTGCAATATTTGGGGCCATGGACAAAAGACAAAGAGAAAATCACTCACTGCTTTTACCCAAATAACTTTTGTAGCTTAAAAAAGAATCAGTGCATATTGAATTCAAAGAGTAAATACTAAGCAGTTTTATTTTTCCTTTTTATTATTCAGTTCCTAAACTCGTGTTAAAATTATTACACTAATGTTAAAATGACATTTTTTATGTAATGCTTGAGTAAAACACTACTGTTCACTTTCATTAGTTGTTGTAGGGGTGCTTTCTTATTAGAAATATCCAGAAATCAGAATGAGCTTATTCGACCACTTAAGTGTGCTCAAACCAGTAACTCTTGGTACAATACATACATACACCTAATACCGATAAGACTGTATATGACACAAGATAGTTATAGAAGTTCTCAGAACTGACTCAGCAACAGCTGAGTAAAAACGGTTTCATCTGAGCATGTGGCACTTTAAACATTATTGTATCGCATATCAAATATCGCATTATTTAATGAGTTATCGCATAACGCATTTTTCTTCAATATCGCACAGCCCTACCCTCACAGGCCTTCATTAGTTGTAAATACTTATTAAACATTAATGTTCAAACAAATCATTATTTCATGTAAGTTGAAATGCTTACAAATGTTATTAAAACTTTCAATTCATTTGATCATGTACTTTTTAAAATTCTTCAAATGATTTTGATCAAATGGATTACAATGATTAAAATCATTAATAAATCATAAACAAACATTATATAATGCTTAACAGAACATTATATGTTCAAATAGCCATTAACTTTCAATTCATAGAATCATGCACTTTTTTTTTACAAATCACAAATGATTTGAACAGAAAATTATACAATGCTTACACCTTATTTGTTCTTGTCCTGCTGATCTAACAAACCTTTAAACTTCATTTCTAATGTTCTTTTTTTATTACTTACAAATCTTGTGAAATAATTAGTCCTGTTAGAAGCGTGTCACAGCTATTCATGTTAACCTTAGTGATTATGATTCTCCAGTCTGTAAGTTTGCATATTTGGTGGTCTCGGTTGACGGTCTACCTGTTTCTGTTTCACATCTAGATCCTTTATGATTATTTGTTCATGTGTTTTTGGTAGTACGGCATCTTAAGTGGAAACTATTCATCATTTGTAAATGTTTATATGACATTAGGACCGGCTTTAATGAGCATCACTCGATGGCAAAATGTGTCCTAACCTGAATGTTTACACATCTTTACAAATCATTTATTATTCATCTGTTTTTGTGGTACCCAATCTAAAGTTGAGACTATTCATCATTTGTAAATGTTTATAAACCTTTCAGTATCTTTATGGGCATTGGACGTTTAGCTAATGTAACAAGGTTTGTGTAAAAAGTGGCTGGTTAAGTTTAGCCTCACGTTTATCTAAATGCTTGCTAAAGCAAAACACACATTGTAATTTGTGTTCAAACCATGCTTTTATTGTCTCAAAACTTATCTTAGTATACTATTGTTCCATTAAACAGATATTTCCTTAATCATTTAGCAACAGGAGAAAAATCATTTTCAGAAATACTTATTTATCTTTTATCAAAACAATGGAATCTGTATACACAGATTGGACCATGGGTGTTGACCCTTAAGCGACCTTAAACCTACCCGACCACCAACCGTCCTTAACCTTACCCGTAGCACACCCCAACAGCAGCAAATGTTGTAATTTTTTTTTTTTTTTTACAAAAGCTTTAATAATTGTATAAATCTGTTCAGATCATTTGCAGATTTTCAAGATGGCATGATCTATGTTTAAAAGTTTAATTACACTTGTAATCATTTTAATTTTCATGAATAATTATCTGTTAATCATTAAGTAATGTTTGTATCGTTGATTAATGACATTAACAGGCACATTAGCCCTGTTTTAGCATGTACTGTATATATATATACTGTATATGAATATATATATTAACTAATGCTCCATTACATCCTGAGATAATGTTTTCTAATGATTTGTTATGATAGAGTTGATTGATTAATGAGTATTAATACAAAAGTTAAACCAACTTCTGTAGGCTGACATAACAATACTGACTGCTAAAAATTCATGCTTTGCCCCTTTAGACCTAAAAATGTTCCCCCTTTTTTTTTTTTTTTTCAAATGCATTTTTAAAAAATATTATTTACCAAACTTTTGAATGGTGTGCATGTCATTTTATGTCTGTTGTGTATATAGTAGTACTAGTATAATATTATTTCAGAAACCACCTTTTTTTTAAAGAATAAAACAAATTTTATGGGTTTGGATGACATCAGAAGCTAGTTCCTTTAAAACTTTCTGCTGACTTGTTTGGTCCGGCTTACTGTAATTGGAAATGTCTTGGTTAAGAAAGGCGCCTTTTAGGATTGATGAAATGACGCGATAATTAGAGCGTTCTATTCTAATGCGAAGAGGATCCCTCTGCTTCTCATTTACAACACTATATTTCGTGTGTTAAAATAAATAGATAGGGCATTCTTGAATTTATTGGTCTGTGTAGGCGATTGGTTACGTGGAGGCGGACGTTGCATGTTTGACTGCATCGCATGCGTTATTGTCAATTGCTTTCGTCTGTGTTGTTTTTTACTCCTGTTGGAAGCGCTGGGCCAGACCTACTTCTTTTTGTTATTTTCTATGTGTATATCAGGCTGTAGAGCTGTTTTATGCTAAAAACCCTTTAAGATAATGTAAAATTAAATTCAGTCTAAAGCAAGCAGTTAAAACAAAGGCAGATTTTCACAGATTGGTGGATGGCTGCCTTGCAATCTCACACTTTGCCTTCCTTCATACAGCTTCATAGAGTCCCCATGTGTTGCCTCATGCACGCTCTATTCCATTCTTCATGATCTGTCCACTGTGTTTGTCATCCAACCAGTGCAAGCCAGGCCATTGTGGATGGACAATTGTTTTGTCAAAAAAAATTCCCTGCTTTTGCATGGACAAATATTATACGTGTTGTATGGATAAATGCTTGTTGTTTGGAGAAATGCATTAAAAATCACTAGACCAAAAAAAATTAACATTTTTGTTTCTTCAAAAGAATCTTTTAGTGAACGCTTCTTAAAAGATCTACTTTATTTAAACCAACATTTGATTGTTTTTAGCTCACTCGGGGGGAGTGGGTACACTATAAAGAACCTTTTGTCCACTGGAAAAGTTCTGTGGATGTTAAATGTTCTTAATGGAACCATCGAAGCCAGCAAAAAAGTCTTAATTTTTTTAAGAGTGTGCTTAACCAAGTCTGAAAATGAGGTTGGTGACCTTTATTTTTATTCTCTCGCCCAAAAGAGACAAGGTGAAGGCTTTTAACCACAATTGATAAATAAGTAAAACTTCTCAAGTTACTCGCATTTTCCTACACCTTACAAAAATTAAAGACGTGCTTGGGGTCTTGCGCATCAGATTATTCTGGCTAGAATCGTTCAATTTTCTGTGTGTCCAGCGTTAACCCAGCCCAGCTCTCCATTTGTTCTATTCTCAATATAGTTTCAGTAGTAGTGTTTTTATGCTTAGGGCTGTTGAGGAATTTATTAAAAATGAACTTGAAACAAATAACTCAGAGAATCAGTGCTCCCCATGACCTGTATTTAATTCTCTCTCGTCTTGAAGCAGCATGGGGTCAGCTAATATTTTATAGATTATAGCAGAGTTGTATAGTGCCTGTGGCGTTCCATGTTCTTTTGCTCAGTCTGCAGCAATAGTCTGAAAGTCTGAAAGCGAGAATGTCCTGTATATTCATAAAAGCAGAACATAATGCTGTGACAAATCCAAAGATATTCAGGTGGCCGACATACAACACTAGCAGAGACCTCAAGCCATTATCCAGAGTTATTGATTGCGGTTTTTGTGGCTTTACAGCAACTGCCTGTTCTCAGTGTATTTATAATGAATGGATAAAACATTTCTGTCTGTGTTAAAAAAAATGTGATAATAGTCAATAAAATGTTTTTAAGCTGCATCTTTGACATGATAAATGCAGAATTTTTTTTCATAGCACGCCATTTATTCTGTCACATACCTATTATCTAATCCATTGAGGTCTCTTTCTGTGCTGAAGTGTAATCATTTTCTCTGAGCTAGAACTGCATTGGGCAACTGATGACATCTTTGATATAACAGGAAGACGTGTCTGTCATAACCCATTAAATCATTCACATCATCTTAGACTTCACAGCTATAAGCGTTGATGAAATCAGCATCACAGGGCAACTGTAGATAACCTCTTTTTGCTTGGTCTTGCTTTCCTCTCTTATTGGCAACGATTGTGGGTCTTGGTCCTATTTTTCCGTTTCTTAAATGTGCTGTTCCATTTAGGCCAGTCTGGTTCATAATCCAGGTTCTGGGGTTGAGATCCGTGTGCTGCCTGAGTTTTAAGGAAGGAGAAAAGAATAACATATAGACCAGCTATAAATAAAACAGGTGGTGGAATATGGGTCAAACAAACTTTTTTACTAACTATTATCAAACATTAAATCAGTATTTAATTCAAATATGAAAATATATTAATCAAAATTGTTACGACTTTTAAATCATGACATGTCAAACTCATCAAATAATCAAAAGGTGTTCTGAGATGTAAGTTTGTTGCTTTGTAGTTGCTTGCTATGGTGTTCTGATTGGTTACTAACTTGGTAGGGTGTTGCTATGTGGTTTCTCTGGTGTTCATTGGTGTGACTACATTGGTAGGAGTGTTTTCTTGTGGTTGCTAGGTGTTCGAAGTGTTTGCTACCATTGGGTGTGGTGTTTCTGTTTGTGGAGGGTTGCTAATGGGTGGTGGTCCTAGATGGGTTGCTAAGCTAGTTCGAGGGTGGGTTTCTGTGTTGTGTTGCTTTGGTTTTCTTAATTGGTTGCTAACTAATTACGTTTTCTGTTGGTTGGGCACACATAAAATTGGTTTCTGATTTGGTTGCTAACCTTGTATGGTGTTTCTGTTGTTTACGGTATTGATATTCTGAGGTGGTTGCTAACTTGGTAGGGTTTTGCGTTGGTGCTCTTTGTGTTCTGATTGGGTGCTACCGGTATTGTAGGGGTTTTCGTGATGGTGGTTGTTTGGGTGGTTCTGGTTGTTTCTAGATTTGGTGGGGGTGTTTCTATGTTGTTCTTGGTTGTGGTTAGGGTGTACATTAACTGTTGGCTATGAATGTGCTGTGTGGTGGCATGGATCTATCTGGCGTTTGGTGTTTCTAACTGGGTAGGGGGGTGTTGCTTATGTGGTTGGCTGACATGATGTGGTGATTTTTGGGGTTACTCTCATATTAAAAGCTTTGCTATGGTGGTTGCTACGGTTCTAGGGTGTGGCCATTTGGTTTTGTTCGTTGTGTTCCTGCATGGTGAGTATGGCGTAGGGTGTTTCTCATGTAGGTTGCTATTGAGTTCTACAATTGTTAGTGTTATTGTTAGTGTGGGTCCAGAGACTTTGCTCTGGCGGTTGTTAGTGAAATCTGGTTGGTTACTATGTGTTACGGGGTGGTGCTAGTGACTGGTTGCAACGTGGGTCCAGGGGCGTTGCCGATATGTGGATTTCTGTTGCGTTACCATATCTTATGCTAAGTGGGTGAATAGTTGGCTGTGGGATATCTAGATCGTCTAGTTTCTCAGGAGGTTGCAGTGTGGTTCTTTGGCGGTTTCTGTGAGTTTCTTGATAGGAATGGTCTATGTTGACTAAAGTGTTCGTGGTAGTTACTAGCTGTTGCTAGGGATGTCTCATGATCGTGCTTATGAAAACCAAATACACCACACCGTCCTTTTCAGGCGGAAAGCATAATGTTTGAGGAGTTAACATTGCATATTTGTCCACCAAATCGTGCAGGATGATTGAGGGGCTGTAACAATGGATTACGGGTTACTGTGATCCAGACGGTTGAAAAATGGATACCAGAATTGGATGTATGCGACGGCATGTTGTGAAAGACCCACCTGTTTACCCTGAGTTGCCGGTTATTACTGATGCCACAGAATGAATAGCTGCATCTGCGTTGTATTTCCCCTCTCAGCACACTGTACATCCAGACAGCCTGAGCTGTCCAGAGCACGTCAGAGAGGAACGCGTGTACTCAGTGGCAGATATCATACTGGGTTAGTGCCTGGTTACTGCAACACCAGGGCCGGCGTCAACTGAGACCCAGTCTGAATCGTTCTCATAAGCATGAAGAAAGGTTACGTGTGCGCTGTGTTACTTACAACAGCTCACAGATAATGGTATACGCCGATTTCTCCCGCATGAGCCAACCCGCGAATCACTTGAGAAGTGGACAAACTAACGGAGCAGGGAACGTGTGTTTTTGGCACAGTCAGCATCGTCCGCGAGGGGGTAGGGCATTTGGCTCCTTGCTGTCATGGGGGTCCAAAGAGATGTTGGGGGGTTACCACAAGAGCGATCATGAGTTACAAGGTCGGTAATGCGAACTTGCAAAGCAGAGGACTCTGCTCCACTCGGAATTGTGTAATCATCCGCTTTCAGGATCGCTCTGACTATTCGAGCACAGATGTGAACAGAGCATGCACATTAGCTTATAGGTCATCATTAATACATCTGGTGGTTGCTGAAGTTTATGCCATGCCATCTTCTTTGCATTTGCTAAAGGATTCTGGATTGGTTTTGTAGTGTTCTGAAAATGGTGCCAGGGTGTTTACTAATGTGCAGTGATGTGATAGATTCTTGCAGTTCGTTACTGCTTCCACATTTACATGACCGAAAATTGTAGTATATTAATGTCTCCATGACTCACATATTTAGGGGTGACAGTATCCAGACGACGTTTTAAATGAATTGTCTTTTGGATTAATAGATAATCTTGTTACCATATTGAGTAAACGATACAAAAAAGAGGACGAAAATACAATATTCTAGGTGTTGGTTAGTAACCATTAAGTGCTAAATTAACTGTTATATTACAAGCATGTTCCCAAACCATGTTTTGTGAAGGACCTTTAGGGTCATAAAAATGAAGTAGCCTATTTTATGGGTATCACTGTTGAATGTTGGAAACATTACTAAATAAAATGAGGTTAATTTAGTTTGTGTAAATCGCATGTTCAGTATGCCGTGTGGCACGGTCGGGTCAACTTACTTTGTAGGATAATTATAGCCGCCATGACTCTGTGAATTAGTTTTTTGGTGTGAATGCTCAACAACTTTTTGAACTGTGGTAATAACCTTACCGTTCGGAGAACAAAATCCATGAATTATGTCAGGTATTGCTGGTGTGGTGAATACCCCATGTGCTAAGCCCCCAGGAATCACTGCAGTACTGTTATGGCGATTCTGGAGTTCAAATGGTAATGTAAGTCCAATTGTCATACAGTACTTAATTTTTGGAATATCTGATTACATTCACCGGCATTTACTACGCACACTATGGTTTCTGTAATGTGTTCTGGGTGGTTGCTAGGATGTTGCTGTGTGGTTGCTATTCTAAATTAATCTTACTTGAAATTTTGGTGCTTTTTTTTGTTCAAGTCTGTTAACTTTGGCTATTGGCCAATAAAAAGAACTAGCACTTTGATATGTTCCACCCTAATTTCTTGTTTCAGTAGGAAGTATGCCAGCACAGGAACAGCCAAGTGCCTTTAACACTCTCACTTGTACCTTTGGCCTAATTGAAATCACTTGGACTGCGTGAATGGCGTGAGGTGCAAGACAAAGCTAGACCAGTTACACCGACAGAAGTCGCCATCGCTCCCCGCTGACCCTTTGGAACAGTCTGTCCTCGGGTGGCTCTGTTCTGTAGTTTTAGTGCTCTGGCTTCAGTTCAGTGGGAACTTGAAGAGGCTTTGTGTTTCTCAGTGGAGGGTGTTGAGCCACCGGCGCCGGCGGTCACTGTAATTTTTCCTTGTCTGTGTATTGTGTTATGACCCAGGAAAGAGTTTTGTGTGTCAGTATTGAACATTGAAGAGCATACAAGTATACACATAAAAACTTTGATTATAGACTGACCTCTTACCACCATTGGTTTGAAATAGGGTATTTTGGGTAATAACAGGGTTCATTTCCTGATGTCCACTTACAGTGTTGGTCACTGCAGTTCAAAAAGAAACTAGTCTCTTATGCTCACCAAGGCTGCATTTATTTGCTAGAGCATGGGCGAGTAAGAAACATGATCTTATGGAGAAGGAGTATTGGTATAACCAGTTGAATTTCAGTGAATTTAAGTAATTTCTTCCTGTGATTGATGAATAAGCGGATTTACATGCAGCATATATTGGCAGTCGTTTCCTGTGTTCACAGAGAGAACGATCCTTCAGAATTATTGATAATATGCTGATTTCTATTATTCTCAAGGTTGAGAACAGTTGATGGCTTGCTTGACTGAGTTGTTGGATGAATCCATGTACATATTTTTTTAGATTCTTTTGTAATGAAATTTCAACAGATTTTGTGTGTAGTTTCACTCTGACCGGATAGGCTTGCATGGGCCAGCGTTGGGCTGTATACTAACCCGGTGTGCCGTATTCTCTATAAAAATGCCAAGGAGGTCAATAAAACAATTATCAGTCAGCAATCCCAATTTAAATCTAAATTAAGCCCAGGTCTCTTACAACATTGTGGAAACAGGGTGTTTCAACACCACACGCAACACCTTTGGTCATTTATAGCTCTTTTTGCCTGAAGCAACTGTTTTTATGTGTAATGTGGGCTGTTACATGTTATTGTATTCATCTGTTTGATATCAGTTTGTAAAAGTGTCTTCATAGCACATTAAGCTCTTTTATTTTTCAAAGGATCAATGAAAATTAAATTTTTCATTTGATAATCCATTTAAATATTCTACTTCTGCATGCGTTTATTGGTGTTTGAGGCATTTTGGCTTCTTTTGAATGTCCCCAATAACCCTGAGACAGATGAGACACACAGAAAAAATGTAATAATGTATATAAAAAGCCACGTAGGAGTGATTCAAGCCGATAGTTCGTCTCATACGGTTCTTCCAGCTGACTAAATGGACAACATCTGAACTCAAACTCTATAAAGCGCAGACACAGACTTCATTTGTGGGAGATAACTTTTTTATTATTTTTTTAATCTGGGTTTACCTGTGAGACTCTGTGGGGTTGCTTTTTATCCACCCACTGTGAATTTACTTTTGCTTCAATTCTTGGGTCTCACTAGACAGCTATGTTTTGGAGACTTGAAGCTTTTTGCCCTAAAACTACTTGACCTGATTTTTTTCTCAGTAACCAAATCCACTGGCTAAACTCCAGGCTTTGCATTCATTTTCTGTGTAAATTAAAACTTTTAATTTAAAATATATCAGATCACCATAACAGGATGTTACAATTGGAGTATCATAGTTCAGAGACCAATTGTTACCACCTGCATTTGTTGCTACAATCACAGTGTTTGAATTGAATTGAATTGAAAGGAAAATGAGTGTTTGTACATGAGCGCACAGGGTAATTACAAAGCTTTTATGTAACCTCTTATTTCAGAAATACTATTTTGGGTATAAAAACAAAATGTGCTTTGAACTTTGGACAAACTGATGACACTGGCAATTTGTCATGCCAATACTTGTTTTCAAGACACCAAGGTTATTATTGCTCATGTTTCCCACAGTTTTACTACTGCAGATTCTTGTTTCTCCCACTAAATGTTCCCCTCATGTGATGCTACAATGGATTTGGTTGGAAAATACTCTTTTGTATGGCTTTCTCAGTGGGAGCAACACTGGGTTTTGGTTGTCTTAAGTCTTTCTAAGAGGCAGTTTGTGTTTTTTGGCTCTCATATTCTTCTCATGTGTGTGTGCGTGATAAGGCTCTCCCCTTCATTTTTGGCCTGGATAGGCTCACCGCTATGAGGTATTGTTGTTGTTAGCACCGAATTACATGATTTCTATTGCATATTTAGCATTAATACACAGTATCAAACCAATTGGAACTAACGTCCCATTCTGTTAATGATGCTGGATTTATGTATGTGTTTAAATGCGATGTCCCTCAGCATTAAGAACTCGCCTTCTCGTAAAACGATTATGGTTATTATGGTGCCTTTCCGCTTTCTTCTCCACTCTCCCTTCCCTCCCCTCCTTGCTCCCTTTTTTCGCTTTTTAGTTGTGCATGTCTTCTTTTGGGCGGCTATCTCCACACTAATTGTCTCAAATGAGAAATCTGCCCCCACCCTCGCGTCCGCTCCCACCGGGTACTGCTTTGAAGGCCTGAAACATGAATCATACAAGTTAGACACCTTGATTCTTTTCCCTCCCTCCCAGGACAGGACAGAACTTGTGTTTATTCCCCTGCCGCCCATTCCCTTTCATTTAATACAGTTAAATTTTTCAATTTTTTTGTTTTGATTTAATGTCACCCACTGCTGCCCTTTGCACAGTTCAGGGGTATGATCATGACCCAAGTTAACAATAATATATAATTCCTAAATTCAGTTATGCGCTTTGAAAAATTTGTTCTGGAACCTTGTGAAAGTCTTGTAAATTATTTTGACTGGCTTTGACCCCCTTGGTTCAGGCTAGGCGTTTTTAGAGGAGCCCGTCTAATACCTGCGACGCCGCCTGTATGAACTGCATCACCTACCTGCAACATGAAATGGGCTTCTTTTCCAGCAGAGTCAAATCAGAAGCAGGTGTGTTCATTCTAAGCTTTCGTAAGTACCTCACTTTGTTGTTTTGTACAGTTCCCAACCGTACCTGGTTTAAATTTAGTATGTTTTATGTCTGTTTATATTTGTCAGACTTGCCATAATCTTTGAAAGACGGATGATATGTTTCAGGTTTTCATTTGTGCGGAACCATCAATACGAATTCCATCTGCATCTTTGGTCGGCCCCCCTCAGCCTGCCAGGGACGCTCTTTCTTTTTTTCAGTTCTCCCCCCCTTCCTGTCCCACTCGCTTCTAGGTCTACTGGATTCAGGTCTGAGCCACCTAATGGAGGGTGCACGCATGGCCTGCTTGCCGGATATTCCGCCACGCGATAAGCCGCGGTGGAACAATGCTTACGAGGTTCTTTGTCACAAGTGAGCATTCCGAGCAAAGCGGCGCGTTCGGGCGGGCGCTGTGAAGACCTAAGTGCTGGTCACTGGTACGTCCGAGGGGTGTACTTGCGGGCGACCGCAGGGGCCCTGGCTGTAGAACGTGAATCCGGTGCCGTCGGTTCGGCGTCTGCAGCCTATTTGTGACGTTACTGACTTCTGTGCCATATGATCGGCTTTCTCCCGACCTTCTGTATCTGCATGTGACCAGAGAAGACCATAACAACATGATTTGTGTGGAATACTAGCCTCGTTTCCTCCCTGATACAAGGACCCTGCTCACTAGTGTATCACCGTTTGTCCCTGTTCGGTTTCTTTCTTGTTAATTCTGCCCTTTTGACAGTACCGTGTAATACAGCTCTTGTTCACAAAGATCTGATTGTGCTCGTCTCTCAATGACTGTTACACTCAGGTCTTAGTACGGCAACGGGTTCAGAGAGTGGGCCTTTCTACCTCTTGCTGCACCTTTCTTTTGTTATCCCATTTCGTTAGCACTACAGATGATGAGCTTTGTATAGTGTAACGGAAATAACCTCTGAAATACGTGTTTTGCGGCCTTAACCTTTTAATTCTTTATTCTGTTGTTGTTATTTTTTAGTCTCAGCATAGCCTCTTATCTATGTGGGCGACCCAAAATTCCCCACTTTGACTTATGATTCGGTTGTTATTATTATATTTGTATCTTTATTCTTATTTTTAGCTACCCTTTTTAATTATCATATTTTTGAGTCGTTGGACTCCCTAATGGTTAGCGGCGTGTCTATCTTGTTATCCCAAAAGTCGCCCGATGCAGGTTTGAGTCTGCTACTGGCCAGGGATTTGGCTTTTTAGGTAATTAACATCTCACCAATCTGAATAACACCCCGTAAAAGGGGACTTTTTATAGGTCTCCCCTTCTCCGAATACACGTTCTTCACCAAGTGCTGTATCAGATGCATGCCCGTCATGTCCTGTTTATCGGTGGTGATTAATATTTTCTGTGAAGCACGAGAGCTCTTTTCCGGTGTATTTGTGGGAATGAAATAAAACAGAATAATTAATCAAGTGGGGATCCCATGTGTTCCGCAGCAGAAAATTGCTGTTTCCATTCTTTCTTAGGGTCTCACAGTCAGCCACAGATGAAGTCACTGCTGCTCGTGTCCGCGTAGTCTTGATTAACCCTTATTGAGATGTGAGGTCTACACATAGATGTACCCCGCTCCTTTAGTGTAGCCTCACACAACGCATTCAGTGGCGTTCACGACAATCATCCCAATTAATTATTGCTGGGTTGCTCGCCATCACCCTTCTCTCTCCAGGTCTTTCACTCTTCTATGTTCAGTATTGAAATGCAGTCACTAATTTCTTGCATTACACGACTACATCAGTGCCCATTCCACTCTTCTGGAGTACTACCCCTCCCCACCATATTAACACATGACTATTGTCGTCTATCTCCATTATCCCCTGACCAAACTTCATTAGTCCTTTCCATGAACACGATGCCAAATTTCGCTACAGCTGTGTATATGAATTGTATGTTTCTTGGTTTTAAGCATGAAGCAGTGGTCCCAATTAACATAAGCCCAAAGTTTCACTGTACAGTACAAATCTTCCCAGTAGGTGGTTGAGTTCGCTTAGCCCCTCTTTGTTGTCGGTAGTTTGCTGGTGCACACTCTGCCAAGTTTCTTGCCCTCGATATCCATACCGTTAATATCTTCTTTGCTTTCTGAGAGGCTTTCCAGACGATTTTTCTCTTATTTCTTCTCCTCTTTTCTTCCCCTTCTGCTTTTTCCTCTTATGGTTTCCCTAGTAGATCCTTTTGTACAGGATGATAGGCATGGTTTATAGACGCAAAATTCTCTTGCAGTATACTGCAGAATCTTTCAACATTAAAGTAACTGGGTCCCATAATCCTGATGGCTTTCTGATTTTACCCAAACCAAAAAAAACCTTCCCGCTTTGTTTTCGTGTGTAACAAACTGAGAGAGGGATTTTTGCTGCACTCCTTTCAACAAGATGTGATTCGCATTTTGTATTGTAGGGTTTCCGAGCAGAAAGGTCTCTCTTCTCTCGAACATAAACAAAGGCCCCTCCCTTCAAACTTGGGTGTTTCCGGCTGTTAACTTAACCACCGACTCTTGATTGCGTTTCGATCTTACGGTCCAACCCCCGGCTAGCCACCCCATGTTACTGGGTGTACCTTCTCTGGTTTAAACTTGTGCTGGATTTTTCATCCCCCCTCCCCGTTTCTTCCTTCGGGGTGCTGGTCAAGTGCCCCCCGCCAGCTCCCAGTGCCGCTTCACCCTGTCCTCCCCTTTTTTCCCCTTGTTGCCCTGGCCCGCCCTCCTACCCCCCCCAGACTCCCCACGTGCGGCGTGCAGGCACTTCGCCCGATACCTCCCGCGCTCCCATCCCCCCTGCCCCCCCCTCCCCGCCCCGTGCCTGCCCGCCGCCTGCGGCTCCCCCGCGGTCTGCGCCCCCCCCCCTCATGCGTGTGTTCCCGTCATTTCTTTCTCCCCCCCCCCCCCCCCTTCGTTTGGCCTTTTTTTTTTTTTTTTTTTTTTTTTTTTTTCTTTTGGTTCCTCTTTTCCCTCTCCTCTGTCTCCTTTGCCGCCCCTTCTCCCGTTGCCCCCTCACCATGACCACTTCCCAATCAACACGGGCTTTTTGTAGTCCTCCCTCCGCGTTTCTTCTTCTTTTTTCGTATTGATTTTTCACCGCTCGTCAGCGCCCCCCGCATCCCACACCCCCTCTTTACCCCCACCACCACCCCCCCCCCTAGAGAGCACCACACCCTCCCTTCCCATTCCCCCACCCACTACAAACCCCAGCCCATCCTTCGCCGTCCTCTCTCTCACGCGCCTCCCCTCCACCTCCTAGAGCCACAGCTTCCTCCCTCCCCTCGCCGGCCCCCCCCCTCCCTCCCGCCCTCTTTTCTCACCCCACCCCCCCACCCTCTCCCCCCACCCCCCCCCCGACCAATTCCCCCACTCTAGCTGTCTTTTCCCCCCACCACCGCCTGACCCCTCCCCAACTTATCGTTTGTGAACTCGTTCTCACCACTCATCTGTTCCCCATATTCCCCACGATTGTTGCGATCGTGCTTTCCCACCCTAGCATCCCTTCCCCTCCGCCCCGTACCTATGACAATTCCCCCCCCTCCCCTACACAACTTGCTCATTCCCACCAACAGCTCCCTTCGCCACCCTACCCATTACATTTGAGCTCCCTCCTCGTCCCCCCCACCACCAATCCCGACCAGCCATCCTCCAGCACTTACCCCACACCGCACCTTCTTTATCTCTTCAATTCCCCCCTACCACCCCTCACACTCACAACCCTCCCCCGTTCGTCACCACCGCACAAACACTTCTGCGTTGTCGAGTCCCCAATCCCCAACTCCTCAGTCAGTGCCTTCCCCCCCCCGGTCTTCCATGACCAATTGACTTAACAACAACCTTAATGCCCTCCATCGATCACCTCCCCCCCCTCGTGTCTACCCCTTTGTTTTCCTTTCGACATCCTTTCTGGTGACTGCCACCTTTGCCCTTACCCCCCACCCCGAGGCAGCCACCCCCCCCCCCCCAATCCACCACCACCAACCCAAGCCCAAAAGTCCAACCACTCGCCACCACCATACTTAACCATAAATAAACACAACAACACCAAAAAACACCCCCCCCCTTAGGCAGTAACACCACACCCCACTACCCAGGCGAAGCTTAATAAACACACCCTCCGCCTTCTCTTTCTCACTCTTGATGTCAAAATCATAGCCAAAGGAGTTAGTACTGCTGCCTCCCCATCTCCGAACAAACGCCTCCCCCCTCCCACCCCCACCACTCCCCCACACCGCCGGTTATTGCAAAAAATGCGCCTTGTCCCTCTCCTCTTCTGCCACAACCCCCATACTCACCCCCACCCTACCCCACCCTCTCCGCCCCAATCACGGCAAGCCCGCACCCTAATCGCTGTATGATCTCTTTCCTGCTAGCCTTCATAGTAAACCAACATGAAGACTGCCCCCCCAGGACTCTCGCTAATCCCCCCCATGACACTTTGAGACCAAACCCGCTTAAACCACCACCAGCAAGCGCAAAACATTATCTATACACATCAACCACTCCCCCTACAATTTCACCCCGTGTCCCCCAAGACACTGGGAAGGGCCACTCTTACACCAGTTTCGTCGGGACAGAGACCCACGCCCCTCCGTTTGTCCATCTCTTAATACAGTGTCACTACCCCGCCCCGCTTCGCCTTCTACTCACAATGATTTCTCATTTATAGATCATTTACTGCACATTTCTAAAAACAAATTCACCTTTTTTCTCATCAAAAATATACATTCACAATAAAAAAGAATCCTCAAACATATTAAATGTATACATACACAAATTTACTAAAGACTTTTTTGAAAGAAAAATACCATATCATTTTAAATATGTATTTCAAAGTACATATAGAAACATTAAAAGTCCCCTCATACTTAAAAAAGTCTGAATATGAATTCTCATAATTCCTGGTGAGGTTGTTAAGGATGTTAAGGATATGAGTATTTCAGTCACCGGCTGTGCGGAGGTACACAGTGGCCCCTTTAACTTTCCCCCAAAGGCTGTCCGGAGATCCTCACTGCTGTGCTACATGCGTGATATGGACGCAGCTGTACTGACGCACCTGGGACCAGTACAGCAGGGCACAGTGGTTGGGGATATGCCTCTGCCTTTAAGATCTCGCTCCCCATAGCCACAGCACTGTGTGACATCCACACTCAATATTAAACTGGGCTTTGAAGTCATTGAATTGTTAGGGATTTGTCGTTATTGTATATCCTTGCTATGCGGCCACATGATGCCAGAGAAGAGAAAATTAGGACAGACTACGAACTCAGGGCACTAGAGAGCAAGGGGTTTTTTTTTTTAGACTTGTCTGTTCTTTCCTTTCATGAATAGCTAGCAAATATGTTGACACACTGCTGTCACCCCTTCGTATAGTCAGTCCTAAAAACATGCACCACCAGACAAGTGTAGATGCTGCTTACCTTCAAATAGCTTACAGGCGTAAAGGGTCATATGATGTTGCTAAAAAAAAAGTTTGGGGTAATGAAATGTTTATGCGGTTTAAGGTAAAAAAAACAAACACATTATTTTCCACATACTGTAAAATATTGTTTCTCCTCTATGCCCCGCCTATCTGAAACGCGGCGATTTTTACAAAGCTCATCGGTCTGAAAAAGCGAGGTCTTGTGCTCTGATTGGCCAGCTATCCAGTGCGTTTTGTGATTGGCCGAAAAATACATCAGGTGTGTGACGGAAATGGTTACAGCCCTCTCGCCCTCTTACCATATTTGATGCTTGTCGCCAGACGACGGACAAAAAACATTAAAACCCATTATTAACAGGCATTTATTGAATCAGTGGCGACAATCATACAGATTATAAGACTTATACTGTTTTTACGGGTGCATTGCATCGCGCCGCATAACCCCGTCGTATAAATAAAAACTTAAAACCATATCTGCATTTGTGATCGGAGAAATTACAAACAACAATCTCTACTCTACACTGCTCAAAACTCGTTTGAATCGTCAGTGGCAATTCTTTAAATATAAAAAAAACGTAAATGTTACTTACAGTCTGTGAGTCAGAACAGACACCGGCATTGTAGTCTACTCTACCAGGATCAGGGAACAGTCCTCCATAAAATGTGCTGCAAACATCTGAATATATGGGTTGAACTGTTCCGGAACAGTGTCGTAAATACAACTTAACCACAGATTTCTACTCGTGTCCTCTTTTGGAAGAACAAAACAAAGTAGTTTCGCTTTCACAAAGAAACACAGCGTCACACACAGCGGGCTAGAATGAGCAGAGGCCGGTGGGCTTGAGAACGGCGTTTGGTTTTGGCAAGCGGATTCGATGAAGGAGTGGCCGGTGGGCTTGCGACAACCACATGTGATGACTCTGGGCTGGACTCCACTTCGTCAACGGTGAAAGCCGATCAGGTGATCCACAGCGCAAAGTTAATGTATTCCCTCAGCGACCAACACAGATCAGCTCCAGGCATGACGACGCGGTTATCGTCCTCTTTTTGGAAGGCCAAACAAAGTAGTTTTTCGCTTTCACAACGAAACACACAGGTGCCTTCACGACATGGCGGCAGCAACCACAATACTACAGCGAGAACTAAAAGTTACGCCTTCTTTCTTTGCGTGAAAATTTGGGCGGCGTTATGCAAATCTTCCCCCATCGTGATGTAGATATGTGGGGGCGTTAGAACAAGCCGTTTTAGGTAGGCATGGTTGACTCTTAAATTTTATTAAGAATATCTCTTTGGATTTGAGACTTTTCTTTGCAACTTTACAGATCTTCTTTTGCACCAAGAGCTTGTAACACTCAAAAAAAGGAAAATTGAAAAAATCGCATCATATGCCCTTTTAATTGGATCCCATAATGACCTGTATCGGGAATCCAAAATTTAACACAAAGTTTTTTCTAATCAACGAAAGCAACATGCTGTCGAAAATCGATGCCCAAAAAAAAAAAAAAAAAAAAAAGAAGCATTTGCTGTTTTTTCCCACCACATCCAAATCATTACAGGATGAATTGCGGAGAATTTAGTGGCAAACATGTTAACAGATTTTTCAGATTATATATTCAGTTGTCTAGCAAAATTGTAATGTGTGAAAGTTACCCTGAATATCAAAATATAAAAATTTAAATATTAAGCATTTGAAGTACATATTGCATAATTTTAGAATGTTGACACCCCCTTCTAAATTACTTCTAAAAAAAACTGTTACTATTTTGCCAAATTTCAGAGATATTATTATAAATTGATCAAAAATCATATTTAGCCTGTGTATTGAATTATATTAATACAATTATTTGGAAAGTGACATGTGATTGAGGATCTGAGACAGGGTGCAGCTAGATAGATAGATAGATAGATAGATAGATAGATAGATAGTAGATAGATAGGATAGATAGATAGATAGATAGATAGATAGATAGATAAGATATATTGACGCGGACACAGTTAGATGTGATGTCAGTTTTCAGCATTTGGTATGACCATACACGGCTCGTGTCTTTTTTCTCGCGTCCATCAGCACTCCATCAGCAGCACAGCAAGCGAGCGGTGGCGGGTTGTGTGGGACTGAATTCTGACGTCGCCCCTATATACCTAGTAAACCAATCAAATGCGAGCGGGCGACGCGACGCTCCACACGCTGAACGCACCCGTTATAATCAGCGCACGCACTACAGGCTTCAAGGGAGCGTTGCGTCCAGTGTGTGACGAAGATTCCATTGAATGATTTGATTGGTCGCGGCTCGGTCTAGACAATCGGAGGCGGGGAAACTGAAGATTCGTTACAGCCCACTTTAAAAACCCGTCAAAACCGACTCACGGGCTCCAAGGCAATGAGAATAAGGGCAGTAATTCATAGAGGACGGTCCTCACATCCCCATCCTCAAGTTTTGTGGCGTTACATGTTTTATCTGAGGTAAACTACGGGGAGAGCTTCATCTGAAGAACGTTTCTCAGTAGTTCATCACCATCAAAGAAAATCCGTCCGGTAAGACTGAACGTTTTTAATATTATGATGTTGTTCATATAATTCATTTCTTCTGTCATAGATACAATACATGTCGTGGTTTCCTATATTTTTAGTCTTTTGTGACACATTTTAGTCGTAGTCTTGTAACAATGACATTATAATTCCTCAAAGGACATATGCAAAACTATTGCCCCTGTGACTAATGAACGCCTTAAACATGTGTTTCTAAATATACTCATTTGTTATACTCATTGTGTGATTTATTTAAATGTCAGTGTGTAGGCTAAATACTTTCTGTCGCTTAGTAACAGCAGAAACTTTCCTGTCTGTTCAAATGTCTCAAATCCTGGTGCGGTGTCTACCTAGACAGCATTTCTGGGCATCCTAGGTGCGCGTGCAGATTTAAAAACTAAATCATAATCCGCTGAATTTAGTGATTCGTCTTCGATGCCCCAAAAAGTGTGCACGCGCACATGATACCTAAATATACTGAGTAGACAGCTCAGTAGGCTTTGAGAGACACAGTCAATAACACATGGTGAAATGTCAGTGTGGTCTAACTGTCTGCTTGTAAAAAAATAAATAAATCTATATTAGTTTGTATTATCTATATTAATAAAAGTCAATATTATTAATATTTAAAAAAATGTTTATTCGCCAAAGAGCAAAGTGTAACCAACATGCAGAAAGCATTTTCTTTGTGGTTTGACAATTGTAGAATAAGAGGAAAACCCCTTTAGATCCTTATGACTGTGTGTCAAGGTCAGTAAATGGTTAAAAATCAGATATTTATGATTTTTATAAAAAGGCACTTTTTCAAAAAGAAAAAAAAATGGAAATCTGTCTTCCTGAAATTAGATTAATTATATTATAGATCACTTCTAAGAACTAGCTGCCTTGGTGTAAGTAAACTAGTAAGTGATCCCTCACCTCTCTCGTATCAAAGGTTTTTTCTTTTTCAGGATTCATGTTCAAGACGTAACTACAGGAATAGTTTCAGTGTATAGAAATGGACAGGAGTTACTTTGTTCCTTGTGGGGCAACCTGTGCCTTTGTTTGTATCGTCCCAGAGGTTGGGTAGCAGAGCGACACAGGCAGAAGGACTAGTGAAGCCGAGATCAGTATGGTGTGTGCACTGCAAGGGTCAGTTGGGAGGTGGTAGATTAAGCACGAAGTGCTGGCATAACCAGTGGTTAGTGAGGAAGAGTGAAAGCATGCATTTCCCTGTCTCTCTTCACCTTCTCTCCTTCGTTGGCTTGCAACCACGGGGGCGTTAGTACAGAGCATTATCTTGACGTCAAAAGAATGATTTCATTTGATGCACCTCGTCTTAGATGTCTAGGCTTGTTATGCCTGTGGTTAACAGAATTACATCGCAAAAATATTTTAAAATGAAAACTATTTTAAAAATTTTGACAGTTTTTACTGTTATTTTTGGTTAAATATATGCAGCCTTGGTGAGCAGAAAAGACTTTAAAACATTAAAATCATAATCGACCCCAAAATTTTTCTAGGAAGAATTAATATCTATTGTATATTATAAATTATATAAATGTGTCTATTTAAGCGTTAAAAAATACTAAACATTGTAAATGAACAAATGTAATGAGAGTATAACTATTAGCGGTTTTGTAACACAGACATAGAAAGTGTTTAATGTTGAATAGACAGCTGAGAGAAATCCTGATCTTCAAAACAGAGCCTAATCCGATACAGATCTAAACACCACAGGTGGTTGTACCGTCTATTGTCGGGCGGGCACTGTGAGTGTCACGTGGCGACAATTCGAGCAGGATGGTATGGGTCTCTTTTAGTACAGGGTCCGTTCTGTTTCTGTGGGTGGCTGGAGGAGATCGAGCACCGGGGGGTCCGTCGTCGATCCACCCTACAAAACACGCGACATCTCCTTAAATACTTCATCGACCAAGAGAAAAAAGAGAACAGAGATGGACAGTATTCATACCTGCTAATGTAAAGGGGTCCTGTCATGTTTAATACAGCTCAGACATGTACTTTACTACGTCGATTCAACTTCTAGTTGATGAGTTTGGAACACTAGCATATCGGCTTATACACTACTACAACAGAAAACACGACCCTGGCTGAGGTTGTGCAAGAATAGTATATTGAAACAGTTAATGCATCACACAAACAACAAACAGTTCCATAAGAAAAAATCAAACAACAACATAAATTTATAAAAAATACAAGGATAGTTAAAAACAGAGTTTGTATTTTGAAATATTTTTAATTTCAAATAAAAAAGACAACACAATAAAAATACAATTTATAAAAAAAATAAATAATTAAAAAAGATTTTTTGGTATTTTTAAACATTTTTTAATTTCAAATAAAAATACAAACAATATACAATAGCAATTGAAAAAACACAAATATAAAAACATTTTTTTTGGTAGCTTTAAATTTTTTTGTTTCAAATAAAGAAAATACTACAATATAATAAACAATTAAAAAGGATATTACAACAATCAAATAGTTTGTGTATTTTTTTAAACATTTTAATTCAAATTAAACAAATACAAAAAAGCTAAAAACAATTTTAAAAAGATACAATAAAAATGAATTTTGTACTTGAAACATGTTGTAATGTCAAATAAAGAATTCGAACAAGTATTAAATATACAATTGATTATAAAAAATACAAATAAAAAAATTAAATTGTTTTTGTATATGCTATAACAGTTTTAATTCAAATAAAAAAAAGTCAAAACCAAGAACATTATAAAATAAAAATTAGTTAAAAATTACAATTATAAAAATAGAATTTGTTTGTCTTTGTAAACTTTATTCAAATAGAAACAATATAAAATTTACAATTTATAAAAAAACACAAAACTAAAGAGATTTTGTATCTTAAACATTTTTTAATTTCAAAGAAAAAATACAACACAAGCTAAAATTACAATTTATAAAAAAAATAATAAAAATAGATGTTGTGTAAGTCTAAGATTTTTAATTTCAAATAACAAATACAACAATATTTAAAAACCTTAGAAGATACAAAACATTCTTTGGTATTTTTAATAATTAATACAATATAGAATAAGTAATCCTATTATGAATGAAAAATAAAAATGTCAACACGCATTAGTTTCAGATTTCTATGCAGACTGTTCCAGCATGCATTGCTGCAAAATAGTAGGAGTACTGGTATGCCTCTTTAACACAGCGGTAGATCAATTGTGGGCACAACCACAAACTCTGGAAAATCTGCGATTTAAGCTGAAAACTATAAAAATGGAGAGAAAAACTACCAAAAAGCAGCTTCAGACGAGTTCCAAAAGGACGAAGAAGTCCAAAGAAGATCACAACCTAAAATAAAACATCTCCATTAGGAAAGTATTGCTCAGTGTGCTCAGTGCTGAAGTCCAGTGCGTTTGCACAGTTTAGACAAACCGATGGCAGATTCTGACGCTTTATTTCTACTGACTTCATGAACTGAAAAGGACAATGCATGATATATGCATGCTGTCAGAAATAAGTAGAAGTTGAATGCTGAATATTTTAGTGGATTTTAAAATGGCCATACTGTTGTCAAAGCTACAATGTGCCATGCATAGAAAAAAGTAAATGTCCAATGTAAATGTGTGAGGAAGTCCCATTTCTTCCTCATTTTATTCTAAAACTACAGCCTTCTGACCTTCAGAGGTTGAAAATAAGAGGCTGAGGTTAGTCGTTTAATACAATTTGGAGACGAAATGTCACAGCGGTTTAATACAATTCAAAGGTCAAAACACTTTCAACTTTAGAGGTCAAAACAACAGCTGCTGAATACAATTAGAGCAATGTCCTGCATTACACACTACAGAACTACACTGAAGATACTGAAGGAAACAATATCTTTTTCAATATCCAATGATCTCATTTATATTAAATATGACAGCATACATACAAACATATATGTATAGTATATACTTATTAATAATATAAGACAATTAAGTTCAGTTCAAATTATATAGATAAAAATGTATGAATATACATCGCATTACATGATTATGAAAAATTGATAGATAAAACGATATAAATAAAATAAATTAACTAATTTATTGCATGCAGTTCATCATAAACTAGTCCAAAAGTAGTACCAAGAACAGCAGCATTAACTTAAAAATATAATTTTTTTTGGTTCATGGTGGTTCGTTGGGTACATGCGCAATAAATTATACAAGAATAACTTGAAAGAGAAGTAGCTCATGTTTCATGGCTGGTTATTGCATCAGAAAGATATTGTCATATAAAAGAATATCATGATCTAGATTAGAAGACAGGACTTTTTAACCGGAGTGTGTTTGATTATGGCATCAGCAATATCTTTTTCAATATATAAATGTCCATATATAAATTATTTCAATATAGAAAATTTCAATATATAAATTAGGTTGAGTATGAAAATATACATTTATATTGAATGAATGAACCCAATGATTAAACTCATTAAAATACAGTAAAAATACCAGCATTTAACAAAACAAAAAAAACGTAAAAAAAAAAAAAATTCTATTCAGTGCTACATTCCGAAAGAAATAATTCACTAGATTGAATTTGATATAAAGTGTGTTTGATTATTGCATCAAATCTGAACTGTGAAGCTGCACATATTATCAGGCAACTGAAAAATTAAGTTCAGTTTGTATCAGCGCTACATTTAGTTCCTCAACAGTGCTACTAAACCACACACACAAACACAAACACTCTCTCTCACACACACACACACACACACACACTCTCTCTCTCTCACACACACAAACTTCTCTTCATCTCACAAACACACACACCACACAGGATGGTATACTAGAAGACGCACTTGGAGGGCAGGGGAGTTCACTGTAAGGCTGAGTGGAAAACAAAAGCCCTGTCTGTTGAGCGAGTGATACCAGCTGGAGCGGGGCTCTCGGTCAGATAGAGCTCGTCTCGGTCAGCGTTCATAACATCACTCAGCTAGTTCAGAACAGCAGCTGGGGACAAACACAACCGGTCTTTCTTGCTCTATAAAATACATTTACAAGTAGTGAAGCAGCATCTCCCAAACCACACAAAACACAGTTGTGTACATGTGGTCTGAATTCTCGTCTCACCTGCGACCACACACACACACACCTACATCACTCACTCACACTCACCACACGGTCAGTTTCTCTGTAATTCTCCACTTGAATCGATCCTAAATCTGGAGTAGAGACAGACGGGCAGCATGAGTAGGCACAAACAGGAACGATGGAAGCATAAAATTGATGTAGCCATGCAGCTTCCCACCATGCTTGGGAGCACAAAAGGGTTGATTTTCGAAAGTCATCATCACACAATACACCCACACACAGAACATGCACACTCACACTCACACACGCACACACAAACACAGCGCACACGCGCGCACACACGTTTTTGTAAAACACAAAAGACATTCTCTATGTAACACACAAAGATCTAACAGGAATTAATATTATGGCAACGGTGTTTGCAAATGTTTGCTTTTGAGATGTGTTAGTGCTTCATTTTGCAAGAGATGTGAGGCGTTTTGCATTTTGTGTGTAGTTCTTGGATTTGTGTGTAAAGTTTAGAAAAAAAGAGGCACAGTTTTGAAAATGTGTGTAAGCAGTTGAAAAAAACTGTATGGTATTATGGGCATGATTCATCTGTGAAAACACAAAGTCACAAAGAAAAAACACAAAATCAATCTTTACACAATGTACCGTTAGACTAAGACTGTTCAAAAGTGGGTGGTAAGATTTTTGTTATATTTGAAAGAAGGCTGCATAAAATATGTTGAAATGTAATTGATTTCTGTGATGCGCAGCTGAATTTTCAGCATACGTCCCAGTCTAAGTGTCACATGATCTTCAGAAATCAGTATAATATGCTCAAGAACCTTTATATAGTCGTATCAGTTGGAAAACAGGTGGCTTCATATTTTTGTGGAAACATCTGTGATACATTTTATTTTTTAGGATTATTTCATGAATAAAAAGTAAAAAAACACATTATATGTCTGTACTGTCACTTTTGATCAATCTATTGCATCTTTGCGTGATTAAAATACTTGTTTCTTAAAAAAATTAAAATCTTACTGATCACAAGATTTTGAACAGTAGTATAAACTCTTTTTCAAGTATGCAATGCTCACGTTACATAGTCCGATTGTTTATTAATAGATCAAAGTTTTTATAAACTTTCTTTTAAGAAATTTAAGATTAAAGTTTGAAAATCTGATACTGACTTGAATAGAACGTTCAGCTTTAAAATACAACCAACAGCATTGATGACACCATTGCATACTGAATTGTGATTGGCCTTCGTTCTTGCATCTATTTAATCACATGCAAACAATGCAATGTTACAAACACACACTGAAACGGTCTCCGTATGTCCCTATCGCATCCTTCTGTTGCTGATTCTCATAATCAAAGGTCTTCAGCGGGTCTGATCTTTACCAAACACGAATCACATCAACAAAAGACTCCCGTCAGAGCTTTAGATTAGAGGATTCTGGGGCAATTTATAGACGCAAGGATTTTGTTGCACAAAAGCCCTCCGGGACTGATCGAAAGGGCCTTTGGGAAATTATAACTTCGCCAGTGCGATGTGCCTTTTGTGATGGAAAGGGGGAACACGGTAAAGAGCAGAGCACAGGAGACTTTTGAAGATCTCTGTGGATTCAACTTGCGGAGAGTTTGCTCTATAATCTTAAAGAAACACCAGATTGTAATCCAGTAAGGGGTATAAGTATGAAATGAATATCAGAGACAGTCAGATTCAATTTGATGAGTGCTTGCAGGACTTTGGCAAACTGGAAGACATTAGAAGATCTCTTCTGAAACTCCAGAAGAACATAGAGAAATTAACAAGTAATTGATTAATAGGCCTAAAGTCCAATCCTAATTGTGCACCCAATGGCTTTAAACAAACGTCTTCGTGTGCTCTCCATTTGTCGTCTTGCGTCTAGGAGAAAATGTACAGAATAAAGAGAACTGAGGCGTGTTAGCTCATTGAATAAAATAGGAAAAAGAAAAAGCAAAGAAGGAAAGCAGGGAGGAGGTCTGATGCTTTTGATGAGTAACAGGCGGAAAAACAACACAGTAACACAGCGGGTTAGCCCAAACCAAATGTAGGATTCAGTCAGTGCCAGGAGTCACTGTGAAATAAAGACAGCTCTGCGTTTAGTATTGAATGTCAACCAGATTTCGCAGAGTCGCTAAACATAAAATCTATTGTGCATCGTTGCATAGAAATGTAGACTGCCATACCTTAAGTAACTAAATTCATGATCTTAAAAAAAACACACTTTGTGAGTTTCCTTAATATCCGAATGATCTCAGCAAGGAGACGGAAGAGACAACTTCTGATAAAAGTATCTATTTGGCCGCAATCCAAAGTCAGAGATCTACTATGAGCTCAAACATTCTAGTGAAATGATCTGAGGGGCAACTACTCACTACACGGTACAAAAGTTATTTGTTAGTCGTAAATATACGATAATGGAGCATGTTTATGTCAAGAATATAGTTCAGTCTTCAAATAAAAATGAGATATAACTTCGTGTTTGGCTGCCAATTCTTAGGTCAATAGGTGTGAAATTTTAGCAAGGTCGGAGTGAAATTTTTTCCGTGTAGTTTTTTTAAAAAAAAAATCACTTTCGAGATCATTTCGAGTATGTCAATTGTTTCTTTAACGAAAAAAAAACAAAAAAATGGCAATAAGACTGAATGGGAGCGAGCAGAATAAGGATCTCATTTTTCACACGGTCGTTTTAATTGACGAACATTTAAGACACATGGATATTAATGAAACATAATTAAGTATCCTGGAGTATGGTAAGCTGGACTCTTAAATTGGATTCTTCTTTCTGATAGTCAGAAAAGCAAGAGGACAACTAGAATTGACTAAATAAATTCTGAGAAAAGAGTCAAAATTGTGAGATGTAAACTCAGATGAATTAACAGATTTCCTCATAGAATTAACTCAGAATGGTGAGATATATAAACTCACAATTATGAGAAAAAAAGTCAGAATTACGAGGATCTAAGAGAGGAAATTATGAGGAAAAAAAAGCCAGAACCGTGCTATATTAAATCCAATTATTGCAAGACTTAAATTTCGAATCAGGAAAAAATCAAAATCGACATGTTTAAGACCAACTCAGATTTGTCATACAAAACTCAGATACAAGGAAAAAAGTCAGACTGTGGGTTATAACAACTTGCGATTCTCAAAAAATATATATATATATAGTCTCTACTATATTTCTAATTCTGTGATGGAAGCAAGCTTCCATACCTGAGATATGAACGAGAAAGCAATGAAATATTCCACAAGTTTTTCTTTCTGAGTTGGAGAATCCAGTTACCTGAATAAAAACATCTAGTATAATGACACAGACTTTTGAGGGAAACTCTATCGCCCCCTCGAATTCTTGAGATGCATTAACATCTGCATTCACACACTCACTTAAAGTGTTTCTGGGAAAAGAAACACAAGATATAAATCTGTCTGCGCTGTCATTGCTCTATCGAAACGTGAACATTCCTGCCCTTTGGGACACAAAGCGAGCATCCTTCAAGAGACTAGAGAGAGATTTTTCTAGCTGCTGACTTTGGCTGGTGGTTTCCAGGTGCTGAGGCCCGGGTCGGGCGACACGGAGGCATGCAGTTGTTCTTGCTGCCTGACTGGACAAACGCAAGAGTCCGGAGCCACGTCAAACACAACAGACCCCTACAGTCGAGCCCCTGCCCTCCGGTTGCCGTGGGAGCGTCTGGAATCCGTCTGATTGGCTACGCCGTGACTCCCGAAGCACGCTGTGCCCGGAATGTCGCTCATCGCCTACACAAAAATGTTCCTGAAAACACACAAAACCACCAGACCAAACTGGTGCATGCACAGCGATCCCAAAAAAAGTATCTGCACACTTAAAAACACTTCATTTCAAAATTAAGGGTATGAACTTACAGTTTTTTCCAACTGCTTACACACAAAATCTTTACTTGCCACACAATTTCTGAGAGCTGACACTCAAACACCAGAACCACACAACAAATCTGAAAAACCCTACACTAATTCTCGGCCTTTGAATCAGTTTTCAATTTCATAAAACACTTATTGCAAAACACAACACACAATTCTCTAACACACAAAAATCTAACAGGAATAAATATTATGGCAACGGTTTGTTATATTTTGAATGCAGCTTGTTATATGCAAGAGATGCGAGCATTTTGGCATTTCTGTCGTGCAATGCATGGAATGTGGTAAAGTTTTGAACAAAAAGAGGCAAAGTTTGGGAAAATGTGTAAGCATGTTGAAAAAAACTGTAACGAGTTGTGAGGTGTTTCCATATTAAACTGTTACTAAAGCAACGGGTGCTTGGTATTAGTAGCATAACGCAACTTTCCATTCATAACTAATCTGAATAATCGGAAAGAACGCGTTCATCATCCAGAAATACGGCACATTCCCCTGACTGAAAAGCCGTAAAACAGCTGGAACTATGATTTTAATTTGGTTAAGTGACCTATTCAATGGCCACAAGGATGAAGATCGGACCTGGAATGAAGCAGAGTTCAGTTGCGTCTTGCACAGCCGCTAGGGTGGAGGATCCAGGCATTGTGCCGAGCGATATGTTCGCAAGCATGCTCTTTTTGAGTTACTGTAACAGTTTGGAAATCCATGCAGGGAAACTGGATTGATAGCACTCGCCAAAAGTTTAGCACAGATTCAGCATACTGATCTCCACAAAATGCAAAGCATGTGATCTGATTTTTATCACTTTTAATGCATTAAAAATGCAAAATAATGGGGAGGCAAGTGTTCAACATTACTGTATAAGAGTTAAATAGTCGAATAATCCCATATAGTAGAGAAACAGTTGCAGCATTCACTCTGAATATAAGCACATAACACTATACGTTCAAACGTTGCGGTCCGTAAGAATGTATTTGTTTAGAAAGAAGTCTCTCTGAGCGCACCAAGACTTGCATTATATGATCCAAAAAGTACATTGAAAAGTGTGAAAGATTATTACAATTTTAAAAACTGTTTCTATGTGATATATATTCAAATGTAAGGATTTCTGTGATGTGCAGCTGTATTGTCAGCTCATTACCCAGTCTTCAGGTCACAGATCTTCGACATCATCGTAATATGCTTGATTGTGCTCAAGCACCATTTTGATTATTATCAATGTGAAAACGTTGTACGTATTTGGATACATTTTCTTCCGGGTCTTGGATGAAATAGGAAAATGCAAAAGAACAGACTTATCGAAATCGAAATCTTTTGTAAAACCATTATAAAAGTCTTACTGTCACTTTGACAAATTAATAATGTAAAGTATTTTTGACCCCAAACTTTTGAACATTAGTAAATGTTCTTGTGTTTAACATTCAACAAATAGACGTTTGACATGAAAATTATATTTGTAGTATATTAAATATGAAACATTCTTATTGGCTGTGATTTTGTCAAGCATGCAGCATTTACATTTTTTTTACAACAGAACAGAAGCATGACTTAACACTGGAAGCATGTCGTGTCACGTCTGGTTTGGACACGCTGTTAACATGTGGAATCAGAAGGATTCTGTTCACTTTCATCTTTAAATCAGGCGAGAGATTGCAGAAGTTTCAGAATGATTCTGCACAGAAAGGATCCTTCACTGATCCTTCCTTCTCAGCTAGACAAGAACTCAAACCCACATATTCTCCCATGAATGATGAATTTTATAGCCAGTAAATTTAGAGCAGCTGAAGGTCACAAACCTTCATGCTTGATTTGTTTGATTCAAATGTCCCAGGAGAAAATCCTCCCACTCTCAACAAGAACGACAGACAGAAAGACAGAATAGTGTCAGAGAAATCAACACAACAGGCCCAGTAAACCTGATCAGACGTTAAATGTGTGTGTCTGAGAGATTATTTTCCACATCCACAGTATGATCCAGTACGAACGAATCAAGGAGGACTGAATGCCTCAGTGGTGAAGCAGACGTAATGGCTGATGTGTGAGGAAAGCTGAAGGAGGCAGAACCAAACCCATAAAAAAACTCACTAAGCACAAGAGAGTAAATCCTGAGAGAGAAAAACATGAAGGTCTGAGATGCTTGTGTGTGTGTGTGTGTGTGTGTGTGTGTGTGTGTCGTGGGGTGTGTGTGAGAGAGAGAGAGCGAGAAAGAGAGAGAGGTGTGGTGTGGTGTGAGAGAGGAGAGAGAGTGGTTGTGTGTGTTGTGGAGAGAGCGAGTGTGTAGTTGTGTGTGTGGTGTGTGTGAGAGAGGAGAGTAGAGAGAGAGAGAGAGAGGAGATGAGTGTTGTGTGTGTGTGTGTGGTGCTGTGGAGAGAGGAGAGAGAGTGGGTGTCGTTGTGGGTGTGGTGTGGTGGTGTGGGTGAGAGAGGAGAGAGGAGTGTGTGTGGGAGCGATGAGGAGAGGAGAGTGGGTGTGTGTGGTGTGTTCGTGTGTGTGTGGCGAGAGGAGCGAGGAGTAGAGAGAGAGAGTTGTGTAGTTGTTGTTGTGTGTGTGTGTGAGAGATGAACGAGCGAGGATGAGAGAGAGGAGAGAGAGAGTGAGTGTGTGTGTGTGTGTGAGGAGTGTAGAGGAGAGAGAGAAGAGCAAGAGGGGTGTGTGCTGTGTGTGGTGTGTGTGTGGTGCGTGGGTGTGAGAGAGAGAGATGGGATGTAATGTGTGTGTGTGTGTGTGGGTGTGAGAGAGAGAGAGAGAGAGAGTGGAGTGTGTGTTTGTGTGTGAGAGTGTGAGAGAGAGAGAGAGAGAGAGAGGGAGGATGGGGATGTGGGTGTGTGGAGTGAGTGGTGGTTGTGTGTGAAGAGAGAGAGAGTGCGGTGCTGTTGGTGTGTGTGTGTGGTGGTGTGAGAGGCGAGGTGTGGGGTACTATTTTAACATAATTAATTAAATGATTTATTCATTTAATTTCACTTTCCATTTGTTATGTTATACCTGCGTTATCAGTTTGTTAACTATTTTAACTAAAATTTAAAATATGTCTAAGTTGTTATTCAATTGATTATTAGTTGAGTTAAGTTTAAATACTTAAGTTAAATTAACTAAACCAATGTTACAAATACAACTTTTGAATTGTAACTATGTATGGAAACATTAAACAGAACATTAAACTCGATTAATAAATGCTGTCAGGTGAGATTAAAAATGCTGTTCAATAAAGTGTGCGCATGTAACTAAGTATAGTTAAACTAATGCTAAACAGATGAAACTATTGTAAAGGGTACCTAATTAGTGTAAAGTTTTGTCCTTATTTTTAAGTTGCTTTGGATAAAAGTTTCTGCTAAATGCATAAATGTAAATTATTAATGTAAATGTAATTATTAATTATAATTATTCTTCTAACCTTATTGCCAAATTGTTTTCTTTTTTGTTTCATAAACCTAACCAAAATTATGTAAGCCTTGTACATAAACGTATATTTAAAACAATATAAAATGTGTAAATATTTTGTCTGAAAAACAAAACAGAAATATTAGGAAAAATATTTTTGAAGCACACAGCCTAATGTGCATCATTTGCTCTTCATTTTCTTGTGCTATAGTGCTAAAAAAAAAGCTTTCTGTGATTGTAGTATTAAACAAAAAGCAATATGAAACTGTCAAAACATCCAGTCCAAAAATCTCTGAAGGCACATCTCATCGTAATTATGAATTCTGAACTCATAAGTAGGACCTGAGAGCATCATTACAAGCAAACCCTGTTCACTCCTGCATCATTGGCACTTAAGAGCCTTCTTAAAAGGGCTAAAATGCTGATATGGCATTACGGGGATCTCACACACACGTGCAGGCTCATAAAAAACTATACAGCCTATCTTCCATTATGGACTCCATCAAGCCTTTTAAAGATGTGCATTAATGTAATTATCTTTCACTGATATACTCATGCTCAGTTTTAGTTCCAAACACTTGTGCGTAGTTATTAAAGTCTGATGGTTTCCCATCTGAACACTTCATGTCAAAAGGGTTGCTGACCCATGCACTAAGAGAAAGAGAGAGTGGAAACAGTGTGCAAACTAAAAAAGGAAAGCTGGTCAACGCCAGCTCTACACTCTTACAAATAAAGGTTCTTCGTTGGCATCATATTGGTGTCTATGAACAACTTTGAACGACCATGGAACCTTTCAAAGCAGAAAAGAAAAGGTTCTTATAGTTGCAAAAAGGTCTTTAGGTTTTTAAAATGTTTATCAAAATGTTTCTTTATAGGAAAGTTCACTGAAAGGTCCTTTGAGACAAAAAGGTTTTATATGGCATCACGCAAAAAAACCCTTTTGGAACTAGTTTTTAAGGAGTGTAATCTTGTAAAAGCGCTGAATGGAACGACGGGTGGGCTGAAGCGAAAAATGTCAAAAATACATAAAAAATTATCAATAAGTGGTTATTATGATTCTAGATCAAAGTTGAAGATTTTTTGCGACTAGTTTAGAATGAGATTTTAGTTTCATAATTTTGAAAATAGGTATAGATAGTTTTGATTATTATTTGTAGTCATTTAGTACTTCAAGTAAAACTAAACACAAGAGACTAGTTGCGTTGGCAACTACAAGCTACTCAAAGCAGTTTATTTATTATTATTAAATAGATCGATTAATTATTCATACGTTTTTTTCCGCATACGGAACAAAATATGAAATATTTAATAAATAGTAGTTTTTATCTTCTGTTCATATTTTTATTAGTTTTATTATGATTTTTTTAAGTTATTTTAGTACTTCAAGTTAAAGTAAGCTACAACGAAAAAAATAAGAACTATTTGTTCATGATTCAGACGTTCAGGACAGTTACAGTAGGTTTGATCCTTCATGATTTCCAGCACATAATGAGTTAAAATTTGAGTCTGTTCCTCAAACTAATGTAATGTGTGACTTCAGAAGAGAAACATGCAAGCTTTTTTTTCATTCCAGAGCTTGACAGCCCACTGTTATTATATGTAAAAGAATGATCAGGATTATTAACATAAACATTCACCTTTTGTGTTCCAAGAACCAAAACCAGTAAAAAAAAATACAATTTTGGCTGAACTATTCCTTAAAGTCAAACAACCGGCTCCGTCTTACCTTCCAGAATGACCTCCTTGCCAGTTTTCTTCAAGGCCTGAACAGCCTCGTCATGAGTGGCCTCTCTGAGGTCGTAGCTGTTGACGGACAGAATCGCATCGCCCACGTAAAGAGCCTCCGTCTGGTCCGCCGCCAGTCCTTTGAAGATCTTTGAGATCAGGATGGGCATCTTATTCTCCTTACCACCTGTTAACACAAAATGCATTTGCACATGTGTTAAATGGCATTACATTACACACTAAGCTAACTGAAAACACAAAGATGAATGTTTAAATTGACCATCATATGTGACCATGGACCACAAAACCAGTAATAAGTTTCAAAATTGAGATTTATACATATTCTGAAATCTGAATAAATAAGCTTTCAATTGATGCATTGTTAGGATAGGACAATATTTGGATAAAATCTGGAATCTGAGGGTGCAAAAAAATCTTAAATATTGAGAAAATAGCCTTTAAAATTGTCCAAAATGAAGTTCTTAGCAATGCATAGACGAATCACAGAATATAGTTTAATATAGTACGGTAGGAAATTGACAAAATATCTTCATGGAACATGATCTTAAATTAACATCCTAATGATTTTTGGCATAAAAGAAATAATGGTCTAATTTGACAATACAATGTATTTTTTGGCTATTGCTACAAACATACCCCAGCGACTTATGACTTGTTTTTGTGCTCCAGGGTCACATATAATGAAAAAACGATGCGATGTGCAATTTAAAAGATATATTTGATAAGTTATTTTGTTTGTCGATACATTTCTGTACCAAGTTTTTACTTTTACACATACTACCTCTCCTAATGCAGTAAGAAAGCCTCTGCTGACTAACTGGTCTTTTTTTAAATCATGTGATTCAAAGAAGAACAATCTGTGGTGAAGCAGATTGTGAAGAAGCCTGCAAACACACAGATAGTACGGCAGTGACGTCACATCCTTCAAAGTTCAGCTTTAAAACAGAGGGAACTACTCAAATAGCCTCTTCCTCTAAAACTGTTCTAGTGCTCTGGTACAGGTGCATATAAATAAATAGAAGGGGATCAACTCAAATTGTGAAAACTCATGTATTAAATAAATTAAATCCACACAGACTGAAGTAGTTTAAATCTTCGGTTCTTTTAATTGTGATGATTTCAACACACATTTAACAAAAACCCACCAATTAACTATATCAACAAATTAGAATATGGGGACATGCC
>JADLZN010007888.1:275474-287389 GCA_018155175.1 Sinocyclocheilus anophthalmus | reverse complement strand
CAAACACACACCCACTCTCTCTCTCTCACACACACACCACACACACACCCGACGCGTCGGTCTCTCTCTCTCTCTCACACACAACACACACACACATGCCGGCATACCGGCTCTCCTCTTCCTCTCGCTCTCACACCCACCACACACGACACCCACCCACACACACCACGCCGCACTCACGCAGCACCCCGAGGGCAGCCCGCACGCAGCGGATGAGGGGGGCACGGGGTGCCCGCCCGCCGGTGTAAGCTCGGGGGGATGCATCTGGTGGCCAGGAAGGCCACACTCCAGCCGGCGCCGGGGGGCGACCCCGGAGACGAGCCGCGCTGAGCCGTCAAACCCAGCAGACCACCGGCATGATGCACACCTCCGCTGAGATCCACACTCAACACACACCACAAGACAGAGACTCATCCTTGGTTAAACGTGTTGGGTCGTGAGTGCGTTTGTTGTGTGTGTCGTTGATTTGGATGTGTGTGTGAGTGTGTCGCGTGTGAGGTGTGTGAGAGTGAGTTGGTTGAGGAGTGTGCTTGTGATGCGCGTGTTCTTGTGTGAGAGTGTGCATGTGTGCGCGTGACTTGCTTGCTTGCCAGGTGATGCGTGTGCTGGTAGCGTGTGAGCTGTGGTGTGAGCGTGTGAGTGAATGGCAGTTGACTGTGCGAGTGCGTGTGTGTGCGAGTTCGTGCGTGTGCGTGTGCTATGTGTGTGCGCGATGGTGCTTGCGTGCGTGTGCCTCTGCTGCTCCATTGTCGTGCGATTGAGTGTGTTGTGCAGACCGGGTGTAGATTGCGGGTGTGTGCGAGTGTGTGCGCGCGATGTGTGTGCGCGCGCGTTATCGGGTGGCTGCGTGTGTGGATGCGCGTGCTTCGTGCGGGCTCTGATCGATCCTTGCCGTGTGCGTGCGCGTGCGCCAGTGTGTTGTGCTGAGGCGTTTGTGCGTGCGGTGCGATGTTCGGGCGCGTGCGAGCGGTGTGTGTGCATTGAGTGCGTCCTGTTGTCATGCGGGCGTGGGGCGCGGTGGCTGCGCGCCGGGCGGGGGGGTGGCGTGTGCTGCGACGTGTGGGTGAGAGTGAGTGATGCATGGGGCGTGTGCTGTGCGTGCTGCCTGGCTGCGCCGTGTGACTGGCTCTCTCTTCCGGTCCTCATCTGCGTTGCGTGTGCGTGTCGTGGTTCCTGCGCTGTGTGTGCCGGGCGTGCGTCTGAGTGGGCGTTGTGGCTTGGAGGCGAGTGTGTGTGCGTTGGTGCGTGGCTGTCGCGTGTTGCGTGCTGACTTCATTCCCGCTCTCTGCCTGCTGCGCTGCGTGACTCGCTTGCTCCGTGTGCGTGTGCAGTGCGCGTTTTTTGTGTGCGATGCTGATGTCCGTCTCTTGTCTTCCTGATCAGTCGTGAAATGTGTGTGTGAGAAGTGCAGTGGTGAGAGAGTGTGTGTGCTGTGCGAGGCTTGTCGGGCGTGCGTGGGCGGTGCTACCTTTCTCTTGGTCGGGGATCTGCAGCTGGGTATGTCTCCCTGCGTGATTCTAGGCCCATTGTTTGTCCTAAACCATAAAGGAAAGGACAATACCACGGAATTACCAGTTCTGGACCAGTGCTGTTTTGAACGTTGGTTAATGTTTATATAAGATAATATTAGGCATTAATATGAGAAGAGCTTTTATTTTTAGATATCATGTTCATTGGAATTTCATTGTTAAGGTAAGCCCTTTTGTGGGTTTGCCTCATTGTTATCTGGGGTTGGGGGAGACGTCTAGGGTGGCGTTATGTAGTGGGGAGGGCGCAGGGGCGGGGGAGGAAGGGGAGGACGGAAACAGTTTCGTGTCGGGAGGGCCGTGCATCGAGGAGGTAGGCTTAGGGATTGCAAGGGCGGAAAACAAGGGGCAGAGGGGAGGAGGATAGGAACACTGGGCGGCCGAGGCGGGTAGAAGCACTGTAATGAGAGGAGGAAGAGGTACTAACGAGAGGGAGACGAAAGCACAGCACGAAGGGCGAGAGCAGTAACAGGTGTGGAGGGCAACGCGACAGGCGGGCGGGGAAAACCAGCCAGAAGGACGGAAAAGCAGTGTATTACTGGAAGTAGTGCGACGGTTTAAAGGTTGGAATGGTGGGAAGGCAATATAAGATAGACGAGAGATGGAGAGATGGGATGGAGAAAAAGGAACTACACAGCTAGAACAATTTTGGAGTTGGGGAAAGGGTTTTGGCGGGCTTAACCTCTTAATTTGAAATGTCGGGTTAGGTAGTGTTTTTTTAAGCACTACAGTATCTGATTCTAGCCTGGGGCGAGCATGTTCCTAGCACGATTAACTGTTACTAGCATGGTTCTACAATGACATAAGTTCCTAACGTGGTTAAAAGGGACTATCATGATTCTAGCATGATTAGCACTTACTAGCAAGGTTCGTCTATTATGGTTACAGGAGTTAATAGCATGAGTCTAGGCATTTTACATTTGACTAGCGCTTTTCTATCCTCAGTTTCCTAGCATGTTGCTAAGATGATTCTAGCATGACTAGCGTGTTATTAGCATGTTGTTACCATGATTAGCATGTTACTAACATGTTAACAATTACTGAGCATGATTCTAACACATAGCATGTTACTAGGCTGTTGTTAATATGTTTCTAGCATGATTAGCATGTTACTATCATGTTGTTAGCATGATTAGCAAGTGACAAGAATGTTTCTTGCATGTTTAGCAAAAGTTGCTAGCATTTTTCTAGCATGATTAGCACGTTACTAGCATGGTGTTAATAGTTTGTTCGCATGATTAGCAAGTTACTAGCACATGTCTAGCATGAATAGCATGTTACTAGCATGTTTCTAGCATTATTAGCATGTTACTAGCATGTTTCTAGCATGACTAGCATGTTGCTAATATGTTTTTAGCATGATTAGCATGTTACTAACATTATGTTTAGCAAAGTTACTAGCACGTTTCTAGCATTATTAGCATGTTACTATTATATTGTTAGCATGATTAACAAGTTAATAACATGTCACTAACATGTTTCTAGCATGATTAGCATGTTGTTAGCATGAGTCGCATGTTACTAACATGTTTCTAGCATGATTAGCATGTTACTAGCATGTTGTTAGCATGAGTATCATGTTACTACATTTTCAACAATGATTAGCATTTACAGCATGTTGTTAACTCGCATTTTGAGTAGCACATTTCTAGCATGATTAGCAGTTACTAGCATGTGTCGCCCAGTTTTCTATGTCTAATCCAGCTAAAACAGTTGATTTCAGTAAAAAACGAGCTACGACCAGCCTGCCCTGGCTAAAAAAAAAAAGGCCAAAAACCACTTTTAAAACCACCAAAGCAGCCATCACTTAGCTTGTTTTTAGAAGCAGTTTTTTCAGTAGGGAGTTAGCTTTGCTACAGCATGAGACAGCTTAATACCCATAGAGTCTTATTTGGATAAAAGTTTCACTTAAATTTTAAAAGTCATTAATTCTAGTGGGTTGTAGTGGATGTGATAGCTGGTTTACGAAAACGCTAACGGATCATTTAGATATATATACACCTAACACCGAGTCAGACCTCTGAAGGTCCCTGGGTCGGTTTTTGGTGGCTCAGCTTTAAGCTCTATAGGAATAGGTTCGAATTTGTCTCAGAAGAGATAATAATAATAATAAGGTTTAAGCAGTAAATCAGTAAGCTGGCTTTCTCCAGACAACTTAGGGCGGCGTACACGTGGGCGTCTGGATCAATCAGACATACCATTTTTCATTTGATTTAACAAATAAATTATTCGTTAGATTAACAAACATTCACAGACCCCTCACCCAACAAACATACTGGGTGCCAAAATGTCTGAGAACGAGGCCCAGGACCCTGGTTACCATTGCAACCCTGACACCAGATACATTTACAACCCAATGGAATGCGAAGCAGGGAAAATCACTAAATGTTCCATAGGAAATCCACAATGCACAGTAAAAATGTACTCTTCTCTAATTAATTAATAGGAAAACTTACATATAACGTTTTTGGTCTCTATTAATTCGTATTCGGATGATCTAATTGAGAGTGCATATTACATGTTGATACCTATGTAACATATTAATGTTCTAAGAATATTTACTATTTTGTGCATCAACACCCAAGCGAATTATATTTGCAAATTACCATGCCCTCACACGAAGGGTCGTAAAACCCTCCAGCAATTTCCACCTCCCGCTCGGAATTTCCATCTCTCTCATTGGACAAGCCCATTTTGAGAGGCGTGAATCTTTGCAGACTTTAAAGGCCGCACTTCACGTGACCCGCCCAGAGTCGGTGGTTTGTTTGAATTCTGAGAAGATGAAGATGTGAGCTAGAACGCTTCTGCAACCTGCTAAGTTCGTGCCAGGCTTCGGCCTCGATTTTTCCATTCATCAAGATTCTCTGACTTAAAACTTTTTTTTTTTCATCAACCAACTTCAGCAAAGATCACCTGGAAACCTTAAGATTGCATCAGGAACTCTCTTTCAGACAGCCGAGACTCGCAAGTATCCAACTTAGTCTGTATTAATTGATACATTAGGTATCATTTGCATCTTTTTACAAAGGTGTGTTTGAATTAAGAAACTGATGTTTCTTTCAGGCTGTAGATCTGCTGAATATGCAAATATTTCAATAACTTCATGTTCTTATTTTCTCTTCTCTTTACTGCGTTAAGCTTTAACCCTTTCCTTTACCAACTGTGAGTGTTTGTGTGTGTGTGTGTTTGTGTGTTTATGTAGTATGTTAGACTAGTTTTTAAGTGTTTATGTAGTTAATAAAGTCTTACCTGTATCACACTCGACGTTGTTCATTGTTTGCTCATCCACTGGAGTCACTTAATCATTCAGATTTATGCTACAAGCTCTTTGTAGAATTGTACAGTCAGAAGTTATTTCCCTTAACCAGGAAATTAACGTTCTTAGAATTGACACGACAGTTGACCCTGAGAGGTCAGCTAATATCTACAGCGGATCTAAAATATTAATAATTAACTATAACTAATTATGATTAATTATTAATATTTCCCCATGAGCTGATTCGCTACAACGGTGCGATTTTTGCTGTCGTACGAGTTCGCAGGCGATTTTTTTCTCTCGGGAGAAAATCGTAGATGCTCGCGGCTCGTACAGTGTGAGAAGAATTACGGGACGATCCGAGAACGTTACGAGGACCTCCCTTCCTCCCGATAATTTTCAAACATGTCAAAAAATATCGGATGCTGTCGGTTTAAATTCGTGCCGTATGTGCGGTTGAACGAGACGATTTGGCGATCCATCTGAAGTTGACCAATCAGAAGATGACAAAAACCATATAGTCTATAATAATTTTAGTTTAATTATACAGTTCTATTTTTTTATTTGTTATTCCGAATGTGCCAAATTTGCCGTTCAGCTTTATGAATGAATATGCCTGTTGTATTTACGTCACAAGCCGCCTGCCACAAAGAAAACTATTTCGTCCTCAGAATCCATATCTTTATGAATGGAGCGAAACGTAAATCGTAGTAAATTCGTGTCGTGTGTGACTGCCTCCGTACGATTTTCGGATAAACTCAATCGTGACATGTGCCAGAGCTCATGGCGTTCCGACCTTCAGAATCGCACCGTGTACGCCCACCTTTAATGAAAACACAATTTCGACTGAATTATGATGAGTTCGTAAAGTCTTCATGAACACAGAAGCTGCAATCGTCTTTTCTTTCTGTATTGTGACATTCAGTATAGTCCGATAAAACCAGTTCTCAAACGCAGGAAAATTTCACATCATTTATAATAACACTGCAATATTTCATTTAAAAACAAAATTGTGGTACGAGTGACCCAGGGTTCTACAGTGCGACCATTTCAGTCACATTTACTAATTACTCCGTCTGAAAAGTAATTTTGTTACTCAATAAGTAACTTAATTATTCAAATTGCTAATTAGGCTACATCTTAAAATCCCTATAAACCTTAAAGCATAGACAATAGAAATTAAACTCTTTATTTTTTCAATTTGAGTCAAACATGGAAAAGCTTAGCCTTTTAGCTTTAAAACAACTGTAATACTTAAACATTTTTATAAAAAATTGAACTTTCTTTGGTTAACAAATAGAAATCCTCTGCAAAATATCTGAATAACAAAAAAGCTCATGAAAATTCAACAATCAGTTTCGTGTTGGCCAGATGTTCAGCAAAGCCCAACTAGTAAATCCCGTACCGGTTAATGTAAAAATTAACACTAACTAATCGCTCTCTCTATGCTTACTTTTCTTTTTGAGGATCCTTTGTGTGTTCTGAATTTAAAAAATTTAGGAGCACGTCAAAATTTAGGAGTGACCGAATCAATAATCACAAATGCTGATAAAACATTAACCTGGCCCAGTACGAGGTGATAATTGACTCAATGATTACAGTTATTTTAGTTTTTACCGTTGGCAATGTCGCAATTTGTTCTAACTTTATTACAAAGTATGTTCATCTTTGTGTCAAATTCAAAAAATACATTTAAAAGCTTTTTAACATTGTCTAATTACAACACCCGATAACAAAGTAGAATAAGATAAGTTTAACCAATTTGAAATGAAAGTCAGTAGTTTAAGAAATCAATTTGTGCTACAGGAGGTGGCACAGAAAAACACACAATGGCTTGTAGGTTTTATTTTCAGACTTTTAATGAGCTCAGAGGTCACAGGTGCAATTAAAGCCCATAATTCATGTTTTAGTTTATGTTTTTGAATATAGAACGAACTATTAAATTTATTTAAATACGAAATAAACTACAAAATTTAACTAAAACTGCCAACATGTGGCGGCAAGTCCCTGATTTTATCCACGAATCATTCTGATTCAATTGAGTTCGTTCAAACGGCTGAATCATTCATGAACGAGTACGTACTGTTCTGTCGCTTGTTCTCCTTTAGAAGGCTGCGCCCTCGGGAGGGTCGCATTCGAAGGCTGGCATTACGCATCGAGGCAGTCTCATAAAGCAAGTAGGGACACTCCGAATGCAACCCACTTTGTATTAATTGGGTGATTGAATCATTGACTCATCGCGAATTCATTTAAAATCCGCATTTCATTCATAACGCACAACAAAAACACCGCTGTGTTTTGAATGGGACGCTCAGCGTTTCAGTCTTCTGTGGCTTTGTTTGAAACTATTTTTGTTGACGAAATAAAGCAATAGTGTTTTAGTCAACATCTAATTCACTTCACTATTAACTTCCTTGTTTAATGAACTTTTTGTATTAAATCAATATCACTTTGCAAACTCCTTAATACTCATTAAACTGTCACTCATCTTAGTTTATCTCGATCTCGAAAACCACCCACACAACTCTTCAATAAATCGACGAAGCAATGAATCTTCGCTTATTTACACCCCGCCAGCAACTTGTTAGAGAGGATGAACGTCTGTGAATGCATTACTCAAGCGCTGCAGACACGACTAACTTATATTGAACCGTTGAAGCTCACCTCAGCGCAACACAATATGATGATCGGGTCAGTCGCATTGGTGCTCCTAAATATTTTTTCATAGTCGGACGCAGTAGTTTTCAGTCGCAAATGCGCAAAAAAGCCCTGAAATTACAGAAATTATCTCCTCTGCTGATTAAAGCTTTCTATTGACATATTTCTCGTGTCTCTGTGTCAAGTAGTCGCTCAGTTTGTGACACGTAGAAAGTTGCTCACGGACACCGAGACGGTAGAAAGCACACCCTGTGTGTTTTGTTTATTTTATTTTACAACATGCACAGTCGTTTTTTGTTGTTAGGTCAGTGTGTAAGTACACAATACAGTAGATTTGATTGATTGTTAGTTATTATCTGTATCCTGATATTTAAGGTTTCTCTGTGATCAGAAAAGAAATGAACGCGCCGGGAGCGCGCGAGCAGGGTTAAGACGCTGCATGCAATTTTATCTTTAGACTGCAAATTTCGATTTCAAATTCACTATGATTTTAGAACTGTTGAATGATTTACAGTATGTTAGCGCAGTACTTTAGAGTACCTAATTAAATTACCTAAAAATGACCCGTAATCCCGACTGGTTACTTTTGCAGTGGAAAGGTACTTTAATTACATTACGCGTTACACCACACACTAAACCCTGAGTTAGGAAGCTTTTTGAGTTTTGTGAGTCGCGATAAACATAAGGATGCGTGACAGCTTTTAATGATTAATTACGGGAGTTTGCAAATCGTGGATATTGATTTAATACAACAGTTCATTAAACAAGAAGTTAATATTAAGTGACTTATATTGTCTGACTACAACACTATTGCCTTATTTCGTCAACAAAATTAGTTTCAAACAAAGTAACAGCTGAGCCGCTGCGCGTCTCCATTCAAACACAGCGGTGTTTCGTTTATGAATGAACTGCGTTTTTAAATGAATCTAGTTAGTCAATGATTCAATTACCCATTCATAAATACTGTCACTTGATTCATTCCTGAATGAATTAGCTGTTCAAACGAATCAATTGAATGAATGGTTCAGTGATAAAATCAGTGACTTGCCGACACCTGCTGGCAGTTTTAGTTTAATTTTTAAAGTATCTTTTCAATTATTTAAATAATTTAATAGTTCTATATTCAAAACATTAACCTCAACATGAATTTATGGATTTAATTGCACTCATGCGACCTCTGAGCCTCATTAAACGTCTGAAAATACACCTACAAGCCACTTGTGTGTTCTTCTGTGCCAACTCTGTAGCACACATGTATTTCTATACATACTTATTTCATTTGATTGGTAACTTATTCTTATACTACTTGTTTTTATTCTGTTGTTTTAAATAGAAATGTTAAAAAGATTATAAATGTATTTTTTTGCATTTGACATAAAACTGACATACTTTTAATAAGTAGAAAATGCATTGCAAAGGTAACAAAATTCCTGTAAACATCACTTTATCAAATTCACCTCTAATGGAATAAAGCATTAAGCCACGTGAAGCCGTGGTTTACAGTGAATTTATAACAGCTAAGAGGCGCTGTTAGGAACTCAGTAGATTATTTAGCTGTTATAAATTCCCTGTATAGCCCACGGCTTCAGCGGGCTTATTGCTTTTATAAAACGGTTAGTCCATATACGTAGTAAAGTTTCACAAAATAAAACAGAGCAAATAAAATATAATAATATTAATAAAAACATTATTATTTCGCCAAACAATGTAGTTCCTCAGAAAAGGCTGTGGTTGCAACAAAGTGGTTGCCGAGCACACACAGAAGTAAACAAAGGTGTGTTACTTTGTAGCATCATTTACAACAGCTTCGAACTCTGACTCAGCCAACCAGATCAAGCAGCTGAACTACCCATTGTTATAAGGTTTAATTTTTTTCTTCATAATTTTGGATTATTGATTAGAAGGTGCACCTAATTTTTTTTTTTTATTAAAAAAGAAAAGAAAAAGAAAAGTAGCTAGAGCCCTGTGGCCACAGTTATAACTTTCATCTATCTTCATGGAGGTACACGGTAATACCACAGTACTCGCTGAAGTATCCTTAAATGGTATCAGTTTTATGATACAGCTGTCTGTGCTAGTCCGTCACTGCGACGCTGGACAGGTCCAATCTCCGCTGAGAGCCGGACTGATCTCTGTAAGGATGAGCGTCTGCTAGGTCGTCTGGCAGCCTGAACTCACGGTGCGGTTCTGGTTCTGCCGGAGCTCGACCGCTTCATGCAGAGTTCTGCATGCGTTGCAAGTTAGACCAGACCCTTCTGAACCGCTGCTGCTGCGGGTCAAAAGACTACAAACACCTCTGAGCCCCCTGCAGCCTGTCTGTTGTCCGATCCCACCCTGGACGACAGATGGAGAAAGAAGGGGCGTCTATATTGACTTCTGAAGTTCCACTTTGGTCCCCTTCCTCATCTTTGATCAAACAATGAAGATTTGTATGAATCCACTGTGGTGGCATTTCGTCCGCCCGGTCTGAAATAAGTCGGCGGACCACTGACATTACCGGAGAATTTATAAAAATACAGCTAGACCCATTTTATTAATGTGTGGAGTGGAACAATATACGAGCCGCGAGTGTTTTAAAACATTACAGCACAGTTCTGCTTTTTTCTTGACCGCTAGCACCACAAAAGACTACTATAAGCACACGCAGAACAAATTCAGTATTCTCATATTATGATACAATATACACTGATAAACTGAACATTCACTTCAATGGTGTGAGACTGGATGCTTTCAGCCGATTTCTATTGAACGGTCAGCAACAGAACTGCAGCTCAAACTATTTCAGATATAGTGAATTAAGCTACAAACTCCATCATAAAGCACAGTGTTTGCATCTAACATGTGTTTTGAGCTGCAGCTCGTCATATTAATGTTTCGCTAGTTAGCAGTAAACCGGTTACCTCGCCTGAATACCTTCGTAGATTTGTGTTGGATGTTATCTTTGGAATGGAAATAAGGATATTGTATTTGTAAACATCATACTTTTTTCGCTTATTTCATTTCATGTATTACCACTAAGCGAGCTGAGTCCGTAGACTGACTCAGCTCGCTAGTTTTAATACATGAACTGAAATAAGCCAAAAAAATATTATATTTACATATAAAATATTTCCATTTCAAAGATAACATCCAACACAAATCTACGAAGGTATTCAGGCGAGGTAACCGGTTTACTGCTAACTAGTGAAACACTCTATTAATAAGACGAGCTGCAGCTCAAAACACATGTTAGATGCAAACACTGTGCTTTATGATGGAGTTTGTAGCTTAATTCACTATATTTGAAATAGTTTAAGCTGCAGTTCAATTGGTGACAGTTCAATAGAAATCAGCTGAAAGCATCCAGTCTCTCATACCATTGAAGTGAATGTTCAGTTTATCAGTGTATATTGTAATAAATATGAGAAATGATTGTTGCGTGTGATTATAGTAGTCTTTGTAGAGTGATAGTCAATGTAAAAAGCAGAACTGTGCTCGTATGTTTAAAACACTTCGGCTCTTATATGTTCCTACTCCACACATCTAATAAATGTTTTCTAGCGTATTTTTTAAACTTCTCCGGTAATGTCAGTGGTGTGACTTATTTCAGATGCGGCCGAAATGGCAACAACAGTGCTTACATACACATACTTCATTGTTTGATCAAAATGATTGCAAGGGACAGTTTAACTTCAGAAGTCACTCTAGACGCTTCTTCTCCATCTGTCTCTGTCTCAGGGTGTGGCTCTGGACACCAGCAGGCTGCAGGTGGATCAGAGGTCGTCTCCGTATTCTTTTGCCCAGCAGCAGCAGCAGGTTCAGAAGGGTCTGGGTCTTCACCTGCACAGCATGCAGAACCTGCCAATGAAGCGGTCGAGCTCCGGTCAGAACCAGAACCCCAGCCCCGTGAGTTACAGGCCTGCAGACGCCTCGCAGACGCTCCCTCCTCTACAGCAGATCAGTCCGGCTCTCAGCGGAGATCTGGACCTGTACAGCGTGAGTGACTGACAGCACAGCCATGCTGTATCATAACTGAGTACCATTTACAGGATACTTCAGAGAGTACTGTGGTATTACAGTGCTACCTGTCCATGAAGATGACAGTATAACTGTGGCCACAGGGCTCTATGCTTACTTTTCTTTTTTTTTTTCTTTTTTTAATAAAAAAAAAAAATTAGGTGCACTTCTAATCAATAATCCAACATTCTGATAAAATTAACCTTATAAAGCGGAGAGTTCCGGTGCTTGACTCGGATTGGCTGAGCCGTGTTTGAAGCTGTTGTAAATGACGCTACAAAGTAACACACCTTTGTTTACGTTTGTGTGTTGCTCGGCAACCACTTTGTAGCAACCACAACTGTTTCTGAGGCGCTACATTGTTTGGTGGAAGAATACTGTGTTTATTAATATCATTACACTTTATTTGCTCTGCTTTATTTTGTGAAACCTTACTACGTATATGGAATAACCGTTTTATAAAAGCAATAACCCCCGTG
>JADLZN010007888.1:127500-275263 GCA_018155175.1 Sinocyclocheilus anophthalmus | reverse complement strand
CGCCCAGTATTTTCCTGGCCTCCTGGTACAGCGTGTCTGGGCTCCAGTGAGGGTTGAGCTTGTGAAGCTCCTCAGCCAATCGGTTGTGTTCTCTCAGAAAGAGCGTGTGCAGAGCGATCATACCCAAGTGCTCATTGGCCCGAGAGTCACCTGAGACACGCCCACAAAAACAGCACATCAACTGGCCAGTTTAAATCAGAAAGCATCAGGGTGAAGGCCTAGCTGACACATAAAATGACACAAATATTGATTTATTTTCCTTTATAGGGTGTTGTATCTTTAATACCTTTAAAGTCAACATTAAATAAAAATATTAGCAATATCGGCAATATTATAAATCAGCAATAAAATAAATAAATAAAATATGATTAATTGCATTATTTATTTGTTGTGTATTTATTTTAACTTATTTAAATAACAACATTTACTTAATTTTTTTGAAAGTGTTATTTCACTTTTTTACCTAATATGCACCACTTCTTATTGCATGTAGTATTTTTTTTGTTGTTGTTTAAAGCTTTATAAATCTCATTGAGGCAATTAGTTATGACTACAGTGGTTCTTCGCATAAATAGACAAAACACTTATACACAAACTTATTTATTATTGCTCTAGAACTTAATTTAATTGTAATTTTTTAATTATTTAATTGCAATAATTTTTGTAATTATTTGAATTATTTAATCATTTATTTATTGATTTTAATATGGTAATAATAATAATTTTACTTGCTTGAAATGTTTTACTTTTATTTATCTATTTTGCACCATTTCTCATCGTATGTAGTATGTATTATAATATACCATTTGTCATTGTATACTAATGCTTTAGCAATATAAATACACATGCTTTTGTCAGACTAATACAGCAAACTGAATTTAACTGAAATTGAGGGAGGTAAATAAATTGCATGAAGATAAATAAACAAACCAACTAAAACAGCTAGTAATACTATCATTACAGATTGATTATTTAAGAATTTTACATTGTTTACGTTTCGTACTAGAGTTTCTGCTGTATCAGAGGATGCTGAAAACCCACTGATTTCAATGTGGATGGTTTGTTTGATTGGCGTACAAGACAAAAAGCAAGGGTTGTGAAAGTGACAAGTATTTAAAGTGATTATGGAAGCAAAATGGGTTGCGAATGCTCACAACGAATACTGCCTACAACCTGCTTGGAAACAGAACGATCTATTCCCCAAGGATGTGTTGAGTCTTTGCACTGTCTCTGGTAGCGGGATGGGGTCGATCCGCTCTCGTGGGCCGCAGGGATCCAGGTTCAGCTGCGTGCGGCTCAGGAAGGGCATGAAGCCGAGCCCTTGGTCTGAGTGGAGCTCGTTGACGGCGAGCAGGCCGAGAGGGGACGAGAGGTTTCGCAGGGTGGCAGCCAGTCCATCCGAGCTCCCGTACACCATATTGGCATCCACGAATGCCGTGATGGCGTTCAGCTGCTCCCGGTGACCAGGTGAAACCGTACAGCTAGGAGCAGAGCGGAAAAACGGCATGCAGCTTTGAGTCCCAGTGCGAGGGTCAGACAGAGGGATCTGAACGCGAAGAAAAAGAGACAGATGTTCAGAGTGTGTACGATCTGGCATCTGTTTTCATCAGGGCCGGATTTACCTCTTTTTGTGACATAGGCAAAAATAATGTTTGGGCCCCCCTTCCCTGTTAATATAATAGGCCTAATATTATCACCCAAGCAAACTAAAATATCTCTTAATCAGTGAAACCATTACAATATTGTCTATCGCAATAAGCGTTTGCGTTCAATCAATACAAATCGAATATAGTTCTTTTTGTTTGATTAATTTCCCTTAAAGGCTGTGGCGCGTAACCACTTCGGGAGTAATTTCCTAATATTTTTAAACGTCCGGAGTCCACCACACATCAGACATGTTCATATGTATTTGTTTCAAGACATTTTGACCACTTCCATCCTGACTATTTTTTACGCACTTCATCCCAAACCTTCCATTGAAAATTCCAAAACGTAATTTTAGAGCTAATAACAGAGGCTTGCGCCTTGGATAATGCAGCTAACGCAGTTTCTTAATGCTTCCTAATTCAGTTATTAGAGAGAGAGAGGAAGAGAAAGAGAGAGAGAGAAGATATTAACGAAACGTCTCTCAGCAGCGTTCAGCAGCAGCATCTATTTATAGCGAATCTTTAAGTTAAACTGCTTAAAGAACCTCTCTACTGAGAAATGTCATGTAGCTTTTCAGCTGCAAAACAAGGTTCATTGATAAATTCGCAGGGCGGCGTTGACGACAACTTTCTGTCCGCGTCTCCGCTCGAGTGCGTGTGTGTCTGTGAGAGAGGATCATAGGGAAGCGTGATTTCCATACATAAAAAAGACGTGGAAATAGTTTTATAGTTATTTTTACCCTATTGTTTGTTATATTTATTTGCTCAATGTTTTCTGGGGTTTTGGATCTTTTACTGTTGTAGATATCCCATAGTATAAGAAAAATATTATGTATCTCTTCAATGTGTTTGGGCCCCCCTGGACGAGCTAGCATAGGCACGTGCCTAGAATTCCTATGCGTAAATCCGGCCCTGGTTTTTCAGGTGTAACCGCACTGTACGGGAAACATGCGTGTCTCTGCTGCAGGTGCGTGTGCAGTCCGCTCCGGTCTTAAAGGCCGCGGTGCTGGGGCTCTGAGGGGTCAAGGTCAGGTCATGATCGATCCACTGACCCCACTCCACCAGCAGATGAGACAGAGACATGTCCAGAGAGATGTTCTCATTATGAGTGTACAAAACCTCCTGCGACACACGCCGGACCTGGAAAGACAGATTATGATCTGATTGAGTCTGGAAGACTAAACTTCTGTTTGTTACCATTATCGGCTCATTTGGTCTTATTTTCTTTAGTTTAGTGACACTTTACAAAATTAAAGGTTCTATTGGCATTGATGGTTTCCATGAAGAACCTTTAACATCCTTGGACCTAGTACGATCCAGACAAATCTCTTCACCGCACCACGCACCACCCCACCCCACACCACACCACACACACACACACACAATCACACTCACGCTGTGAAAACCCCATTTTGGAGCCTTACTTTTAGGTGTGTAGTGTATTTTTACGCCACTGGTGGCACCAAACAGAATTGCAAAAAGTTACTATTTTCAAAGTTCTAAGCACCAGTGCTGCAATTGTTAAATAAAACTATTAAAAACTGCTTTTGTTAATTAAAATAAAATAATAAAATAAAAAAATAAAAAAATTACAAGTTACCTAGTGAATAATTTTAAGTAAGTAAAATGAAAACTTTATAAAAATAACAAAAGGCACATAAACAAAAGGCTAAACTTACTAAAATGAATTAAAATGAAAACTGAAAATATGAAAATGAAAGCTAATTCAAAATATTGATTCAAAATAAGACTAAAATATTTGCCATGGCTGAGCCAATATTGCAATTTCAAAAAATACACACTTTTCTCTTTTCAACTACGTGTTTTATCAAGGTTAACTCTTTAACTAATCCTTTTTATAAATTTATTGATTGCATAGTCAATTTTCTATTAATTCAATTTCAATTATTATTATTAAAAATAAATGAATTTTAATTTGTTTAATTGTTTGCGCTAGGATTATTTTATTCGTTAATATTTCAATCGTTGTTTTCTAATAATTAATTCTATTATTTGAATCATTTTATTTTTATTTTTTAAATTATTAAATAATAATAATAATAATAATGTAATTTCTTATTTTTTTGTACATTTTTAGCAGCATTTCCCATTGTGTGTAGCATGTACTATAATACACAATTTCTCATGATGTCCAAACACTTTAACAATATGAATGTAAATGTTTTGTCAGGCTAATAAAGCACACAAAATTTAAAATTTAGGAAGAAATTCAATAACATTTCTATAAAGACCTAACTATGTTTACAGACTAATAATTCAACCTCCTTCTGTTTTCTCAGACTGTCCTGCACTCTTACAGGTGGTAGTGTGTGGTTGTGGTAGGTGTGTTGTGGGTTCCAGCCCCTGGGGGCCCCTCGAGGGTCCTCGTACTCCGGCGACAGCCAGCGGGCGTAAGGGGTGTTTGCCGCCCCCCATTGAGGGTTTTCTCTGCAAAGTCAAAAATAGCACTGATAAAAGCAAACATGATGCTATTTGAGAACAGAAACTGAATGAATGATGATATATTTTGATGTGTATCAAATATCAAATATGTGACCACAAAACCAGTCATAAGGGTCAATTTTCGAAATTGAGATTTATACATCATCTGAAAGATGAATAAATAAGCTTTACATTGATGTATGGTTTGTTAGGATATTTGGCCGAGATACAACTATTTGAAAATCTGGAATCTGAGAGTGCAAAAAAAAATCTAAATATTGAGAAAATCATCTTTAAAGTTGTTCAAATGAAGTTCTAAGTAATGCATATTACTAATCAAAAATTAAGTTTTGATATATTTACGGTAGGAAATTTACTAAATATCTTCATGGAACACGATCTTTACTTAATATCCTAATGATTTTTGGCATAAAAGAAAAATGGATAATTTTGACCCATACAATGTATTGTTGGCTATTGCTGCAAATATACCCCAGCGACTTAACACTGCTTTTGTGCTCCAGGGTCACATATGTGATGTACCTGTTGTGCCGTTCCCTGTGATGGTACGGTAGCGTTTGGACACACAGTCAGATTTACACACGTGTCTCAGCGTCTCTGAGGAACAGCCTGTTACCTGCAGTATGGTCTCCATATCTTCTGCACTTAAAAGCTCTGAAACGCACACATCTGATGTTGATATGACTTCAGAGTCATGCATGTACTTGTAAATGACCCAAATGTATGAGTGCGTACCGGTGAGGTCGGGTTTGTCCATGGAGTGTGTGTAAACCATCTCTCTAATCAGCTCTACCGTATTATCCAGAAACTCAGCAGATCTGACGTGGGTTCTGGTTTTGGGGCCGGTTTGTTTGAACAAGGCCAGCAGGTCACTGGGTCGGACAGAACCGTCTGAAACGGACGTCTTCACTCTGATAGAAAAATGAGAGAGCGAACACAAAACATAGAATAGAAAATAAATCATTTTATAGCTCTATAGCCTTACTGTAGGACAACTACTGACTCATTTGGGTCTGTCTTTGTCTCTATTTTTCTCTTTATTGTCTTGCATTGTTGATATTTCATTTAAATGACTTTGACTTTGACGAAATCTGTATGTCTCACCTCTCATATGGTGTTGGACCTACGGGCGTGTGTTGCGTCTGTCAAGCTCCTTGCTCGGGCGTAAGCTTACATGAATACTAGATCCCAATACACTGAACACCAACAAAACACTTGTCACACTTCAAACCTGCCATTCACTTTGATGATTTGAATTGCAAAATTCACTAATTGAAATTCAAATTTCTTATTGTGAACTTTTGTGACCCTGGAGCACAAAACCAGTTCTAAGTCGCTGGGGTATATTTGTAGCAATATACACAATATATTTTTGGCTGGGTCAAAATTATAGATTTTTCGGGTCATTCGCAAAATCATTAGATATTCAGATCATGTGCGCATAAGTGTTTGTATTGTAATACGGTGGCGAATCGATGTCGCACGACAAAAGAGGTATTAGTGTGGAAATCAGAATCTGTTCAGATGACTGCGGTTGTGTGGTTGGTCGAATGCAAGTACTGGGATCCCTTCAATAAGCGGGCGTGGTTGGGGGGTGGGGGGGGGGTAAAAGTGTGATTTTCTGAATTTTTTGATTTTTTTGCACCCTCAGATTCAGATTTTCAAATTGTTGGATCCGCCAAATTGTCCCTATCATAACCCACCACATACATCTAGGAAAGCCTTATTTAATCAGAAATTCTCAATTTCGAACTGAGATGACCACTCATGACTGGTTTGTGTGGTCCAGGGTACATATGTAACGGGACAGTCTGTACGAGTATATAAGAAAGAAAACAATGTCTCTAAAAACTTCCAAAAGTATCATTATTTTTTTGACTACCCACAGAGAAAATACTAACTGGACCATTAAATTACTCCTCATTACCCTTTTGCACCACAAATTCTGGGAAGGGTGGGAAATAGGATGATCTGCTGACAGCGCGCGACACAAATCACAAATACGAACAAATCCAAGCTGCGGATAGACAGGGATCGCCCTTCAATGAGAAAAATATCATTTATGGCTGCTGGATGCTCGAATTAACCAACATTAAAATCTCCGCCGTGAATTAGCAAAATAAATAAATACAAATTAATTATATATAACTACACATTTAAACACTTACCAAAACAAATATACATATATATTATTGCATAAAAATAAAACATATATATCAGCTATTATGCCAAAATATAAATATAAGTAATAATTGTCTTTATTAGTGTGTGCACTGTCCAAGACATGTTGTGTCCATGCTGTAAGTCTTGACGTCTCATCATTGGTTTTTGTAAAATATATCACACTTTTGCTCTTGCTTGCAAAACTAAAGTATAATTGGGCTTGTGTACCATTAATGTCCAAAATGAAATATAGTAAATAATTACAATGAATACAGAAAAATGCATGTTCATTAAGGTTTAAAGCCAAAGTAATTCATCTAATCCCCATCTACTAGGTATAGGGTATGTGGACCACTGACTACCAGTCTGTGGGGTAGTTTGTGTATGAGATAGGTTATGTCGAGTGACTAGACTTTACCGTGCTCGCGCGCTGGCTTTGGTCTACAGGTATGTGCAGAATTCTGTTATCTGTGTGACTGGTGACAACAATTTCCACATCAAAGCGTTTCCCGACCACACGGAGCAACGACGTCCTGACCCTAATACCTCCTCGATCCCAACCATCCCTCTATCTAACCGGGGTATCGACACAAAGCACTCCTCATGCAAGTTCGAGAGAGCCACTGCCTTCTGACAGAAAGTGAGCCGTGGTTGCTAAGGGGTTTTACTATGTATATACAGGTTAGTGTTTTGGGTATAATATGGTTTATAGATATGGCTTGGGTTCGTCCTTAAAATTCTGAGTTTATCGCCAGTTTTATGATCTTATTATGGTCCAAGTAAAGTATCAGCACACCTTTTCTCAGCAAAACACGATTCGAGGAAAAATTCATGTCTGGAGCACAAATGCGGCAGGACGAGACACACTTAACCTTAAAGCAATAATTCACCGTGCGGGGGCACCCAAAAATGAAATTTGCTGTGTAATATCACTGACTCTCAGGCCATCCAAGATGTAGATTTGTTTGTTTCTTCATCAGATTTGGAGTAATGTAGCATTGCATCACTTGCTCACAATGGATGTGAATGGGTGCCGTCAGAATGAGAATCCAAACAGCTGATATCACAATAATCCACAAGTAATCCATTTGACTCCAGTCCATCAGTTAATGCCTTGTGAAGTGAAAAGCTGCATGTTTGTAAGAAACAAATCCATCATTAAGACATTTTAACTTTAAACCATTGCTTCTGGCCAAAATATGAGTCTATAATCCATAATCACACTTCCTCCAGTGAAAAAGTCCTCTTCTGTTGTCTCTATTCATCAACACCCCCACTAGTGTTTAGAGAGCTGTGTTGGCGGTTTTTGCTTGTAAACAGTGCAGATTTCTCGCACCATTCAGACAGGCGACCTTTTCACTGACGAATGTATTATATTGATAGAGGACGATACGAGCACGTTTGTGCAGGTTAAACTAACGTCTTGATGGATTTTTTCGTCTCTACAACACGCAGCTGGTCTTTCACTTCACAAGGCATTAAAAGATGGACTGGAGTGCTGTGGATTACTTGTGGATAATTGTGAAGTTTTTATCAGCTGTTTGGACTCTCATTCTGACGGCACCCATTCACATCCATTGGTGAGCAGGTGATGGAATGATACATTTCTCCAAATCGGTTTTGATGAAGAAAACACATCTACAAACATCTCAGGGGGCCTGAGGGTGAATAAAATTTCAGCAAATTTAAACTTTTGGGTAAACTATTTTATTCTTTTACATATTATTGTTAGGAGTTTGTTAATAGTTTCCCTAATCCGCCTTCCTTTCTTTCTCGCGACCTCACTGCGGTATTACCCTTTCCAAATATCTCGGCCCGGAACGATCTGATAGAAGACACACCTGGAAAAGAGGTCAGTGGAGCAACAGAGAAAAACACAGAGTTCTGAAAGTCTGATAAGAGAAATTGCAAAGTGAGGAGAACTACAGGGATTCCAGGTCGATGACTTTAAAAGGCTGTTGTTCTCACCAGGTTTGACGCAGCACTCGGGACAGGTGTGAATAACTTTACGTCTGATGGGAGCACATGCCTCACGGACCCACAAGCTGGCACAAGATTTAAATGTGTTTGAATAGCGCAGCACATCCATTTACAATCCAAATCTAGTGTCGGCGCGAAAAAATGACCTGCATAAAAACCTCACAAAGTCATTGCTAGTAGTCTTTCCATCCACTCAAATTATGTTAGTTTGCATGAAGAGCGAAGAAGAGAGATTCTCTCAGTCGTGCGTTCAAAGAAACGACACTTTCAACATGGTTATAAATGAACATGATCCTTGTATTTGTTGTGCTTTTCATTAAGAGACGCCTGTTAAACCAGCTGAGTCACATGGCATTAGTTACAAAAACTCTTTTAGTTCATACATTCGCAATTATTTATAGTTGTCTCTGTTAAAAGAACACAGGTTTGTTAGAATACAAGGTTTCTCAATCTTTGTATATTAATGATAATTATATATGCATTTATTTATTTATTTTCCATATATACTGTATATATAGTGTCATTTATTTTATATATTCAAGGAATATACTGTATATCCTGTATAGTCCTAAAACCACATGAAAACACGTTGGGCCTCATTAATGAACATGGAAGTGTAGATTGAAGCATTCTTACATAAATTGTTCCATTCAACTCAATATGATAATTTATGTACTAATGGATTTATGTTTAACATAAAAAGGTCCATTGTTAATACTGTGTCAGCAGCTTATTAAATAGCTAAATAGGAAACAGGAGACAAAATACTACATGTATGTCCTGGAGGCATATGTGGAGATCAAGTGGACACGGGAGTTTTAAGCTTGTTGAGACCATAGAAACCGGTCACAGCGCTCCAACATGGTCTGAATCAGTGCTCTAAAATGTCAGAGAGAAAACAAAAAAGAATGAATGCATGAGGACAGAAACTGTTAAACATTACCTACATTCAGAATGGAACACAAGTATACTGCGCAGTATATACTGTACCCTGCCTACTATTTTTCAAAATAGTATGCAGGATACAAAAACAAATATGGTCATAATGGTATATACTGGACACTGCCTAGTATTTTCCTAAAATGACATGTTTGGAATGCAATATTAACATCTGACTATTTTCTAAAAAATAATGTCTACATCCGAAATAGCAAGCTATTATACTACTCTTACTCTTTCTCCTATATCATATTATGGCAGAAATAGCAATAGTATGCTGTATTTAATTCCAAAGTCAGCCAATATGTTCGGAATGGACTACTATTTTTCAAAAACAATGTTTAAATTCAAAATAGCATACTACTATACTACTCGTACTACTATTCTGCTTATAATTTTATATGACAGAAATACTATAAGTCATATGCTAGTATGCTAGTCCAATATCAACTAATATGTTCGTAATGGAATACTTCCACTCTGCTTGCTATATGATAAACACTGCCTAGTATTTTCCAATTAGATTGAAATGGAATATTAGTGGATACTGTGGAGTATATACTGTAGACTGCATACTAATTTTCAAAGTTAGCATACTACTATACTTCTCGTTCTATCTCTTCCATATCTTCATATGGCAGAAATAGTTAGAGTCATAATTAGTATGCTAGTTTAATATGTTTGGAATAGAATATTACCATACTATGTAGTATATACGTTTATATTTATATTTTTAAAAACATAAGTTTTGCATTGAATACTAGCATACTGCTTACTAGGGCTGGGTTTCGACACAAATTTCACAATATTGATTTTGGATATATATCAGGTACAAAACATGGCAAATTTTCTCAAGGAAAAAAAAAAATCTCTCAACTAATGCTGTAAAATGTACCCGACAGTCAATAATATGGAAGGTTAAAATTTGCTGATTTGTGTACAAACATTAAAATATACTCAAAGTTTTTGTAATATTAAAGTTATAATACTAACTTTAACTTTAAATTACATAACTATATTTCTACTCCAATTAGTTTTTTGAAATATTTAAATGGTGGCTGTCACAAAAAATTATGGATTTATTTAAACATAAATTAAATATTGAAGAACAGTAAAAATAATATAATGAATATGTTATATGGTGCATATTTAGCAAAATGCACCTCTCTAGAATTAATTTTTCTATGTGACGTTATGTGACACAATGTTCACAAGCTATTTCCGCGTTTGAAACACTGACTGAGCGATTACATGGATTTTGGTAGTTGCACTCTTTCTTTTAACATACCTTCGTATGTTCATTCATGTTTATTTCATGCTGTAACTCTATAGCAGAGTCGATTATCAGTTCGTAACCGGGCGCAGCAAAACCACCGATCTGTCACGCCACATTACACAGTGCCGAAACGGCATTTAATATTTTAATATTGTAATAAAATGGACAGAATTTGAAATCTCAGACTTTGTTTCATATCAAAAGTAACAAATCACAAAGCTTATTGCAATTTATTGGATGGGAGGTGCGCTACAATCTTCCGTTCATTATCTGACTGGCTAGACTAATCGATTCTTGGGATTTATGAATTGATATCACTTCATAAAAATGAGAATCGATTTAAAATCGAGATTTTTTACCCAGCCCTACTGCTTACTGAAGAGCACACTACCATTTTCCACGCTCTCACCTTTGCCGCTTTTCAGCCATACGAAGCAGATCGCAGACCAGTGTGGAGCGTGAACCGAGATCCACCTGAATCCCGTGCTCCTGGAGGGCCGTCAGGGCCCGGTCCGGCCCGAACACCTGCATCAGACGCAGGATGACGTTCTCTGGGCTGATGCGAATGCTCCAGTCAGTCGAACCATCTGATAGGTCAGGAGAACTATCGCTCGTGCCGTTAGTGTCGTCTGAACAGGATCCATTGGGGCTGCTGGGTAGAGCTGAAGCCGCCGGGGCTTCGTCGCTTGAACTGATTTGCTGGGAGAGCTGGAGGAGCACCACCCACTCATCAAGAGACTGAGGTACAATTCCTGCGAAAGAGAGCGAGAGAGGAGATATGGAGAGAGAGAGAGAGAGAGAGAGAGAGAGATCATAAACATGGAATAACTCCACAGGTCTTTAAAGGGTTAGTTCACGCCAAAATTAAAATACCCCCATGAGTGACTCACCCCTCCAGCCTCCTTGTATATGACTTATGACTTTCATCTTTCAGACAAATACAATCGGAGTTATATTAAAAACTGTCCTGGCTCTTCCAAGCTTTGTAATGGCATTGAATGGGTGTTTCTGTTCAACAGTCCAAATGAAGTCCAATAAAGTGCAACCATCCATCCATCATAAAAAGTATCCCACAAGCTACAGAAAAGTGGTTATAACTTTTTAAAATATATGGATTTTTTTCTTACAAAAACGCATCGATTCGCTACAGGAGGCCTTTATTCACCCCCCGGAGCCATGTGAGGGGCCTTTTTATATGGCTGGATCGCTTTTTTTTTGTCTTCTTTTGGATTATTAAAAAATAACACCCATTCACTACAATTACAAAGCTTGGAAGAGCCAGGACGTTTTTAAATATACTCCCGATTGCATTCGTCTGAAAGAAGAAGTCCATATACTTTAGGATGGCTTGAGGGTGAGCAAAAGCTGGGGGTCCTTTTCATTTTTGGGTGAACTATCCCTTTAAGTGTCTCTTCCTGTCTGAGTAGGAGGTTCTTGGTTAAAATCAGCGAATTAAGAGAGTCTATATTGACAGTTTTGAACATCTGTGATTGTTGTACCATCATCCCCCTCTAGTAGTGTCATGTCGTCCAGTCTGCAGATGGCACTGAAAGCCTCGGGCCTCCGCTGCAGCTCTCTGCACAGGTACAGGTAACCCATCCAATACCTGAGAGACAAATAACACAGTCACAGTGTACCCAACTATACATTCTGATTCAATTCTATCCATTCCAACTCTACACTCACCCATGAGTTCTGCACATCTCCAGCATCTTCTGTTTGGAGGCCAGATTAGCAGGCAGGCGGATCAGCAGAGACAGCAGACGCCCATAACCCCAGCTGAAGAAATGAGAGCGCCACCTACAGCACAGGAGACATTACAATCAGCAAAACAGGAATGAAGTTTGATTTAAAGAAGAAAACAGGTTAACAATGATTATATAAATAATGTATTTAAATGGCATAGAGTACCATATATACACATAGCACAAATGTAGAACTAATTATATATTTTGGTGTCCCCATCAAATTAAGTGATTTATATACATTGAACGCATATTAAATGCAAGCCAAGTGTCTACTTTAATCTTTTCACATAATATTTTTGAGAAACATAAAAGTTAAAAGGTTGGGTTGAATATTTCCAAGTCGTCATTTCATGTAACAGATGTATTCACTGCCTAAAATTACACCAAAACATACTAATAACATGACCTGTACTTATTAAAATATACAAAAGAAAAAGTGATCACACTAAATTGTATTATATTTTAAATGATTAAAAACTTCTAGCTGATAAATGGGTAAAACCTAGTGGATTGAAGGATAGTGGCAAAGATTGGTAAAGATTTAAAATGACAATGAATTTATTTTTAGAGGCTGCACTGTGATCCTTAAATAGAGTATTTTAATGTCATCTAATAATTCTTGATTTGATTTGATTCTTGACTGATTTAAGGCAGTTTTAAACTTTTATTGTTTTGGCTTTGACATCCATCTATCCATCTATCTATCCATCCATCTATCCATCCATCTATCTATCCATCTATCTATCCATCTATCCATCCATCCATCTAGCGTGTCATTATTTATATTACAGACATTAATAGTTCCTCAAATTTGCTTGCTGAGGAATCTAGTTGCTAAAAAATTGCTGTGTGAACCTGGGCTGTCCATCAGGAGTGAGTGTGTCTTCCCTTTGTGGGGCATCATGGGATAGCGCCAGTTCCAGCCAATCCTGTCGCAGAGTTTCTGGCTGGAGAAGAGAGCCCAAGAAAGACAACCTGGCAGATGACAGAATACCTTAACAGATTATTTCATGTGTTCAAAAACAAGAATACAACATCACAGGCTCATTTATAACTCTAACAACTATGATGAACAAACATGCTAATGTATAATGTATAATGGAACGCAGCCGTACCGTTGCTGTTCGGCTCGTGATTGGACCAGATTGTCCAGATAAGGCAGGTAGTGGCTGGGTAAAGCTATGGCCATAATGTCAGAGGGGAGGATTGTGGGATAGAACTGCGGATAGGCACGAACAGCCACCTCCCCGTGTTTATCATAGAGTCTGCAGAGAGAAAAAAGGCATTATATTCAATGCAGGTCATATTGACATTATATATAGATAAGCACAAGTGTGTGTGTGTGTGTGTGAGACGTAAACTCACCTGTACAGGTGTGAGAGGAGCAGAGGTGCGTTCCAGGGCTGAAGTTCTCTCAGGCTGCGCAGAGACTTTAGCAGGTCGCCCTTCTGAATCACCTCCACCACCTTACTGGCCTGAGTGAACTCTTCAACACGCCGCAGAATATTAATATCAACAGAATTGCAATAAAAACAGGTCAATAACACAGCCCTGAATCTTGGAAAAAAATTCTGCTGATTTGCAAAAGAGGACTCTATAGCTCATTTGATGATGCAGAGTCAAAATATCAATAACAATTTTCCATCACATACATTTTGACATACAGTGGGTACGGAAAGTATTCAGACCCCCTTAACAAATTTGTTTCCTCGCGTTTTGTTATATGCAGTCCATTTGCTAAAATCATTTAAATTCTTTTTTTTTTTTTTTTTTTTTTTTTCCGCATTAATGTACACACAGCACCCCATATTGACAAAAATACACAGAATTGTTGACATTTTTGCAGATTTATTAAAAAAGAAAAACTGAAATATCACATGGTCCTAAGTTTTCACACCCTTTGCTGTGACACTCATATATTAAACTCAGGTGCTGTCCATTTCTTCTGAACATCCTTGAGATGGTTCTACACTTCATTTGAGTCCATCTGTGTTTGATTATACTGATTGGACTTATTTGGAAAGCCACACACCTGTCTATATAAACCCTTACAGCTCACAGTGCATGTCAGAGCAAATGAGATTTATGAGGTCAAAGGAACTGCCTGAAGATTTCAGAGACAGAATTGTGGCAAGGCACTGATCTGGCCAAGGTTACAAAAAATTTTTCTGCTGCACTTAAGGTTCCTAAGAGGACAGTGGTCTCCATAATCCTTAAATGGAAGACGTTTGGGACGACCAGAACACTTCCTAGAGCTGGCCGTCCGGCCGAAATGAGCTATCGGGGGAGAAGAGCCTTGTGAGAGAGGTAAAGAAGAACCCAAAGATCACTGTGGCTGAGCTCCAGAGATGCAGTCTGGAGATGGGAGAAAGTTGTAGAAAGTCAACCATCACTGCAGTCCTCCACCAGTCGGGGCTTTATGGCATAGTGGCCCGACGGTAGCCTCTCCTCAGTGCAAGACACATGGCCCGCATGGAGTTTGCTAAAAAAACCCCTGAAGGACTCCAAGATGGTGAGAAATAAGATTCTCTGGTCTGATTAGAACTTTTTGGCCTTAATTCTAAGTGTTATGTGTGGAGAAAACCAGGCACTGCTGTTCACCTGTCCAATACAGTCCCAACAGTTAATCATGGTGGTGGCAGCATCATGCTGTGTGGGTGTTTTTCAGCTGCAGGGACAGGCGACTGGTTGCAATCGAGGGAAAGATGAATTTAAGTACAGGGATATCCTGGATGAAAATCTTCTCCAGAGTGCTCAGGACTTCAGACTGGCCCGAAGGTTTACCTTCCAACAAGACAATGACCCTAAGCACACAGCTAAAATAACGAGGAGTGGCTTCACAACAACTCTGTGACGTTTCTTGAATGGCCCAGCCAGAGCCCTGACTTAAACCCATTGAGCATCTCTGGAGAGACCTAAAAAAATGGCTGTCCACCAACGTTTACAATCCAACCTGACAGAACTGGAGAGGATCTGGAAGGAGGAATGGCAGAGGATCCCCAAATCCAGGTGTGAAGAACTTGTTGCATCTTTCCCAAAAAGGACTCATGGCTGTATTAGATCAAAAGGGTGCTTCTACTAAATACGGAGCAAAGGGTCTGAATACTTAGGACCATGTGATATTTCAGCTTTTCTTTTTTTAATAAATCTGCAAAAATTTCAACAATTCTGTTTTTTTCTGTCAATATGGTGTGCTGTGTTTACATTAATGAGGAAAAAAAATTAACTTATGATTTTAGCAATGGCTGCAATATAACATAGAGTGAAACATTTAAGGGGGTCTGAACACTTTCCGTACCCACTGTTATGTATAATGCATGGCCAACATTAGTAAGAAGCAATATTTGATTTCGGGCAGATATAATGCGGGCTGTGTATGATTTCATTTTGGTACATTTCAAGTATGTTGGCAGATTGTATTAATATTTGAATGCACATAATGTCACCAAAATGAGCCATAAAGACGGTGCAAGACTTTTGATTTGTTAAAATACATTTAAAAAAAATTTCATTTACACTAAATCTAAGTTGCATGTACAAAATACCATAGTACTGTACAGTTAGGGTAGAATATCTAACGATTCAATTTACAGCACCTTCATGAACTGAATAAAAACATAAAAAAGCAAAAACACACCCAATGCACATTCTTTATTCATCATTTTGTAGATGTAAAGTAAAAAAAAACGTTGAATTTTATGCAAACAACTCGGCCATCTGCTGCGACCCATTTTTTATTTTAGTATCACTGAGATGCTATATTTGGCTGAGATACAACTATTGAAAATCTGGAATCTGAGGGTGCAAAAAAATCTAAATACTGAGAAAATCATCTTTAAAGTTGTCAAAATAAAGTTCTTAGCAATGTATATTACTAATCAAAAATTAAGTTATGATATATTTACGGTAGGAAATTTACTAAATATCTTCATGGAACATTATCTTTACTTAATATCCTATGTTTTTGGCATAAAAAAAAAATTCTTAATTTTGACTCCATACATGTATGTTGGAGTATTGCTAACAATATCGGGCCATGCTCAGGTCCATTTATGTGAAAACTTACCCAGCATGCCAGCAATATATGCCTTCATCACCTCGCGGGCTCTCTGTACGCAGCATACACATCTTTTTCTCACTCTCTGCCTCCCTCCCCACTCTCTTCCTCTCCTGGTCCAACAGGAAGAAGTACCTCCTGAGGAACACACACACGCTTTCGATGCCTCCTCTACCAGGGCAGCCCATCTCCAGATAAAGACAGGCCAGCTGCGAGAGGTCAGCCTGGAGGTCAGGGGGCAGAGGTTTGGGGGAAAACAGCTGTATTAGTTCGACATGGCTCGCAAGAGGTGGGAACGGCGCTCTGACTGGGGCGGTGGAACAAGGGATGCTCTCTCCAAGGTCCTCTTCTTCACTGAGAGTTGTGGATTCATCCAGATTAGGAGAGTAGATCTCTGGCTGAACCACGACGCAACAGGACATCGATGAAACCAGCTCTTCCTCCTCCAGGGTCCTCTCCTCTTGATTTGTTATTTCTGTAGGTCTGGTGTGATCCTCCGGACCCAGGACCCTCTCCAGAACCGGAGCCCACTCTCGAAGTACATCGCCGAGAGAGACGGGGTCCAGTAAAACCATGGGGTCCTGGATCTGAGAGCTACAGAGGAGCACATATCAGCTCTAATAACAGTCCAGTGCACAGGAAAACTAAACTTTTCATTGTAATGATTATACGCACATTTTATGACTTCACATTAATTTAGAGACTAAATTGAAATATATGTACTTAAAAAAATTATTTGTCAGGATATTAAAATGAACAGCAAAAGGCTAAACACAACTGCAAAAAAAACTTCAAAAAAATGGTGCATATAAAATACAAAATTTCTCTTTTGCATTAATGTATTTTAACCTATAAACTTGAGATTAAAAAATGTATTATTGACTATATTACCATTTAAAAGTTTGGGGTTGGCAAGATTATGAAATGTTTTTAAAAGTCACAAATCCTGCATACAGTAAAACCATTAATATTGTGAAATATTATTGCAATTCAAAATCAGGTTTTTCTCTTGTTGTATATTGTAAAATGTAATTTATTCCTGCTATCAAAGCTGTATTTTCAGTATCATTACTCCAGTCTTCAGTGTCACATGATCTTCAGAAATCATTCTAATATGCTGATCTGCTGCTCAAGAAACATCTCAGATTTTTATCAATGTTGAAATTTTTTTTGTTGAAAAAAAAAAAAATGCAGTTTAATATTTTGTGGAAACCTGGATACATTTAATGAACAGAAGTTCAAAAGAACAGCATTTATTTGAAATAGAAATCTTTTGTAAGACTACTTTTGTAAGACACTTCTGATCAATTCTATGCATCCTTTCTGAATATGAATTACTTTCCAAAAAACTCCCCTAACTTTTGAATGGTAGTGTATATTGATAACAAAAATAAGTTGTTTTTGGCCAAAATTTCCACATGATTTTATAATTCTCTGTATTATGTGCAAACATTCATTAGCTTATAATTCAACTTGACTGAACACATTCCTGCCTGTATGCAGCGGTACGAAGCAGCGCTCCTCTAAACTCACATGGCTTTCTTTGTGGCGGCCCTCAACTCCTGCAGCTCAGACTCAGAGCTGGACCGCGCAGCGCTCAGTCTTTCAGAGAGACAATCAAAAACCACAGTAAAAACAACGTGGATATACAAAACATCAATAGCAGCATTCAGAAATCATAAATAGGGAGTCAGAAAGTAAAACAGACTCACTCATGCTCGACTTCTTCTGGAAGAGGGGTCACTGTGGCCGTGAACTCCCCTTGAACGGCCATGCCTTCTTCGGCCTGAGGTTCAGGCCTCGCGGCCCACGGTCGGTGCCTTGTCTCTCATGAGCCTGGAGCGTGTTGATCTTCTCGGTGGTCTTTTTCACAAAGCTAGAGACACTGACATACACACATTCACAAATACAAAACACTGAGATCGAAATATAAGGAAATAAAATGCCACTGATTTTGCATAAAGAAAACAAAGAAGAGCAGAAATAACTTGTAGGCTTACCAATCACACACATCAGCATAAAACGAGACAATGAGACAAAGAAATATGTGACACTACGACGAAACAGGAAGTCACAGTTTTAGAAAAAGAACCCTGCGTATCAGCAGCTGCATTTTAATGAGCATTAAAATAAGTTTGACTCTTCAGTGGAGTTTTACTTCCTTGTGATCCAGCCAATCACAGCAAAGCAGACTGTGTCTGGCGTGACGTTTAAGAAGAAGTGAAATTATTACAGTAGAGTTTTTAGGGACAGCTGTATAAGTGTGTGTACCTGTCTCGAACAGCCTGCAGGGCGACTCGTGGGGGTTTTGAGCGGAAAGGCAGCGGCAGAAACTGCAAGCTGAGGTCTGACCTGTCGCTCTCTCCACGCACAGACTGAGAGTCTTCAGGACAGCAAAAGGAGGAGATGAAATGATAGTGGGATGAATGGAAAGAGAGAGAGAATGAAGTCAGGAGGGAAAATTAAGCAAAAGCACAGAATAAAGCAGATAATCACTGATAAGGTCAGCTAGCATGATGATCAGAAAATGTTCAAACACCAGATAAATGATTAAACTACTGCTCATTGATGTTTTTAGTGTGTTTTTTTGCATAATATTTGACATACAACACATCGACATACAATAACTACTAAAAAACTATAAATTAAAAAAAAAATATATACAATATTTATGATAAATTTGATTTTTTTTTTTGTCATAACCAGCTGTAAACTGCATTATATGTCAATCTCATTTGTCCACATATTGAACCTCAAAATCTTTTATTAAATATCAAATAAGTTCTGAATGGCTGTGAGTTTGTTGCTTTGTGCAGAATTTTTGCTTTCAGCAAGGATGTGAAAATTAAACTTAAACTTATTTACTATCTTAATACACATCCCTGGTCTTACTGTCAATTATTCATCTGTTGTATGTTATTCCAAATGGAAAAAAGAAATGCACCTCTAAAATGGCACTCATTAATTTTTAGCTAATCCTTCTTATTTTTTTCATGTAAATAGTCCCAGTTTGCATTTGTTTTCCATACTGAATATACTACTATAGCTTTGATTAATGTCAGATTAGTAAAACATGTCTGTGTAGCTTTATGTGCTAAATATTTCTATGTGTTGAAGAAAAACTCTTGCTTATGGAAACCTGTTTAGCCAGAGATAAAAAAATTAAAAGTAAGTAATTGCAACTTTTTATTTCACAATTCTGCAAGTTTATATCTCGTGAGTTTGTGAATGAACAATTCTGGGGAAAAAAGTCATACTTGCACATTTATTTTTCTGAGTTGGTATCAACTCTAAGAAAAATTGTGAGATAAAAAGCTGCGATTACCTTTTAAAAAAATTTTTATCCCAAGGCAGAAACAAGGTTTCATACGTTCTGATCAATAATGAAATGTGAGTGGAGTATTTCCTGCATCAGGACACACAATTCCCACTGAGAGAGCCGGAATCTGCTAACTCGCTTTTAGGTTTGAAATCGATCTTTCGCCCGTCTCTGTGACTCTCTCTCAGTCTCACCATTCTCCACCTGCTCGTCCTCGGTGAAACTGAACTCCTTCAGCCGCTCCTCCTCAAGCATCGATTGGTTGGCGAGGGAGTTGGACTCATCGTCTGATTGGCTGCCTCTTCGGCTGATGACACGGTAGATGCCGCAGTCCAGAACGTTGAAGCTCTCCTGCGCACAACAGGAAGAGTCATTTTCTTTTTTTCTCTTTTTTTGAAAGTTATATTTATGGGCTTTTTAATGCCTTTAATGTGATATGCACTAGCCACGAGGCTATAGGAAGAGTCATTTTCATTTTGAAAACGTGCGTCTATTCATATGCCTGCGTGTTTTTGGACTCACGTGTGAGGAAATGCTGCTCCTGCGGCTGCTGCAGGCGGAGTCCAGTGGCTCCAGTTTGCTGATCACGTCCTCAAGCTGACCAATCCGCTGTTGCTGGGAGGCGGAGTTTAGCTGAGCCTTGAGCTGCTCCAAACGATCAATGGGGAGGGACTTCCTGGCCTAAGGAGGAAACACAAAAGAGAGAGACTATATTAGGAATGGAGTACTAATGTAATATTTAATGCATACTGCAAAGTACATACTGCCTCCTAAATAGTACGCAGAATGCATACTACATGTGTTGGTGTTTGCATGTGTACCCTGGATGTAATAATGGCGTGCTGAAACATGCAGCAGACGGTGGCGGCGAGCGTCCAGCTCTCCCTCTTCATCAGACGCTCCACACAGCGCTCAGGTGGCATCAGCGACAGGTGAGACAAACGTCCATCACCATGAAGACAAAACAGCTCATTACGGAAGACTGAAATCTCCACCACATCTTTAGAAAGAAGAAGACAGATACAGATCCCAGAGCTGTAAAATCAGGTCATACAATATAAATTATATATATGTAAAATTTATACATTTTGTTTTTACAAAGTTATACAAAAGTTTACACACACACACACATATATATAGATATGAACAATTAAAAAAAAAAATTAAACAACGTTATAAACACAAAAATATACAAATTATAGGTTCCTTTTTTAATATATGTTAAAATATATTTATATGTTTTATGTTATTATGTTTATTTATATTTATTGCAGTATAAATGAAAGTTATTCTAGTTTTTATTATTAAATATTTTGAGGGAAGGACAGATAACAGAACGCATAAAGAGTTGGAATAATCCCTAATATCATCTTTTTTTTTTTTTCAAGTTTACTTTTTACATTACACTTTTATTTTAAAAATGTATACCCACACACACTCAAAACGCATATATATATATATTATTATTATTATATATATATATATATATAATAAAATGTAAAATAACTTTTTTATTTTTATATACTTTATATACTTAATACTTAAATATTATCATTTATAATAGTATTAAATTAATGTATAATTTTTTTAATAACATATGTTATTTATAGCTATATAAATATATATACATTGTTTATTATTGATTTTTGAGGAAATATATTTTCGTGCATTATGAGGTTTCATACTTAAAACCTCATATAGGTTGAACAACAGGTGTGACCTCTCACCTTTGACCTCTGTCCACAGCAGAACCTGACCGCTGTGAGGAGTGAAGTCTCCGAGGCCGAATCCGTCCCGGGAGTCAGGTTTTGATCACTAAGAAGCCCACACACAATTCTCAAGTTAAATATTAACCCTAAAACCCTTTCTAACCTGAGACGTTATCGTCATAGTCATAATAGCAGGTATGAAAGATTGTGTCTTTACTAAAGGTCTTGTGTTATTATAGTACGAAGAGTGGTTACCCAAACTGAAGGAGTCTTGGGAAAGCCAGAGACTGTGGACTCGTCTGTGCGGGGTTGAAATGTGGCTCATTCCTGAAAACAACGTGTAAAAATACACAACAAATATATAGAGAGAAAAGGATGGAGATACAGACCTAAGAGGTAAAACAACAAACACTAATGAGGTCACAAGTTAGTGATAAACACACAAACACTCACTTGTAAGAGACGAGGGGCAGCGGTGGGCAGGCCAGCAGCTGTTTGAACTGGTGTGTGCTCAGGACCTCTCCACTGAAACTGGCCTCCCATATTCGGGAGCCAGGCCGGGCACAGTACAGCAGCGCCGGACCCCGCTGACCCGCCGGCCCCTGTGGGAGAAAACATGCCCCAAACTCTCCTTCTCGCTCTTTATTACCCACACGCCAGAACTTCTCCCTGAGAGTGGAAGAGAGACGGGAACAGAGTGAACTTTCATTTAGTTTTTCTTACGATTTTTATTTAAGTTACAGTCTGAGGATAATGTGATACCAATGTCTGACATGATATTTTGATCATATGTGACCCTGGACCACAAATCCAGTCAAAATTTTTCGAAATTGAGATTTATACATCATCTGAAAGCTGAATAAATAGCTTTCCATTGATGTATGGTTTGTTAGGATAGGACAATATTTGGCCGAGATACAATTATTTTAAAATCTGGAATCTGAGGGTGCAAAAAAATCTAAATATTGAGAAAATCATCTTTAAAGTTGTCCAAATGAAGTTCTTAGCAATGCATATTACTAATCAAAAATTAAGTTTTGATATATTTACGGTAGGAAATTTACTAAATATCTTCATGGAACATGATCTTTACTTAACATCCTAATGATTTTTGGCATAACAGAAAAATTGATAATTTTGATCCATACAATGTATTGTTGGCTATTGCTACAAATATACCCCAGCGACTTAAGACTGCTTTTGTGCTCCAGGGTCACATATGAAGAGCCTAATTTAAATGAAATGCTACAAATGGTTAAAAAATATTCTAGTGATCTAGTGATTTCTTTTTCTAACTAATTGTCAGTATAGTTGTGCGATATGTGTCGTCCCATGTCTCCTGCAAACACACACACCGCTCTGTGTCACACAGGTAGCAGCGGCTGAGAGACGAGACCACCAGATGTCCGTCTGAGCAGCCCAGCTGAACGACATGTGAATCCACTGTGGTGATGGTCTGAACCGGGAACATCACAAACGCTGAGCCCTGTTTGGACGCCAAACAGACACCACAGCAAACACACAAGCATAGATTAAAATCACCAATTAACATTTAAATCAAATCAAAGTGTTCAAAATTTTGGGGTCAGTAAGATTTTGTTTTTTGAAAGAAATTAATATTTTTATTCATCAAGGACGCATTAAATTGCTCAAAAGTGTCACTAAAGACGTTTATAACATTACAAAAGATTCTATTTCAAAATCAGCAGTTCTTTTGAACTTTCTGTTCATTGAAAAATCCTGAAAAAATGCATTGCGGTTTCCACAAAAATTGAAGCAGCACAACTGTTTTCAACATTGATAATAATCAGAAATGTTTAATAAGCAGCAAATCAGCATATTAGAATGATTTCTGAAGATCATGTGACACTGAAGACTGGAGTAATGATGCTGAAAATACAGCTTTGATCACAGAAATATATTACATTTTAACATATATTCAAATATAAAATAGTTATTTTGAATAGCAATAATATTTCACAATATTACTATTTTTACTGTATTTTTGATCAAATTAATGCAGACTTGATGAGCATAACAGGCTTCTTTTAAAAACAGTACATACAGTAATGTATGGCCAGACTGACTTTTAAGTTTTCTTATACCTTCCCAAGTTTAGATGACCCAGCCCGGACACAGGACACTTTCCCTCCGACATCTCCGGCAAACACTCGGAGGGCCACGGTGTCCCAGCACAGAGATGTTACTGTCTGTCCGCGGTGCTCCCAGGACACAGAGACGCGCTCCGGACGGCCACGCCGCTCCAAATGCAGCTCCCACACCACCACCAAACCCTGACTGGGGGACACACGCACCAAAAGAGTCCAGACTGGCAACCAAACACACCAGAAACACACGTAAACGTAGATGGGGTGAATATGAATACCTCGTTGCTACGGCGATAAAGTTTTCATCATGGGGGCAGCATGAGACCTGCGTGACTGAGCCTTCCTAAAAAAAAAAAAAAGCAGAACTCACTTTCATTTTTTTTTTTCATTTATAATAAGCTTCCCTATTTTCACTGTTGCCTGTGCACACTTCCTGCTTTCGAGCTTGTAATAACACTTTTCATGGGTCAAAGCGGAGCATGATGCGCTCTGAGCCCTGACGTAAGTGTAAGTTGATGCCAACACACTACTCTGTATTAACTGGTGTGATCAATAACTATTTATAAACACAGGAAAAAGCAAATACATCATGCATATATTGTTGCAGATTGCGCAAAGGCTGCATGTTTTGAGAACATTTTCTTTTGCAATTTTTCTACAAAAAATTATAATTGTGTTAATAATAATTAATATTACTTATAAAATTATAAATTATAGCAATATTAAATATCAATTACTTATAACCATTATTATATATTAAAATAAATAAAAAAATCTAATAAGAAATATTGTAATATTTCACTGTAAAATAAAAAAAACATTATCAAGAAACCTAACATTTTTGAAACTGTAAAATTACAATATTTACTAATATTTATGGCTGTATAATAAATACAAATATTTCAGCAAACTTTTATTTGCTGATTTAAAAAAAATTACTTATTTCGTTAAAATTATCATTATATTGTCATTATTTTCAGTAAGTTCACTAATTACTGTATGTTGCAATGCAAAAAAATGGTGAGGTAATTTTCTTCCAAAATATATTTTCATATTTTTTTTCCCTTTTGGTATTTTGGGGTTGAAAGACGACCCAAACATGTTTTGGTCAGATTCTCCCTTACTCTCCATACTAAATAATTCTTATTAAATTCTTATTCTTATTCTTAATAAATCAAATAAACTGAACCCTGCAAACAGAAACTGAAGCTGAGTAATGTAAATTATACAGTATTCAACAAATAATATCAGTTATTGTTATTATTACTTAAATAAAAATGAATAAATACCAAAATAAGAACTATTACTTTTGTAATATTTCACTGTAAAAAAAAAAAAAAAAAAGAGGTATTCAAAAAAAATTATAACAACAATTTTTACATTACAATTTAACCTTACAGTATTTACTAATATTTATGGCTGTCTTATTTCCTTCATTTTCAAATGTTAAACCATTAAACTTTTATTTTGATGGAAAGTGAACCAAGCCACTCTGAGACGGATAATGAGCTGCTCACGTGTAAACGAACACAGAGTTTACTCAGTGCAATAGTTATTTAATAACTAACGTCTTGTGCTTTGACCTCACAACTAAGCTATATATCGGCAATTCTTTTTAATTTTGATTAATCATGCAGTGCCTTAATGCAAATACATATATCTAACATAACATTGAACAGTATTTCGACACTGCTGACAGTTCTGTGCACCAGCTCAATCACTAACTGTGTTAAAGGAGAACTTGTGAAATGATTTAGTTGTGTGTACTTTGTGTGTGAGAATGAGTTTCTGCTTCCAGCCGTCTCTCTGAATGAGGTGAAGTCCTCCGGCAGACGTGCCTAAAGCCAACCACTTCCTGGACACGGAGAGACATGTGCACTGCGAGATACAAAGACAGAAACAGATAGAATATTAGAGAGAATTAGCGAGATATTAGAGAGAATCTCACAAAATCTGCCAAGAACAAGAAAGAAAATAATATAAATAATATATAAATAACATAATATATTATTTTTGCTTGTAAAGAAAATGCTATGACGATAATTTTCATTTGACAATTAAAAAAATTGTCATTACTGAATGCAACCAAAAATCCTCATTACTGAATGCAAATAAAATTAATATATTAAAATTAAATTAGTATTCTTATAGTAGTTATAACATTTTATACATTAAATTGATACATATTTTTTATAGTACTGCTTTTAATTTTTGCTGAATTAAATTTTTTTAAATTTCTTTAAAGTTATCATTATATTTCAGTAATTTAAGCTAATACTGTAATGTTGCAATGCAAATAATGGTGATGGTAATTTTCTTCATGCAAAATATATTTTCAGATTTTTTTCGTTTTGGTTTTTGGGGTGAAAGACGACCCAAACATGTTTTGTCAGATTCATCCACTTACTCTCCATTAGGGGTCGACCGATATGTGTTTTTGTAATGCGGTGCTGATACCGATTATTACAGATAAAGAAGACCGATAACCGATATTTTGAACCAATATATATGTCTGGTGTAAAAATGAAAATTAATGTCAAAATTAAGAATAACAAGGGCTCTGACAAAAACTTTCTTTAAATGCTTTTAAATTATTTTAATCGGCAAATCAATTTTTGAAAATGACCGATACCGACAACCGATAAAAATGCTTAATATCGGCGCCGATAAAGGTTAAATAATTCTTATTTCAGGCTGAAAAGTAAACAGCACCAACCATAATTCAGGTCAGTTTGAATAACAGTTGCCATAAAAGCCAAAAAAAGGCTTTTACAAAACGTTACACTCAAAACGTTCAGTCTTTCACAATAGTTGAGTAGGTAAACGTGTGGTTTACTTTGATCCGTCCCGAGTCCAGTCGCAGGGCAGAAAGAAGGGGGTCTAGACAGTCAAACTCTGCCAGGACATGAGTGCAGAACTCCACAGGAACCACAGGAATCATCCTGCACCGGTCTGAGAGGAAACAACAATAACACTGGGTTGTTTTAGTGGGAACCAGTGCATGCAGCATGTTTGTCTAACCAAACAGCATTTCAGTGTATCATAAATGCATTCCTAACAGCAGCTTCGAGCAAAATATGCATGCATGGCATGTTTGAACAAGCAATCAATCACAAAAAGATATGCAAATATTCAGCAAATTGTGACGGGTGCACAAAAACTCAAGCAGGTGATTCAAGTGCCCAATTAGCAACACTACAGGTCATTATACTCCAAATTTACACTGCAAAGGTGGCACAGAAGTGTTTCTGAAGTGGTGTTTAGGTGACTGTTTAATGCTGCTCAGAGGTGGCTTAAATGCATTTACCAATATATATTTTGATACTAGTGACTGAAGTCAATCAGATCAAGCATAAATTAGTCTGGCTTTTATGCAGCACTGTGTCTTTACAAAGAATTTTGTGCAGGGACAGAGCAGCCAGAGTAATGTATTTCCCCATTGGGATTTTTTATAGATAGTAGCATCAATAATATGATAGCAGTTATTTATTTTTTTAAGTGTTTATTGTAGTATAGTTGTATTTATGTATAAATAACAAAATTATTTCTTCTTTTTAGAAAATGAATAGAGCAATATTTTACAGAAAAGCCAGTAGGATGTGATGCGAGTGAGGATGAGCTAGCCTTCAGTGAAGGGTACATGATAGGGATCTACTTATTTTTGGTTTGCATGAGTTTCGAGTATCTAAATCTATCAATTTCTAAAAGAAATGTGCATTTAAATAAAAAAGAAAATCATAATTTTATAGAAAAACTACTTTTTTGAACATTTTCCATTGTGCCACATAGCAGCATTTCCCAAAAAAATAATTTTTTTCTCTGAAAAATATGTTTTGATTTGTATGATTGGAGCTTTTTCATGTTATGAAAACCTATTTCAAAAAAGTATTTGATAAAAAAACTACTTTTTTTGAACATTTTCCATTGTGCCACATAGCAGCATTTCCCCAAAAAATCTTTTTTTTCCCCAAAAATATGTTTTGATTTGTATGATTGGAGCTTTTTCATGTTATGAAAACCGATTTCAACAAAATATTTGATAGAAAAACTACTTTTTTGAACATTTTCCATTGTGCCACATAGCAGCATTTCCCAAAAAAATATTTTTTTCTCCAAAATTTTGATTTGTATGATTGAAGCTTTTTCATTTTATAAAAAAAATATTTCCTGGTTAGAACATAACGCACATCACGGAAGGTGTTAACATGGCTGTGTAAAGACCTGACTCTGATGATGCCCAGACATGTTCCCTCAGTAGTCAGCACAGTGAGCTCACTAGGTTTAGAGACACATCCCAACTCAGTGTCATGTGACTCCAAGGAAATAATCCAATTGAAAAAGCATGACTGCCACACACCTATCCTCCTTTTAGTGATTTTCTGTCGCTTTTATATACAACTACAGTACTGTATCACCTATATAATATTAAACAATGCATAACATTAACCACATACACAACAAAACCCGAGTCACAAATGCATAACATTTCATCTAACGTTATTTGGGAACTTTTATTTTCTTTATTTGTTTTTCACACAGTAGGCAGAAGAGAAGCAGCTCATGCATACACACACACTTTACCACTTCCTCTTCGTCTGAAACTAATATTTACAAGAATTCAGTTTGTAAAATATCTTAAGTTAAACGTTACAAATCAAAGCGACGCGTTAGCCGATTAGCATGACTGTCAATCACGAGATCTGAGCTTAAAACTCGCCAAAACAGCATAAAACATCGAATAAACCTGGTTTTGTTTACATTAGTTCCTCACATTGTGTCTTTAAACAGTTTAATAAATGCGAAACTTGATACTGAGCTGGGTACTTTCACATCCAACAACGTTTTTAGTTTCTATTTCTCCTCCTAATGAGTAAATCCTTCAAGTTATGTCATCTACGTTTAAGGCAACATTAAAAAAAATACTTTTTAAACCTTATTTACTCAGCAACTAAGAAAGCTGAACTTATTTGAGTTGGTAAATGTGTCACCTCAGGCATTTCTATAAAGTATTTAACATCAATTAAACGCGTTTTACCTCCTCCTGAGATCCAGGCGCATTTAAATCGGCGAAATCTCCAGAAGTGTAGAAAAACCGACTTATATAGTGTGTAAAAAGTGAGGATAATGTGTGTTTGTGGCGCTGTTAGTTGTGTTTGACAGCTGACTGGAAAACTGACCGGCGCTACTTCCTCATTAGACTCCACTCACTGTGACGCGCAGTGATACACACTCAGCGCAGGGAACTATTTCTGGCGCATTTAGACAATACTTGCCATCAAGCAGGCTACTTGGGGAGCTTTACATACTAAATAAATTAACAAAGTAAATAAATCTTCTAATTATGCATTAAAAGTTCAAGTTTTATCTAAAAACATCTGCTTTACAAACAAATAAGTGTTACAGACGCGTAGGTGTTCAAGCAATAAATTGGAGTCCATGGGTCCATTAAAAGCTCTTGCTGTATTGATTGATATTCGAGATGCCCACGAGAATAAAGCCTGTTCCAACAGCAAGCAAAAATAGCAAAGCCTCTACCCTCAACCATCTTGTGACCTTGTAGTAAATGTCTTTAAAATGCAGATATAGATGCATGCATTGTGTTATAAAGATAGCCATCACCAAACTCAAGCACATAATGACTACTGAACTGTGTCAAAGACTAGAGAATACTCTTAAAGAGACTTTGACTGTATGGTGGGTCTTGAGAAGTTATTAAAATCTACAACAGTAGCATCAGTGGTGCTGCATGCTATCTTGAGACCAATACAAAGGAGGTAACATGCCACAAACTGGACACATTTGATTTGATTAGTGAGCTACTGTAAAAGGTGCAGAATCTTATTAAATGTTATTATATTTATAGTAATATTTATTACTATAATTGTTCCCCAATCTGTTTAAAGTTTGGTTTTGAGCCGGTTTAAGAACATCATCTATTTATTAAAATAAAAATAAATATACAGATTAAATAAAACTGATTAAAATGAATACAAAATAAAAAACAATAGTAATGGTAATTATAATAAATCCGATAATTTATATTATATTTTATATATATTTACAAATCCATAATATAAATTATAAATTGATAATTATAGATTATATTATCCATACTACTGGTTTTATTTTGTCTAATTAATAAGTTAATGGAAGAACCACCGGTGTGGTAACTGTTCTACATTTATGTTAATTATTAAAAATAAAAATGATTAAAACAAATAAAAAGAACGATTGTTAGTAAAAAATAATATGCAAGTAATATATGTAATTTACTTTTTTAATTATTTAAAATGTAATACATCTAACAAGTACTATAGTGAGTAGAAAAAAGGAATAATTTAACATAATAGAAACTCAATATCTTCCAAATAGCATTTTACACATTTATGATATACATTTATACAATATACATGACAACATATAGCTGTCTTTTAAATTTTATGGTGAGGGGCCATGGCATCTAAAAGATTAAAACCCCCTGGTCTAACACACAAAAGCATGTTAATGCACAAACACACTTTCTTATTTATGGCACGATATGAATTTGACACGGAACAATGAATAACAGCTTCCTCACTGCATGTACGCTTGGGTAACGCTCTTTTAATGTAACACACGAGACCAGTTTAACAGTTTAAATCTTGACTTTATTTGCAATAACATCCAAAACTCAGTGCAGCTAGAGAAGACGCATTATTAAGCAGTGCGGATGAGCGTGTGCGTGTGTTCGTGACACACAGATCAGTTAAATGCACTACATAGAAATTATTTATTTATTAACAGTATTGCTATATCCGCTCCCATTGGCGTGTCTTGAGCAACTGTTTTTCCAATCAGCCTCAAGTCTCGGGAGGGTTGAACTGGATTGCAATATCTGATTTGTAAAGGGTCCTCCTTATCACGGACTTAAAAGCTTTCCCCTCAAACGGAGTCCTTTGCATTAAACATGATAAGTTCCTGAGTTTCCACCGATATTATTGAGCCCAGTTTGGTCATTGTAGAAATACAACACTGTTAAAATGTCACATCTTACGTAGGAAATGAAATTATCCACTGAAGAAAAAAAATGGAACGGAATTGAACAAACAAAGTAAAGAGAGAAGAAAATAATTAGTTATTTGTGACTGGCACAACCCATCTCCACATGGACCAATAGGATTACAGAATTTGCTTCTCCAAGCCCCTCCCCCAGGCAGACTGCTCACTAGCACCTCCAGCTCTGATTGGCTGGAAAATCCGCCCATCAGGCTCCAGTCGGCCCAAGCTGGGAGAGAGTGTCTCTGTTCTTCTCCCATTTTCTTTCAATTCAGTCTTTTCTCTCTTTCATGGCTTTCGCTCCGTCTCCTCAGGTTTTTCTCATCATTCTGCGCGTCTGCCAGGCTTGGAACTTGTTGTACGCAGCCTGAAGCATTTCCTCCAGGTGACCCGTTAGCTGTTGCAATCAGAAAACACAGGAAAGTATTACGTTAAAAATACTGACACATGAAAAAAATTAGATTACACCACCTTGCAAAGCCTGTAAACCCTCGTAAACGTTCACACAATATGAACAAAATATCAAAAAGAGACTGATTACATCAGAAAACATCCAAATACAGGAATAACATCAGAACATTTAGACACTTTAGACCTCAAATAACACATTTATGCACGTAATAGGTTTAACAGAAGTACAAGCTGTTTTTTTAAACCCTCCAAAATATCTCGCCACATAGACTTTCATTAAGTGGTTATTTTGAACTGTAAAAACTCATCAGTTGTGATCCTTGGTGGTCAAAACAGACCAAAAACAATAAGTATACAATATTTTGTTTCAACAATATTTGTTCTTTAATATTTTGGATTTTGTGGTACTAGACAATATTTAACTCTAAATTATGCACCAACATAATACAAAATATTAGAAACGTATTTCATATTATTTTGCATTAATACAGTGTTTAAGTTAAACATGCAAATATATATTACCTAGTTGCTTTTAAGTGTTTTCAGACATAATTATAATAATTTCGAATAGGCATTGCATTTGTATTTCTATTTAAACTGCATGAAAGACTGCTTCAATGTGACTGATTTGTAGATTATACCCCCAAAAATTGCTCTTTATTTAGATTTTTGTTTTTGCATTTCCCATTCATTTTTTGACTGCAAAGATCACAAGTGTCACTATTTTTTTTAAAGCATTTTCTAATCATGTCCACATTTCTTTGTGTTCATATAACAAGTTAAGTCACAAAGCTTCATAAAAAATGTCAAAAACTGAAAATCTAAAAATGACCATCTCTGAATTCAACAAGTACATCATAAGTTCTTCCACACGGTTCCAGAAATGATCAATTCTGGGCTGTTTTTTGAGACGAGCATTAATTATTCATGTTTACTCTAATAGTACAATCCATTACAGTAAATGGAGGGGGCGTGGCCTTACATTAGTGCTCAAATACTGCCGTTGGATCTTCTCTTGAAAGGGGCGGAGCTTCGTCATCTGGAACTTCTCCAGGTTAGATTTCATCTTTACCACCTGTGAGCAGAAAAAACAAATCACAAATAAATACTTCATTATTAATTTGGAAATATTGGCAACTGAAGGTGCATTTCTTCACCTTTTCCTCCAGGAAGGGAGTGCTGACGGGGAAACATGACCAGAAGTGTCGGAGCAGCTCTCCGGCGGCCGTATATAAGTGCTTCAGCTCGCTCTGAACATCAGTGGGAACTAATTCTGCATAAACAAACACAAAGAGAGTATGCATCAAGTTAATGGGCAGTAAAATGGTTTAATGAGGTTTAAAATGCCTGTTTGCATTAAAATCTCAGTTGAAGCAACATTTGATATTATGATGGGATGAATAGACAGTCAAACACTCACGGTTAATGGTCTGTTGGCCTCCGCCCTGCATCAGAACCCCTCCAGGTGACAGCGCTGTGATGGCGGAGCTCGCCGCACTGCTGGACATCACCTGAAACAGCCCGGAAAATATCATTTGTGAGCTTGGAGCACAAAAGCAGTGTTAAGTCGCTGGGGTATATTTGCAGCAATAGCCAACAATACATTGTATGGGTCAAAATTATAGATTTTTCTTTTATGCCAAAAATCATTAGGATATTAAGTAAAGATCATGTTCCTTGAAGATATTTTGTAAATTTCCTACCGTAAATATATCAAAACTTAATTTTTGATTAGTAATATGCATTGCTAAGAACTTCATTTGGACAACTTTAAAGATGATTTTCTCAATATTTAGATTTTTTTGCATGCTCAGATTCCAGATTTTCAAATAGTTCTAGCCACAGATTTCAGTGGTGTACCTGCGTCAGACGGGGTTTATAGCTCTTCATCTCGTGCTGGATAATGCTGATGGAGTTGATAATGTCCTGACTGGTGGAGTAATGCTGCGACTGAAGAGGAATCGGGCCGTGGGAATATCTTCCAGAAACAAACAAATGCAAAATACAAAACTCTTGATATGAAGATCCACAGATTCTAAAAACATTGTGTCAGGCAGATACAGGTGCTGGATGTTCACCTGTCCGATTTCTTCAGGTTCAATGAGATGGTCTTACGCCCAGAGTCACCCTGCAGGTCATCATACTCTATGGCTTCCTGTAATTTTACCTGAAAAGCCACAAAAAGAGAAGTGAGAATCTGGTGTTGCTCTTGTTGAACATAAAAAAAAGACTGATATGTCATTTTTGGAAATGTAACCATGTTAGGTTTTTCCTAAATACTGAATATATTTAATTGAATTAAATAGTAATCTTAAGTTATATATAATTATATAAAATTGTTAGGAAATATAATTTATACAAATATAAATTATTGTATTTATTTAAAAATGTTATATATATATATATATAAATTAAATAAAATAAATAACTAACTGGATTTGATATAAAATACGGTTTATATTATATATAAAATACAGACAATTATATAATATATATATTAATAGGATATACAATGTGTGTATATGTATATTAGAATTTTTTCTTTAATGTCATAATTATGATAACTCATAATTGTCAATAATTATAAACGAGAATATATATACATTCCTAATTTTTAAATCTCAATTTAAATTTATAAACACACACACACACACATATATATAATAATATATATATATATTATATATAGATCTAAATTAGGTTTAATTTTTTTCTATATTTCAATATCGACATTATAATTATTATTCATAAAGCTACAGCGATTCTGCTACATCTAAAGGGGTGTATGCTTTGCTAAATCTTGTGTCATGCCAAACAACACACAATCAGCACTGACCTTTTTGAGTGGCGGCTGGAAGAAATCCGAATCTCTGGAGTTCCCATCAGTGCTGCTGGTCTCACTGGCTTGATCGCTGGGAGGACGCTCCTCGTGTCCCCGTTGCGCTTCCCTAAATATCACACACACACACACACAGAGAGAATATTATATCTGTGACACATGCAAACACAAACACACACACTCCGCTGTTCACACACTTACGCTTTGCGTAGGCCGGCCGCCAGCACCATGGCACTGTGGTGGTTGAAGCGTTTGATTATGGCAGAGTTGCTGTTCTCTCTCAGTGATTTGTTTGAGGAGTTTGATGTAGTGGGAACTGTAGCTGTGCCGTAACCCTTCAGAGACACAGAGACATCCAGTGTCAACAAACCATTCAATACTTGTGATTCAAAGTTTAACAGCCCTCACCTCATCTAAAGTTTTATCCTCGAGAGAAAGCAGATCCACCATGGGGTTCTTCACTCCCTGGGTCACCATTGATTTCAGGCCTGAAAAATGCGAAGAAACAAACTCCATCAGAACAGAAAGACACATAAGAGCCATTAAACATGGTCAGCTCAAGTCAATAGTGCGTGGAAGACTCCTTCAGAGTTCATAAGATCTCAAAACATTAAATAAAGACTTCATAAAACGCAGTACCCTTCTCGTCCTCTTTGGCACACTCTGAGAAGATGTCCTGCAGGCCTGTGTTGATCCGGTCTCTGTGGAAGTAATGAGACTGAAAGAACCGCGTCCAGAACTCCTTCTCCGTCATGTTGTGAGGAACATTCTCAGCGTATTTCTGCTTGACTGTGAGCAGAAAAGGCTCATATTCAATACTTTTAGAGCATTTGATTTGTCCTTATTATATCAGTCAGTGTTTCTTGCACAAAGCACACTAAGTGTTTCATCACCTAAAACCATTAAGACATTTTTTTGTGACCTAAAACAGGGTACTGTACCTTTAAGACTACTAAATGTAAATGACCCTTGTTATGATAGATCTGACCATCTTTTGGTCAAATACGAACAACATTACATGTATTCTCTGTGGAGAAGAGAATACTAGAATTATATATTTCTGCAACGTAAGAGAACAATTTGGTAGATCATAATTATCAGTGTTAAAAGTCATAGTTATTAAATAAAGGTCATATTAAATTATGACTTACTAAGCCATAGAAATTATGATATAATAGTTAAACAAATCATAATTATAACATAAAGGTTAAAATTATGAAACAAAAACAATTATGAGAAATAAACCTAAATATAAACTCTAAAACTAAAAAAATATATATATATACAATTATGAGATAAAAATCATTATGACATAAGATGAAATTATGAGATAAATCATAATTATGACATGAAAGTTGAAATTGTGAAATAAATTATGAGATTAAAAAAATTGAAACTGAGATCAAAATTAAATTAAAAGTCATAATTATGAGATAAAAGTCAAAATCAGGAAAATTATGAGATAAATCAAATAAAATTAAGAGTTAAAAATTCAATTTTGATATAAAAGTCATAATTATGACCGACAGAATTATAAAAAAGGCAAAATTATGAGATAAAAAGTCATAATTATGAGATAGAAAGTAATTACGACATAAAAAGTTGAAACTATGACAAAAAAACTATACAACATTTATGTCATATTTATGAATTTTTATCTGATATTTATGATTTACCTAAGCATAATTGTTCTATATGGTTTTTAAATGGTGGAAATGGGCTTCCATTCAAAATGCAATGTAACAAGATGTTCGATTAAGGGAGAGAAAAGTCATTCTTTCAATACAGAAAGTTATCAATAACAAGCATTATGTATTTTTATGCTTAACAGAGTATCACACAGTGAGCTTAGCCAAATGCTAGTGCCAAAACATCTCATGATCAATCGTGAATCCGGCTTATGTAGGTTCTTCTAAATCTGTCACTTATGAGGATCCATATCAGTTAGGGTGCCACCTTAGAAGAAGACAACAAGGCAGCACACTAGGGTTTGGAACAGACCCATTTCGAACGATTATAGTGGTAGTTTGAGTAAGATCATAATCACATTTCTCACCTGTAGGGTAAGTTCTGAAGATCGACTCGATGATGTCTGTGGTCAGATTGTAGCGCAGGCCGTTGCAGCCATCTGTCTGCGGTCTGATGTCGGCCTGTGACCACGGTGACAACATGATCACGGGGTGAGTTTACATTGTAAGTGCTTTCAATAAACTGTCCGTCTCATGATGTATTTGAACTCACCAGGAAGGCAGCAGAAATGCCCACTTCCTGTTTGTTGTTGTTGGAGAGGGAGTGCTCCACAGAATTCAGGCTCAGCCGATTGGCCCAGAACTCCTCAGCACTGATCACCTGACTCACTACTAAGTCCTTATAGAGCTGGAACAGAACAGGATCTTCCTGCAACATCCTGGAACGTAAAACATCCGCTGGAGGTCAGCTAATACCAATACAGAGAGAGCCAGGTGGCCAGTTTGCCAATATGTGACCCTGGACCACAAAACCAGTCATAAGTGTCAATTTTCCAAAATTGAGATTTATACCTTATCTGAAAGCAGAATAAATAATCTTTCCATTGATGTATGGTTTGTTAGGATCGGACAATATTTGGCTGAGATGCAACTATTTGAAAATCTGGAATCTCGAGGGGTGAAAAAAAATCAAATATGAGGGAAATCTATTTTAAAGTTGTCCAAATGAAGTTCTTAGCAATGCATATTACGTTTTGATATATTTACGGTAGGAAATTTACAAAATATCTTCATGGAACATGATCTTTACTTAATATCCTAATGACTTTTGGAATAAAAGAAAAATCGATAATTTTGACCCAGACAATGTATTGTTGGCTACTGCTACAAATATACCCAAGCGACTTAACACTGCTTTTGTGCTCCAGGGTCACATATTATAGTAAAATATGTCAGAATTGAATGTTGGCAAATGATATACAATCAAACTCACCTGTTCTTCTCCTCCAGCTCTTTATTGGCTTTCTTCTTGAACTTGGGCAGGAGCTGCTGCAGGAGTTCTTTGGCGACGTCTCTGTCCTTCAGTGCTGTGCTCTCATTGGAGAAATGAAAGGTGGTGCTTTCTCCCGTGTGCAGAACCAACTGAAGCTGGATCTTCGCCTTACCATCAGGACTGAGCAGACGGGACTGTGGAGGAAGCCTGCCAATGAGAAAAACACAAAGCTTTAGGTACAATTACAACGTGTACACAGCCAGAAAAATGTTTTATGTGATTTGAACAAACACACTCACCAAAACACATACTGTATGTAGTCATTAAATACCTTTTCTATTTTAAAATGTAATTTATTTCTGCTTTCAAAGCTGTATTTTCAGCATCATTACTCCAGTCTTCAGTGTCACACGATCTTCAGAAATCATTCTAATATGCTGATTTGCAGCTCAAGAAACATTTCCGATTATTATCAATGTTGAAAACAGTTGTGCTGCTTCATATTTCTGTGGAAACCGTGATAACATGTTTTTCAGGATTCACCGATGAATAGAAAGTTTAAAAGAACAGCATTTATTTGACATAGAAATTTACATTATAAAGGTCTTTGCTGTCACTTTTGATCAATTTAATGCATCCTTGAAGAATAAAAATATTAATAGAAGTGTTACATAGATAGATATAATATAATGAACATAACATTAACAATATTATATATTACTATAATGCAAAATATTGCATTATTTGTAATATATGTTAATTTATATATATACAAGCTGTTTTTGAATAATTTTTTTTACGGTTCTTAATAGGAGTGAGCAGAAACTGCTGAGCTCTTTTGCCACAGATTTCATTTCCATGGGAACAGTGACTACTGAACATGATTTTTAGTCTGACTTGTTTCTACATTAGCATCACTGAACAAGCTCAGAGCTCATGGTAGGTCTGTCTTGAGGGTGACCTACTGTTACTGATGACTGCTTCTCCAATCTCAGAAAGTTCAACGCGGGATTCGTAAACCGGTTATCTTTGAAAGATGCATATTAGGTCAGTGCCCAGTTTGTTTTGAACAGTTTGCTCCTCCGAATCACAACCAGTAAGTATGATTATAGTTCTGCTAATCAGCTGTGGGCCCGCTATTGTCTAGAAATGTGTCGATTAATATAGATTGTCTGTTGTACTTGGCGTCATGATAAAGCATGGAGCAATACGTTGGTTTACATAAAAACTGCAGTACTTTATCAGTACTCTGTGTTCGGCTAACACATATACCATTAATGTTTGGGTCTTTACTAGCAAGCTGTGGGTCCAGTTCGCTACATTGTTGCATGATTTTTTCTTTTTAGAACAGAGTGGAGCACCATTATTATTATAATAGGATGAATTATTGATAAGCCGTATTCCAGTACTGATGATGGGCGGTCCGTTTCCGACATGCGCTGTACGCAGTAGACCAATCACAACAGACTGGGTCATCGGACCAATCACCACAGATTAGCATCATGCAAAGGAGGGGTTTGGAAAGATGAATCTTCAAACGAATTGTTGAGAAATGACGTAAAATTAAATGCATATTATAAGAAAATGAATGTGTTTTTGACCTTGCATGCATGTAAACCTGTTGTTGGGGACTCCCAAATCAAATTACACTGAATAAAATTATAAACGCAACACTTTTGTTTTTGCCCCCATTTGTCATGAGCTGATCTCAAAGATCTAAGACTTTTTCTATGTACACAAAAGGCCTATTTCTCTCAAATATTGTTCACAAATCTGTCTAAATCTGTGTTAGTGAGCACTTCTCTTTTGCCGAGATAATCCATCCACCTTAGGTGTGGCATATCAAGATGCTGATTTAGACAGCATGATTATTGCACAGGTGCGCCTTAACAATAAAAGGCCACTCAAATGTGCAGTTTTATCACACAGCATAATGCCACAGATGTCACAAGTTTTGAGGGAGCGTGCAATTGGAATGCTGACTGCAGGAATTTCCATCAGAGCTGTTGCCCGTGAATCAAATGTTCATTTCTCTACCATAAGCCAAAGGCGTTTCAGAGAATTTGGCAAAACATCCAACCGGCCTCACAACAGCAGACCACTTGTAACCACACCAGCCCAGGACCTCCAAATCCAGCATCTTCACCTCCAAGATCGACTGAGACCAGCCACCCGGACAGCTGCAACAATCGGTTTGCATAAACAAATAATTTCTGCACAAACTGTCAGAAAACATCTCAGGAAAGCTCATCTGCATGCTCGTCGTCCTAATCGGGGTCTCGACCTGACTGCAGTTCGTCGTCGTAACTGACTTGAGGGGGCAAATGCTCACATTCGATGGCGTATGACACTTTGGAGAGGTGTTCTCTTCAAGAATGAATCCCGGTTTTCACTGTACAGGGCAGATGGCAGATGGCAGACAGCGTGTATGGCGTAGTGTGGGTGAGCGGTTTGCTGATGTCAATGTTTTGGATCGAGTGGCCCATGGTGGCGGTGTGGGGTTATGGTATGGGCAGGCATATATTATGGACAACGAACACAGGTGCATTTTATTGATGCCATTTTGAATGCACAGAGATACCATGACAAGATCCTGAGGCCCATTGTTGAGCCATTCATCCACGACCATCACCTCATGTTGAGGCATGATAATGCACGGCCCCATGTTGCAAGGATCTGTACACAATTCCTGGAAGCTGAAAACATCCCAGTTCTAGCACGGCCAGCATACTCACCGGACATGTCAACCATTGAGCATGTTTGGGATGCTCTGGACCGGCGTATACGACAGTGTGTTCCAGTTCCTGCCAATATCCAAGCAACTTCACACACGCCTTGAAGAGGAGGTGGACCAACATTCCACAGGCCACAATCATCAACCTGATCAACTCTATGCGAAGGAGATGTGTTGCACTGCTTGAGGCAAATGGTGGCCACACCAGATACTGACTGGTTTTCGGACCCCCCAATACAGTAAAACTGCACATTTTAGAGTGGCCTTTTATTGTGGCCAGCCCAAGGCACACTTGTGCAAAAATCATGCTGTCTAATCAGCATCTTGATATGCCACACCTGTGAGGTGGATGGATTATCTCGGCAAAGGAGAAGTGCTCACTAACACAGATTTAGACAGATTTGTGAAAAATATTTGAGAGAAATAGGCCTTTTGTGTACATAGAAAAAGTCTTAGATCTTTGAGTTCAGCTCATGGAAAATGGGGGCAAAAATAAAAGTGTTGTGTTATAATTTTGTTCAGTGTATAACCCTTTCAAATAGCATTTTCACTTTAAGTAGGGTTGAATCTAAACTCTGCAGTGCTCCGGCCCTCCAGGAACTGAGTTTGACACCCCTGCTCCACACCAGCGAAACCCACATGAGGGTGTAGAGGCGGGAATCTGAGTGAAACTCACAGCGGATGTCGGCATACAGGTGGCTGACAGTGAAGCGGTCCTTCCCTTCCGGACCCCAGGCGATCCGCTCAGCCATCAGATACAGAGTCCCGTCCTGCTTCCTCTGACGGACCCTCTTCACCACCAATAACACCTCCTCGGACAGAGACGCCATCGCTACAGAAAGAAAGGGAAGAATCTGATTAATCATGCAGGACATTGAGATCAGAGGTTTATAGACAGATTCATCACATCATTTTAAAACCCGTTAGAAACCTGGGCAGGGCTGTGAAGAAGGGTGTGGAGTTCACAGCCCTCAAAAACCATAAAAACATGCAGAAAAAAGACATCACGTCAGAAGATCAGATTCAGAACCGATGTCAAATCATATCCATATCAGATATGACAGCAGATTCAGATCAGACTCAGAATTTAAATGCAATCAGATTCGGATCGGGATCAGATATGACAGATTCTGACTGAGAACAGATATTAAATCATATTCTGAATCAGAACAGAAGAGAGATTAAATATGGATATGATTCAGATGAAACCCAATTAGGATCCGATCAGATTCAGATTCAGTTTAAGACCTGATATTAAATCATACTCTGAATCAGGACAGAACAGACATTAAATCAGACATAACTATAAATTCAGATCAGACTCAGAATAGAAATTAAACCAGATTCGGTTCAGATCAGATATGGCTAACAGCACTAGCACACATCACCTATTCTTCCCAAAAACCTTTACTAAAGTCAATAAACCGAGACTCATTTTCAGTGTATGTAAAAATAAAGACCCTAAACTACTGGTTCTTAATGAAAGAGACATTTCAAACACAACATTTTAAACACATTTAAAGGTGATGAATCTGAAACCTGCACCTGGAAGCTGAACTCTTGCACACAGCCGGTGACTTTCATTAAAGTGCTTTATTTCAATACAATAACCCCTCACCTGGCGCTCCAAGGCTGCTGAAGCCGAAGCCTCAATGTTGATCGTGCGGTAAGCGGAGTGAAATCAGTGTAAATTATAGTATTTGTGTGTTATTTACGGTCGAAAGTGACAGCAGCTCTCAGATCCGCCATGGAAACAGAGCGAAGCCGGAAGTCGTGACGCGCTTCCGGTTACAAAACGGGACGGATTTCAAAATTAAAGTTCTGTATCTGGTCAATGGATTCAGGTTTTATGATATAATATAAAATAATATGATGTAATACGATATAATATGAAACGCACTGTATTTCAGTCATAAAACTTTTATTATAGATTGTATTTTATTTTTAATCGCAACGTGAGTTTTATTTTGACAGAAGACACATGGCGTTCCTGATGGAACTTAACTGTGTGTAAGCGCGTGCGCTCTTTATGATAGCTCAATGCATTGGTTTGGCTTCGGATTCAATGGCTTTGGTCAGATTAGCCCGGCAGATGTGAGCGGACAGATTGTGAAGTGTGAAGTGAACACACCAGTCCTGCTATCAGAGATGTGTAGAGCGTGTGTGATCAGAGCAGACTGTAGAGTCAGAGGCAGCTGGAGCTCCAGAGCTGATGTGCATCACTCAGACTGTAAGTAAACTATGAGTAACTAAATGATTTGCTTAATGATTAAAATTATTTCTAAGCTTACTATTTTTCAATTTACATAGCTTACAATATTAGTCACATAGTTTCTAATCTATAATAAAATCATAATAAAAGTAATAAAATAAAGGCAATGTACATTATATATAATATATATATAATATATATATTATTGTGTGTGTGTGTGTGTATATATATTAGACAGTATATATAATTATATATATTAACTATGAGTAACAAAAAATATTTTAAATATCTCACACACACACTCACTCACTCTCACACACGCACACACACTCACACACAAACACAAACACACACTCACACACTACACTATTCACACACACAGCACTCACACTCTCACTCACGCACACACACACACACAAACACACCACACACCCACTCTCACGCACTCGCACTACACACACACACACACACACACCTTCTAAATCTCACACACCTCACAACCACTCACACGCACACACACACTCCACTCACACTCCACTCTCACACACACACACACGCACACACAAACACACACCACACACACTCACACACAAACACTCTCACACACAAACACTCTCACACACACAAACACACACACACACCACACACACACACACTCTCAATCACACACACACACACACACAAACTCACACTCTCACCCGCACACTCTCTCACTCACTCACTCACTCACTGTCTCTCTCACACACTCACTCACACACACAGCACACTCTCGCACACACACACTCAAACACACACACACACACGCACACTGTCCCACAACAATACACTCACACTCACACGCTCACACACACCCACACACACACTCGCACACACACACAAACACACACACTCACACGACACACCACTCACACGCTCCACACAACACACGTCACACTCTCACATCACAAGCAAACTCACACACACACACTAACACTCACACTCTCACACACACACACACACTCAAAAAACAAACACACACACACACACACACTCACCCACACTCACACTCTCACACACACACAAACACAAACACACACACACACACACTCACACACACACAATCACACTCTCACACACAATCACACTCTCACTCACACACACACAATATACACTCACTCTCACACACACACACACACTCTCACTCACCCACACACACACACACAAACACTACTCTCACTCAAATCTGTGTCGTTAATATATTATTTTTATATGTTTTCTACAAATAGCCGCTGCACACACAGGTTTGTTTTTATGGTTTAAGGACTCTCCATAGGCGTAATGGTTTATATACTGTACAGACCGTATATTCTATTGCCCTACACAAACCCTACACCTAAACCTACCCCCACAGGAGACTTTCTGCATTTTTAGATTTTCAAAAAACTCATTATGAATTATTTATAAGCCTTTTGAATTAAAGGGACACTGAAAATGTCCTCATAAATCACCTTCTGTTGTAATACCTATGTCATACCCATGTTATTAAACAAATTGTGGCCTCTAAACCACAGAAACATGGAACACACACACAACCCACTCTACTCACTCACTCACAATCCTCACACACACACACCACACATCACAGACACACTCACACACACACCACACATCACACACACACACACACACACACTCTCACTTCACACTCACACTCACTCTCACACACACTCACACTCTCACTCACACACACACACACTAACCCTCACACACACACTGCTCAGCACAACTACACTCACATCAAATCACACTCCACACACACTCGCAATCACACACACTCTCACTCACTCACCACCACTCACACTCACTCTCTCTCTCACACTCACTCTCTCACACTCTCTGTCTCACACTCTCTCAGTCTCACACTCACACTCTCTCACTCTCACTCACACTCACTCACACACACACTCACACGCACTCTCACTCACTCACTCTCACACACACACACACACTCACTCACTCACGCACTCACTCACTCACTCACTCGACCACACACACACACTCTAACTCACACACACACACACACACACATTCTCTTACACACACACACACACTCTCACTCACACACTCTCACTCACACTCTCACACACACACAGACACACACAAACAGACACACACAACAACTCGCGAGTCACACTCTCAAATAACAGGCACACACACACACTCTCAAGTGCTCACACACACACACACACCTCAATCACTAAACGAACTCTCACTAAACAGCACAGCCTCTCACACACACACACTCACACACACCACACCACACACTCTCAGACACCAAACTCACTCCACTCTCACGTCACTATCACACCACACTCACTCACACACCACACACTCCACTCACCACACACACACTCACACACTCTCTCCCACTCACACACACTCACTCACTCTCACTCACTCTCACACACACAAACAAACACACACACACACTCACACACACACACTCACACACTCTCATTCACTCACACACACTCACTCACTCACACACCACACACACACACACACTCATCACTCACTCACACACAATCACTCACAACACACACTTCACTCACACAGCACTCAACTACAGCACTCTCTACATCACTCACACCACACTCTCAAGCACTCACACAACACACACAACAAAACACTCTCACTCACACACATCTCACTCACACCCATGCACCTAAACACTCTCACTCATTCACACACGACTCACACACAGCTCTCACTCACATATAGTAGTATAATATATATATATATATTAATATATATATATATATATATATATGTATATACAGTGGGTATGGAAAGTATTCAGTCCCCCTTAAATTTTTCACTCTGTTATTGCAGCCATTTGCTAAAATCATTTAAGTTTTTTTTTTTTCCCTCATTAATGTACACACAGAATTTATTATTTATTAAAAAAGAAAAACTGAAATATCTACTGGTCCTAAGGATATCAGCCCTTTGCTGGACACTCATATATCAACTCAGGGGCTTATAGAACGAAAACGATGCTGCATTTTTTGATATCCCTTGAGATGGTTATACCCTTCATTTGAGGGCCAGCTGTGTTTGATTATATTGGACTTGATTAGGAAAGCCACACATCTGTTTATATAAGACCTTACAGCTCACAGTGTTTGTCAGAGCAAATGAGAATCATGAGGTATAAGGAACTGCCTGAAGAGCTCAGAGATAGAATTGTGGAAAGGCACAGATCTGGCAAAGGTTACAAAAAAAATTCTGCTGCACTTAAGTTTCCTAAGAGCACAATGGCCTCCATAATCCTTAAATGAAAGACATTTGGGACGACCAGAACCCTACCTAGAGCTGGCCGTCCAGCCAAACAGAGCTATCGGGGGAGAATAGCCTTGGTGAGAGAGGTAAAGAAGAAACCAAAGATCACTGTGGCTGAGCTCCAGAGATGCCGTCGGGAGGTGGGAGAAAGTTGTAGAAAGTCAACCATCACTGCAGCCCTTCACCAGTCTGGGTTTTATGGCAGAGTGGCCCGACGGAATCCTCTCTTCAGTGCAAGACACATGAAAACCCGCATGGAGTTTGGTTGAGATGGTGAGAAATAAGATTCTCTGTTCGGATGAGGCCAAGATAGAACTTTTGGGCCTTAATTCTAAGCGGTATGTGTGGAGCAAACCAGGCACTGCTCATCACCTGTCCAATACAGTCCCAACAATGAAACATGGTGGTGGCAGCATCATGATGTGGGGGTGTTTTTCAGCTGCAGGCACAGTATGACTGGTTGCAATTAAGGGAAAGATGAATGCGGCCAAGTACAGGAATATCCTGGACGAAAACCTTCTCCCAGAGTGCTCAGGACCTCAGACGGGGCAGAAGGTTTACCTTCCAACAAGAAAATGAACCTAAGCACACAGCTAAAATAACGAAAGAGTGGCTTCACAACAACTCTGTGACTTTTCTTGAATGGCCCAGCCAGAGCCCTAACTTAAACCCAATTGAGCATCTCTGGACTGAGACCTAAAAAGAATGGGCTGTGTCCACCAAAGAAGGTTTACCATCCAACCTGACAGAATGGGAGAGGATCTGCAAGGAGGAATGGGAGAGGATCCCCAAATCCAGGTGTGAAAAAATTGTTGCATCTTTCCCAAAAAGACACTCATGGCCTTATTAGATCAAAAGGGTGCTTCTACTATATACTGAGAAAAGGGTCTGAATACTTAGGACCATTGTGATATTTCAGTTTTTCTTTTTTTAGTAAATCTGCAAAAATGTCAACAATTTTTTGTTTTTCTGTCAATATGGGGTGCTTTTTGTACATTAATGAGGAAAAAAAAAAAAGTACTTAAATGATTTTAGGCTAACATTTAAGGATATATGGACACTGTCTGTGAAATCCAGGCTAAAGTCTCCAAATCTAATTATGAGATAACAAGCATCAAAGTTTGATTTCAACCAGTAATTTCACTATGATTTCAATCTTTGAAATGGCCTTACTCAGTCAATATTAAATATATAAAGTTATATTTTCACAGAATGTTCTACACCTTCATGAAGGATGATTTTATGTAGAAAACAATAAATCACAAAAAAAACGACATTAGCTGGGTTTTCACAGGCAGGGTCACAAATTAGCAACTTTTGTTCTTCTGTTATATTATATAGTATTACAAGCATAAAAATAACCGAAAGTATATATATATGTGAGCCCTTGCAGCACAACGCATGTTAAGTCGCTGGGGGGGGATATTTGTGTAGCAATGCCAACAGTGACATGGTAATGCGGACGCGTCAAAATATTGAATTGTCTTATGTCAAAATTCATTAGGATATTAAGTAAAGATTATTTTCCATGAAGATATTTTGTAAATATCCTGTTGTAAATATATTAAAACTTATTTTTTGTTTAGTAATATGCATTGCTAAGAAATTAATTTGAACAACTTTAAAGATGATTTCTCAATATTTAGATTTTTTGCCCCCTCAGATTCCAGATTTCCAAATATTGTATCTCAGCCGTCGGCAGATCTTAGGTCCTTTAAATAGATGTTTTATATTGTTTCCTACAATATGTCACGTTTACTATTTCTAAAGTATAATGAGTTAATACAAAAAAAACTTTTTTTGACAAACAGTATGCATTTTGTTTAATGTTACAAACAACATACATTTGGACTATTTTTTAATATTTGAATGTATATTTATATATATATCTGTAATCCAGGTAAATGTTGGTTTCAGGTGGCAGTCATGTGTGTGTGTCAGGGTTCGTGTCTGGTTCATCAGAGGTTCGCGGAGGCATTTTTCCAGAGAGTCTGGGCTGCACAGACGCTCTCATCAGTGAAAGATACCTGACACTCAACTTCACAGACCGAGTGGAATGCTGGGAAATCCAGCACCCACAAAACAAGCTTGTGTGGAAGAGAGAGCAGGACCTCTCTGAAAACACCGGTAACATACTGATGACTATATGCAGTGTTGGGGGAACGCATTACAAGTAACGCGAGTTACGTAATCAGATTACTTTTTTCAAGTAACTAGTAAAGTAACGCATTACTTTTATTATTTTCTTTTAAAAATAAAGGTGCTTCACGAAGGCGCAGAAGAACCTTTTTGTCTAAATGGTTACATAAAGAACCTTTAACATTTAACACAAAAACTTCGTTGTGGCGAAAGAAGGTTCTTCAGATTATAAAAAGGTAAGTAAGAGATGGTTCTTTAAAGAACCTTTGACTGAATGTCTTTTGTTCTTTGTGGAACCAAAAATGGTTCGTCTATGGCATCGCTGTGAAGAACCTTTTGAAGCAACTTTATTTTTAAGAGTGTAAGTAACGCCAGGTTACACCACCCCAACCCCCCCCCCCATTATTGATTGAAAGCTCTCCTGTCCCCTTGTTGAGAGAAATCAGGAGTAAGATGTTACTTTAGTTCTAGACTAAATGTGAACATGCATTAATTAATCTCTCTCACAAAAAAAAGAAAAACATTGTTTTCCTCAAAAATAATACAATTAATAAAAACAACTCGGAATATGATGCAAACCTGCAATAATTATGTTAAATAATACAAATATACTTTACGTATTTAATCCTATTTTATCAACCAGTGTCTTTGCTTCTGACCTTCGATGATCCAGTTCAACCGTACTAATAAGCACAAATAAACTAACATTTGTTCTTTATTTTATTGCTGAAGAGTGTCGAACTCTCTCCTTCTGAATTCTACTGTACAGACGTGTTACAGAGCTACAGTAACATCTGATTTCTGTCACCATGGCGACACCAGAGCTGTCAATCAATAAATTGGAGGAAAAAAAGTAACTTGCGTTACTTATTTGAAAAAGTAACTCAGATATTCTCTTGTAAATGAAAAAGTAATGTGTTGCTTTACTAGTTACTTGAAAAAAGTAATCTGATTACGTAACTCCCGTTACTTGTAATGCGTTCCCCCCAACACTGATGATGATATTGATATGATGCATTTATTCAGGACATCTCGTTACGCTGCCGTTGGTGTCAGGCGGGTACGTCACACCCAAACCCCCTTTTTTCCGTCCTCTCTGCACTGACCTCTGTGCCGTGAGCCTGGCGTTGGGCTCTGAACACGCGGTGCTGCTGACGTCAGACGGGACGGTGTACTCCTGGGGATCTGGAAGGTACAAGAAAGATTCCAGTGTTCATCTTTTCATTAAAAATTGTGTAACACTTTACAGTAAGGTTCCATTTGTTAACTACATTCCATTTGTATATATCAATATATTACATTTTCAGCAGTATTAGTTAACAAACTAACAATTCAGATATTTCTAAAGCATTTATTAATCTTAGTTAATGTAAATATTTACTAATACAATAATAAAATCAAGTGTTGTATCTTTTAATATTATTTAATAGACCTGAGCTGGCATGAACTAACAATGAGTTTTATTTTCATTAACCAACATTTACAAAGATTAATAAATGCTGTAACCAGTGTATTGCTCATTGTTTGTTAATGTTAGACCTTATTTTAAAGTGTTACCAAAACTAATAATATATTAATTGTAGAACTAATCTGCGTTTATGGGTGAGTCTCACAAAACCTGTCAAGAACAGGTCATATTTCAGATTATAAATATAAGAAAATGAAGCATATTTTTATTTTATTCTCTTTTTTTTTTTATGACAATCGAGCATATTTATTGGAAATTCTCATTAGTGCGAGTGTTGATATTGTAAACTAAAACTATTAAAAATCATGTTTGGTTATTGAAAATAAAACTGAAATAAATCGTAAAGATGAAAAACTTAAACTTAAAAAGAAAATAAAAATGTTTGCATTGCAACTAATTGCAATAAAGTATGCTTACATTAAAGTACTACAATTACTCAAACTGAAATAAAAATTAATTAAAGCAAAATAGAAATATTTAATTAAAATTACAAAAACATGACTAAATTTACGTTTGAATACTACAATTACTAAGACTGAAATAAAATAAATTTAAGCCAACTAGAAATATTTAATAAAAATGGGAAAAGCACATAACAAAATTACTAAAACCACTACAAATTAAAATGAAAACTGAAAATAAAAAATAAAAACTTATTCAAAATATTAATAAAAACCATAACAGTATATTAATGATACTAAAATAACTATTGTAATGCAATTTTTTTTTATATATATATTTAAATAATATTTAGATCATGGCAGTATTTTTGTCCTGCCTCTAATTTATGCTTATTGTGAAAATTCATTGTATTACAATATTTTATGTAAAATAACAGCCTTTTCTAGACCACATCGCAGTTTTGTCAAAGGCAGCATTCAGTTCTAGAGGCATTAAACTGTGCATCTTTTGAAGAGTGTTTTTAAGCTGATGTTTTGATTGGTCAGTCACGGTCAGCTGGGTCACGGCGCTCTGACGTCACAGGAGGAACCTCAGGTGCTGGAGGCGCTGTGGGGCGTCCCGATCGGAGCAGTGTCTGCTGGGAACTGGCACTCCGCTTCCATCAGCAGTAAGAGGTTTCCTGAAACTGTCCTGATCAAACTCAGCCGTACTAATATACAGAGTGTTCATATGAAATATGTTTATGGTGTTTAGCTGGTGGCGACCTGTATATGTGGGGATGGAATGAGAGCGGGCAGCTCGGTCTGCCATCTAGAGGCCTGGAGGAGGAAAAGCTCAGAGGAAAAAGCTGTGGTAAAAAGACTGTGTTCCTGGAGCACAAAAGCAGTGTTAAGTCGCTCGGGGATATTTGTAGCAATATAGCCAACAATACATTGTATGGGTCACAAATATACATTTTTCTTTTATGCCAAAAATCATTAGGATATTAAGTAAAGATCATGTTCCATGAAGATATTTAGTACATTTCCTACCGTAAATACATCAAAACTTAATTTTTGATTAGTAATATGCATTGCTAAGAACTTCATTTGAACAACTTTAAAGATGATTTTCTCAATATTTAGAGTTTTTTGCACCCTCAGATTCCAGATTTTCAAATAATCATATCTCGTCCAAATATTGTCCTATCCTAACAAACCATACATCAATGCAAAGCTTATTTATTCAGCTTTCAGATGTCTAAATCTCAATTTTGAAAAATTGACACGTAAGACTGTTTTTGTGGTCCAGGGTCACATATATGACTTTACATATGAATGTATTACTACACAGCTACATGTTTACCTTACTGTGCAGGAAACACTGAGCAGCCCATAAATGAAGATGAAAAGAAGCAAGCAGATGTGTTTATTTCTATTCAAGCGTTCCCTGCTCTGGTGGACGTCCCTGATGTGTTAGAGATCAGCAGGATCAGCTGTGGATCGCGTCATACTGCAGCCGTCAGCGGTGAGATCCAGATCTGATCACTGGAGCTTAAACTGGACTCAAGAATACACTAGTTGACATAAATGATTAAATGAACTCATTCTTATTTATTTGTAGGTACAGGGGATCTGTACACTTGGGGATGGGGTAAGAGCTTGCTTCGTTTTATAGAAATAAATCAATGCAAACGGTCTATAGTGCTCAGCAAGGCTGCATTTAATTTGTGTCATTGCTGAATATGTGCATTAAAGGAATAGTCCACCCAAAAATGAAAATTGACTCACCCTCAGGCCATCCAAGATGTAGATGAGTTTGCTTCTTCATCAGATTTGGAGAAATGTAACATTGCATCACTTGCTCACCAATGGATGTGAATGGGTGCCGTCAGAATGAGAGTCCAAACAGCTGATAAAAACTTCACAATCCATTCCAGCAGTTAACATCTGGAGAAGACAAAAGCTGAAACAAATCCAGCATTAAGACGTTTTAACTTTAAACCATTGCTTCTGGCCAGAATATGAGTCCATAATGTCCTCCAGTGAAAAAGTCCAAACTCATCTACATCTTGGATGGCCTGAACGTGAGCACATTCTCAGCAAATTTTCCTTTTTGGGTGAACTCTGCTTTTAATTTCTTTCTTAAAAAAACAACAACATACTGACCCCAAATTTTTGAAAGTTTGATTGTTAATTATTTTTTTGAAAAGAGCTAAAAGTTGCCTTTTCTCTGTCTGTGTCATATTATCAGGCCATTATGGACAACTGGGACATGGCACTGAAAATAGCACAGATGAGCCAACACTGGTGGATTACTTCGCTAGCCATCGAATGTGTGTTAAGGATGTTGTCTGTGGCTTATGGAACACTTTTGTGTCTGCTGTGCCAAAAGAACAACCTCCATCCCGACAGGAATAGCCTGTTTCAGAGTGCCATATAAATACAGCGATGTCAAAGTCACAGAATTAGAGTTTATTAAATTAGGTACAAATATATGATTCAAAATACAGGATATTAAGTAGATTTATTTTCTTTTAACAGAGTAAGTCAAATGTTTTTAAACGTATAAATTGTAGAAATACTGAACAAGAATATACAGTCACAATTAGGTCGCTACATTAGTGACAGACCAGAGGCGCAGGTGAAAATTCTGGACCGGAAAACAGCTTCCGTTCGGTGTAAACTTCACAACACAATCTTGAATGAACTGCAAAAGAACATTCTCAGTCAGTGAGGAGAGATCAGGAGAAATGCTGCCTTCAAGTCTTGGGAAGACTACTTTTGAAACCTTGGGCAATTTCATAATTTTCTCACTTCTCAAGAAAAACAGGACACTTTTTTCGCACTAACAAAAGTGCAAAAGATGTGAATTAGGTGTGTAATTGATGCTTTATGCATTTTATAATTCTTGTGCTGTAATAAAGAATGATGAAAAATGTAATTTGGTCGTGTAAGCAGAATAAAATATATAAGTATTAGATGAAAAAATTAGAAATGTTGCCTTGGCAACTACCTTAAAGTAGAAAAGAATTATAATACAATAAATAAAATATGAAAACTGAAAAGAAAAAATTTGATAATGAAATTGAATTAAAAACCTATATAGAACTATAAAATAAGAAAGAATTATAAAATTTAAGAAATAATAAAAAGTTGACAGGCACAACAAAATACTAAAACAAATAGAATGAAAACTGAAAAATAAAGATAATGTCACAAATTAATACGGTTTTATCGATATATATATATATATAGACACATTAAAATAACTGTGAAATTAGAAACTAAATAACTTTTTTAATTAAATTAATAAATAAAGCTATATAGATTTTAAAAATGAACAAATATTCTTAGAATGTGACAACAACTAAGGAACATGCCAAAAGCACAAAAAAAAAAAAAACGAAATGACAAATACAAGCCAAAATGAAATACTTTTGGTGTGTGTGTGGGTATCTATAGATATATTGTGTGTGTGTGACCGGAGCCCAAAAACCAGTCATAAGGGCCAAATTTTTCTTTACTTTAAAGTGAGCTTAAATCATCTGAATAAATAATCTTTCCAGTGGTGTATGGTTTGTTAGGATAGGACCATTTTTGGCCGAGATAAAACTATTTGAAAAACTGGAATCTGAGGGTGCAAAAAAATCTAAATATTGAGCAAATCATCTTTAAAGTTGTTCAAATGAATTTCTTAATTGAAAAAAATATTATATGTAATGTGTGTGTGTGTGTGTGTATATATATAGATTCTATATATAATATATATATATATACACACACACACACATTACATTATAATTATTTTTCAATTACAGCTTAATTAGACTGAAGGCAGCAAAATATGTCAACTGTCCAGTTTTTCCCTTTTTAAATAAAAAGCAAAATTCTGTCACCTGACAAAATCTGGAGATCTGGAGATGACATGCTGAAATTCAGAGAGATTGACTGTCCCGTCCTTATCAATGTCCGACTCCTCGAGGATCTGTACAGTGACATTCGTTTACATTAGTGAAGTTCATCTGGCAGATGTCTGTCATTAATGTGATGTACATCCACCACACTCACATTGCTTATGAGCTGTCTCATCTCCTCTGCAGTCAGACGGGTGTCGTCCGTCTCACCGGTCAGACAGTTCACCAGCTTCTCCAGGTCTCTAGCATCAAGGGTCCCGTCATCATCAAAGTCTGCAGCATAAGAACTGTTTATATTGAGTGGTGTTTGCTACTGCTATCATGTTAAATGTCAATATTGAGAACAATCCCTCTATTACCAAAGATTCGGAAAGCGTAGTGGGCCTTGATTTCCAGAGTCGCCAAATCACTGAAGGCACTCAAGAGGTCCAGAAAATCCTCAAAGCTCAAGCTGCCATCCTTCATGTCAGAGGTCGAGAAGACGTGACATAGCCTTTTCTGGAAGGGGTTAGACTGTGACAGCCAGCAAAAACACAGAATATATACAGCCGAATGGGTAAATCTGGAAGGATTATAAGATGTTATATTGCATTGTGACTGCAGTACAGACTTAATGTGTTACCTTCAGTTCAGGAAGTGTGAGGATCTTCTCCATGGACACCCTGGAGCTGTACGGTCCATTTTCTCTGCCCTGGAGTTCAGAGAATATTTTGTGTGCCCTAAACAAACACATTGATGATGAGACCCAAAAGTCTATAACACAATGACATTCAAACATTTTAAGTGTTAGTTAGAATACACTTTCAGTAACTAAACTACTGTACATTTGTGTAGTTTAGCTACTGTCACAACAACAAATCCACTTCACAGGGAACGCCAAGGCAAAATGTGCCATGGTAGAGAAGATGTACATGTGAAAAGGCAGTAATAAAAATAATATTAAAGAATGTATATTAAAATTAATTGTTGGTTGTTGTAAGTTATTAACGTTAGATGAAAAACTTAAACGAAAATGAGAAAATGTTGTATTGGTAAATAAAATAAGGTAAGTTGAAGTACTGCAATTACTAAAACTGAAATAAAAATAAAGCTAAATAGAAATATTTAAAATGTTGAACTGCAAATAAAATAAGTTAAAGTACTACAAATACGAAAACTAAGATGTAATGTAAATTTAAAACTAAAACATAAAAATAAATTAAAGCTAAATAGACATGTAAATGTTGAATTGCAAATAAAAGAAGTTTAAGTTCTACAAATATTAAAATAAAATACTGAAATAAAAATTTAAGGTAAATAGAAATATGTAAAATGTGGAATTGGAAATAAAAGAAGTTTAAGTTCTACAAATATTAAAATAAAATACTGAAATAAAAATAAATGAAAGGTAAATAGACATATTTAAAATGTTGAATTGGAAATAAAATAAGTTTAGGTTAAAGTACTACAAATACTAAAATTGAAATAAAAATAAATTAAAGGTAAATAGAAATATTTAAAATGTTGAATTGCAAATAAAAGAAGTTTAAGTTCTACAAATACTAAAATAAAATACTGAAATAAAAATAAATGAAAGGTAAATAGAAATATGTAAAATGTTGAATTGGAAATAAAATAAGTTTAGGTTAAAGTACTACAAATACTAAAATTGAAATAAAAATAAATGAAAGGTAACTAGAAATATTAAAAAAACTAATAAAATGACAAAGCACTTCTTCAAATAAAAATTATAATGAAAAACTGTATAAGAGCGAATTCAAAATATGTACAGATACTATAGCAGCATATAACTAATAAACTAACACTGCAATAAACCAGCTGCACGAGCCTGTCGCGTTTCTTCGCTACTCCTCCAACTAATGAGACTAGTGTTCACACCTGTACAGTTTAAACACAGCATGACTGTACTTACAGCAGGATTTCTTGCTTTGTGAGAAAGGTGAGCTCCTGTAGAAGCAACAAATGAAAGATTTGACATAAAAGCAACTCCTTGCCATATAGAATAAAGAATAAATGAACATATATTTAAATAATATCACACGTGTCTGCCTCACCTGATACTCCGACAGAAGATCTTTGGCTAATTTGCTCGATGTTGCCCCCATTAGCGCCTGCTTTAGTTCAGCACGACGAGCGCTTTCACTTTAAACTAGAATAAAGTCGAGTAATGTTACTATTGTTTCATAAAAACCCAGACAAGCGGCTGAAGTTGTGATGTTTTTATCCAACAGTATAAACAAACTTCTGTCGCACTTCCGCTTCCTGGATGACACGTCAGTTACTATGGGAACAAACTTCCACTGTGCGAAGTCAACAATGGGAATTCTATTAACTTTATTTATTATTTATTTATTTATTTATTTAGTTAGTTTAGTTAGTTAATTAGTTAGTTAGTTATACAAAGAAATAACGTTTAGTTATAATTTTTTTATTTTTAAATCTATTTTTACGTTTTATAACAAAAGGTCGAGAACAGAACTGACAATCAACGTGTATTTAATATTTAATATAATAACTTACTAATTCTTATTCGTTAGTTATAGTAACTATGTTATACTAATGATGCCTGTATATTATTCTGACCAAATGTTTTTAAAGGTAAATACCTTAAATTATTAATTTAGCATCACGTTGCACTGACTTTGATCTGCAATTTGCTTATTATTTCAGAAGGTGGCATCATATCACAAAAAAATTAAATCCACTGTTATGCCAGTTATGAAATAAGTAAACTATTTATTTTAATTTATACCACTTACCGGTACACGTTCTACATTTATTGGCAGTTCTTTTAAAGTTCCTGTGTTAAACAAACAGAAAATAATTATTATTACAAATAAAAGCATAAATCTAAATAAAATCTGCTGCTCACATTTGCTCTTTTTACATCGGCTATCACTCTATATTGATGAATTAATACAATCTGATACAAGTGAAATATGGATATTTATTGGTAAACATCATTAAAGGGGTCATATGATGCTTTTTTAAAGATCATTATTTTGTGTTGTATTTGGTGTTTATTATTTGGTGTAATGAAATGTGTTTATTTGGTTTAAATTTCAAAAAACACATTATTTTTCAAAGACTGTACATTATTGTAGGTCCTCTATGCCCGGCCTCTCTCAAACGCTTCGTTTTCAACAAAGCCCCTCCTTCTGACAAGCGCAGTCTGCTCTGATTGGCCAGCTGACCCAGTGCATTGTGATTGGCCGAACACCGCAAGCACTCGTCGGAAATGTAACGCCCCTTACCATAATCGCAAGCTTCATCTTTCAAAATAAATGTAAAGACAGAGCCCGAAAGGGGAACAGAGTCTCGTGACAGACACAGTGATGAAGCTGTCTCTCCACCAACACACACAACACACCACACGCCGCTCGCCGCACACACACACGATGCGCAAAACTCCAAATACTTAAAGTAATAACAAAACATACTTACAATCGCTGATTCAGAAGCACCAGATTGTAATAGCAAAGTCAGAATTACCTCCTCTCCTAGGTTCACGAAACGCTCGTCCATAAAATGCATTGCTGTTCTGTTGTAAGTGATCTTAAAGATTCCTAAATGCATCTACTTCCGGAAGACCAAATAAAGTGCTTCTGCTTTCTCCTAGAAACACACAGCGTCTCTCTGACATGACTGCATCAACACGACTGGTGTTCTCCTTTAACCACGCCTTCTTTCTTTGCGTGCATTTGGGCGCATTATGCAAATATTCAAAGATATGTGGGGGCGTGTTTTAGACGAGATGAATGGGTGAAACGGAGCTCTTTGGAAACACGAATCAGTTTAACCATTGGGTAACAACAAGATTCACTTGTTTCAAAGCGCTCCGACGGATCGGGCATCGCGAATAATGTGATTCAGATCGGGACCTTCGGTTCTTATTTACCCCCCCTTTTGAGTAGTAGGTTCGTGAATCTTTTTTTGGTATTTTTTTTATTTATTTTTATTTTTGATATAACCACCGTTTTACTACAAAATATTATGGTTTAAACTATGGGTTAGTTAATTTGTGGTTACCCGGTGTTTAACTTAGTAACCATGTTTTGTTCACCTTAGGAGACCACATGAAATGAATATAGAGAGCCGTTTTCACTGCTGGATAGTTTCCATTTATACTTGTCTAGATCCAACTCTGAATAAGAAAAGAGAGGTTTTAGAGCAGATTTTATGTGTATGTGAAAATTTAGTAGCAGGAAACGTAAGTGATTTAGTCAAATAATCCATAAGTTATTAAAATTTTATTTTTAATTAAATTAAATTTTCTGGCCAATAAACATTTCACATACAACCCGCGATCATTTTTTCCTCTGTTTTTGTCCTGTAGGCTAGGATGTCGCTGTGATTGTTCTTCATTATGGGACGCCGTTGCTCCTCTCCTCTCCATAACATCAAAGAATTTTAGCAACTTTTCAGACTACCCTAGGAACTTTTTCTTCCAAAAGCACCTAGCAACACATTTAGCCATTTAAAAAATGTATTTGGCAACTTTTAGCAAATTTTGATAAGTGACTCAAACAATAAAAAGGCACACATTTTCCATCTAAATTTCACAAAAAGAGGAAACCAAAGATGCCAAGAAGTACATACATCACACAAATTAAGTTACTGCTATTTGCAGTTGTTCAATTTGATAATAACAATAATAATTGTTCATTTATGATACACTTGGTAGTAGCTGTACCTGTGATTGTCTTGATCGGTCAGTACATTGTAAGAAAAAATATCTAGAAAAATGGAAAAGATACTAGTAATTTTCCAGGACATTATCAATTATCCATTATCCGTCGTAACCCGAAACACAAAATACACTGCGTAATTTAAAATGCAGGTAAAAACCTGTGATTTATTTTCTTAGAGTGTAGCATACTGACTACTAATACACTGCTTAAAACTATAATTGTTCAGAATGTGTAGTTTTACTAGTTTACTAGCTAATAAAAAAAAATTGTAAGCGTTCAAAAATGTGTAAGTGTTCAATAATTCAATGTTGTATATAAAAATAGTTATTTATATTTTAACATTATATTATGCATTTATATTATTTTACGAACAAATCTAAATTAGCATATTTTTTTTAATGTAGTGACACAATTTTGCGTCGTGGTTACGTAATGACGTCACCACGCAATGACATCACAATGTCATTTAGCAACTTTTAGCAACAAATCGAACTTCCTTTAGCAACTTCCCTTGAAAATTAGTTGGCAACACTGAAAGAAACACGTAAAGGAGTCCAATGTCTTTCATTCTCTGTTGTACATTGCTGTGGGTGCTGTTTATTTACTTAGAAATGTTATTTGATTATACAATGTTTTTCATTTCTCATTCATATGTTGCAAAACTTTGAAATCCTTCGTTTATTGCTTAATGACTTATTGAACCAAGTTTGGGTTTTTAAAATGACTTTTACAACTGTGCTTTGTAAATGCAGCTTTGCAGCCAGAGTTAATCGAGCACAGCAACAGCAACAAAAGACACTGATCACATTAAGTCCGCCATCTCTCCAGTTAAATCTGTGCGTAACTCGATCCCTCGAGTCCATCTCCTCCTCCTCTTCTCTTGAAGTCGAGCCAAGACTGTCTTTCACATGAGATCCTTAGACACTCCCTGTATAGCCTCAGTCCCACATAAACCCCCCCACTGCGGCCAGGACAAACACAGCGCTCCGGGGGGCTCAACTTGAACCCTATTGTACACATGTGACGTCGAAACGTGGTTATGCATGCCAATGTAAAGCAGAACGATCTGATTTTAATAAGCTCTTACAAAACTAACTTAATGAAGTGGATCAGTTTGATCATACAGTATTTCTGAGGGTCGGTAAGATTTGTTATCTAATGCTCATCAAGTAAACGGTAAAAACAGCAATCTTGTGAAATATTTTTACAAGTGGAAATGAACCCTCATTGCGTGACTGATTTGTTGACTTATTGATTAATAAGTTGTCATATTTATAATGCAATAAATCATCAGACTTCAGCAAAAATTTCCATTTGATCTCACTTCCATATAGGAGAAACAATTGAGAAATCAAAGAGATCTTATTTGTGATTTTTCTTTACGGGTCGTTTTTTAAGAGTGTCTGAAGTATCCAAACACTTGCACTTGCACAAACACTTCATCCGTTCATGCGGATGGATGGAGTTTTTCTGTGCTCCGTTTGACTCCAGTCAACTTTTAAAGCAGGACACTCTGTCTCCACGGAAACCAGGCATCCAATCGCTCGTCCAGCTGCAGATTAGTTCAGCAGTGGGGGGTTTGGAGGAGGAGAAAGGCTCCGATGGGAAAGAGGAGAGGGAGGGGGGTCCTGGCTTCAGGAGGGAGGGGTGGGAAAAGAGAATGAGAGCAGAGGAAGGCAGAAACACTGGAGAGAGATAAAGTTGCCTGCAGCTGGAGTTTGAGTCTATCTGAGCAACTGCTGCTTTTCTTCTGCTCACAGGCCACTTGCAGGATACACGGGGACCGGCTGGGAAAAAAGAGGATTTAATCAGCCAAAGAGTGTGCTGAAGAAGGAAAAAAGAGGAGAAGAAGGGAATAGCTGCTCAGATCATGAGAGTGGATGCCGTCTTTCCTGGGGTCAGATTTCACAAAATGAGAGACCACTGCACTACTGCAGGGCGCAAGCAACAGAGCAAGGTATGTGTGTGTGTGTGTGTGTGTGTGAGTGTGAGAGTGTGAGAGAGAGTGTGTGTGTGTGTGTGTGTGTGTGAGTGTGTGAGAGAGCGTGTGAGTGTGTGTGTGTGTGTGTGTGTGTGTGTGTGTGTGTGAGTGTGTCGAGAGTGTTGAAGAGGAGTGCGACGTCCATGGAGGGAGATAGATTGAGTGTATGTCAAAGGGCGGGTGTTTGGTGTTGGTGTGTGGGTGAGTGTGAGATGTGAAAGAGCGAGTGTTGGGTGTGTGTGTGTTTTTTGTTTGTGTGTGTGTGTGTGTGGGAGTGTGAGTGGGTGTGTGTGTGTGTGGCTTGTGTGAGTGGGCGCGTGTGAGAGAGAGAGTGTGTGTGTGTGGGTGTGAGTGGTGCTAGGTTACTACTTAGACTTGGGTACAAGAAATTGCTTCTGACAAAACCAAAATTACATTTGACAAAACCTCCCTCAATGGTAAAAATGATTTAAAAAATAGAGTAAATAATGTTGTTTTTATGCTAAATAAAATAAAATATAAGTATAAAACACAATACATAAGCAATACAAAATATTTTTTAATAATTATTATAAAATTTAAAAGATAAAAGTTATTTTTATGGGGAGTCTGTCACGTATTGTGTGACAAAAAACTAAGTTATGTTGACCCACCCCTTCAATAGTAAAATGTAAATAACAAATATAAAAAACAGCATAAAAATTCCAATACCCTTAAACACAGACTACCTGCTTTTTTCTTTTAGGATTAGCTGTAGTGAATTTCTATTACAAAATTAGAATATAAAAGTTAGTGGAGTGTCATTTAAATAGCTAAGTAAACGTATGTGTGTTCAATATGCATTGTTTGCATTGTTTCAATGTATGAAGTTTAAAGTAGTGCACAGTAGTTTTGTACTGATTGTAGTTGGGTGTTCAAAGACTGAAAGTTAAACTAGTAGTGAGAAATGTGTGTTAATTGGTGCGTTCCTGGCTAAGAAGCAAGAGAGCGGATAGATATAGCGTAATTGAATAAGTGCTGCAAGTGATTTTAGCCAAGAGAACAATAGCTCTACTTCTCTGGACAGCTGAAAGTAGAGAGAGATATAAACAAAAGCATTTCAGCCAAGCTGTATAAGAACAATCCAAATATATGTGATGGTTTAATAAGCTTTGGTGTCGTCTCAAGGCATGACTTCATAATTCATAAATTGTGTCAGCGCCAAAAGAACTGAGAGTGTTGGACCTCCTGATAAATTTTAAATCAGTTTAAGTCATTTTATGTCTATATTTGGTATTTCTTAGCAGAGAACATATTGTGAGTGGGATATTCCCATTTCTGTTGGCTCATGTAGTGACTCACCCTCATGCTTTTATTTGTAACTGATGTTTAGAGCTAAAATGTTTTTGTTTTCGCAACAAGGGATAAGAAATACCCATAAACCCATAGTCTTTCCAATATGACACATCAGAAGCAAACTTCAGTTCCACTTAAGTTGTCAGACTGCAGACATACAAAGACATATTGAGGCCCAAACAGAATGATCTTACTTATTTAATATGGTTTTTGGGCTGATTTTGGTTGGATTTAAACATAATTAAATGTACTACTCGCTGTATAGCTAAAACTTTATCAAAAGAGTCAAAGTATGTAATAAACAATCCCAAAGTAGGCCTCATTCACATTAAAAAAACTAAATAAAAAAAACCTAAATTACAACTGATTTATGTGTAATTCATAAAACTATTTGCATGCAAATTGTCAGATTTCAAAAGGGGTTTCACAAATTATTAACACAGAATTTTTTTCTCATATTTCAAGAACGAAGCCTCAAGTCGAAACCTTTGTGAATGATGAGTTTTTTTTTTATTTTGGCTATCAGTTCTGAGTAATTGCCAGAGCCGAGTGTGTGTGTAGCAAAGGATTCTGGGTAGGAGCATTTGAATGCAGGCCTGTTTGATAGGGTGAGTTGTTTGGCTCTGGTCTGTGACTAATGGCTTACTCTAAATGACTCTAATAAATAGTCACGACTCACGAGGTCAAAGAATGAGTTCAGGGAAGAAAAACTGCAATTGAGTGAGCCAAGGAGGACATTTTTCTGCTTTGTCTGCTTTGTTTATTGGTGGTTTATTGGTTTTTAGTGATGCTTACCTGTAGAAAACACTTCTGGAGTTGTTTTTTTAGCATGTTGCTAGGGTGTTGCTAAGGTGAACTAGGTGGTTGGAGGGTGTGTGGTATGCTGAAGTGGGATTTAAGTGGCCCTAAGTGAAGAGACATCCTCTTCAGTGGTTTTGGGTTTAGGGGGCCATTTTTTTTTGCTCTATATTCATGTTATCGGTGCTCTGAATGGTTTGCAGGCATGTTGCGATGGGTTGCATTTAGGCTTCGGATGTGGTGGTCTGATTAGGGCAATTGCTAGGTGGATTGTAGGGTGTTCTGGTAGCTAAGTGGATGTTTAATGGCCTAAGTGAAAAGCATCCATCGTCAAGTGGTTTTTAGCATATACTTGCTAAACAATTGCTGTTTACAGTTGCTAGGTTTTTATAGGTGTTGGGGTGATTGCTGGGCGTGTATATGGCTGCTGGGTGTATATAGTTGGTTGCTAGGTGGATGCTAGGGTGTTCTGGGTGGTTGCTAGGGTGTTATCCTCTAGTTTTTTTTAGCATGTTGCTAAGGTGTTCTGGGTGGATGCTAGGGTGTTCTGAGGGGTTGCTAGTGTGTTGCTAAGTGGTTGCTAGGGTATTCTGGTTGCTAAGTGGATGTTTAATGGCCTAAGTGAAAAGCGTCCATCCTCTAGTGGTTTTTTGCTAGGGTGTTCTGGGGGATTGCTTGGCTGTTGCTATGGGGTTGCCAGGGTGTTCTGGATGGTTGCTAGGGCATTGCTAGGTGGATGTTAGGATGTTCTGGGTGGTGTCTAGGGCATTGCTAGATGGCGCTCGGGTTCTGGGTGGGCTAGGGTGTTCTGGTTGCTGAGTGGTTGTTTTTATTTACCTAAGTGAAAAGAGTCCACATCCTTAAGTGGTTTTTAGCATGGATGCTAGGGTGTTCTGTGTGGTTGTTAGGGAGTTCTGGATGGTTACTAGGGTGTTCTGGATGGTTATTAATTAAGTGGTTGTTTATTGGCCTAAGTTAAAAGCGTCCACCCTCAAGTCTCTGTTCTCTTCTAGTCTCTGGATATTGCTTGAGTTCCTCCTTCAATATAAGATTTTTTTTTTCACCTATTATATCATCCACCAGGTTAAAATAGTTAGTCTGATCACTTAGTAAAGTAACAGCACACCTCTCCTCAACAACACACATGATTTGAGGAATCATTAGTGTCAGGAGCACAAACTGAAATTTTGTTTTGCGGTTTGTTCATATCTCTAACTATAAGAATGAGCATTAGGATGAGTGATGCTTGACTTTGTGTGTCTGTGTTGGTGAGTATGTGAGCTTTGCATTTTTAGGCTGACAGTCTTTGTGTGTGACATGTGGTAACAGACATCTGTCTCTATTGTACTGTATTTGCAGAAGCTTCATACACACGTGCATCCTGCGACAGGCCAGATGCTTCATTCTAAGCATGATGTCTTTCTGTCAGCAACACCCTACTAGCTTATAACATTAGTGCAACATTTGGGAATGTTTCCTTACTACCATTATGACCTGAGCTCCGCTGAACCGCTGCCGACTGTCTCCACGGCAACAGCTGTAGAATGCGCCCTGCGGTGCGTGTGAGGGAATTCTGGCTGCTCAGGACTCCGTGAGCTCCGGGGCTTTGTGTTGGAGTTTAAGGGAACGGACCACAGATGCTGTGATTACTGACCTCCACCCCTTCTCATCCTTCCTGTCTTTCTCCTCTGTAACCCTTCTTCTTTTATAACTCTTGAGATTCCAGCCCCCACTCTTTAAGGAGCCGTGCCTGCAAGCTGTCGCTCCGATGCCATCTACGTCAAGGTTCAGTGGTTTTTGTAGCACTCAAGAAGAGAAATACAGAGCAGACTTCAAGGTTGTAACAGCTAGATGAAGGGTTTCAGGAGCTTTTCCAGTAAGTGTTTAGCCAAATGCACCACCAGTTTGAAGTTAGAGTTCACCTAAAAATGGAAGTTGTGTCATTGTTTACTCATCCTAATGTTATTCCAAGTTTTTAAGAATATTACAGTGACCACAGTCTGCTAAGCTACAAAATGACAAAGATAGTCCACTATATTCCAAGCCCTCTGAAGTTGTATGCTAACTTTGTGTGAGGAACAGTCCAAAGTTTAAGTTGTTATACATCAGAGGTCTCAAATCTCACTTGTACTTCCTTATGTTTAAACCTACTTTGCTGTAATGCCATGTGAGAAGCAACATCCAATGGCATTTAAATCTGGTGCAACGCTTCATGCAAAGTATTTAAATGTAAGTTAGCAATGAAAACTTCGGTCTGTTCCTCACAGAAAGTTATGACTTCAGAAGACTTGAAAATATAGTGCACAATTTGCATGGACTTTTATGAGGTTCATAGGCCATGGTCACGGTACATTTTTATACAACATAATGCATAATATCTCCTTTCGTATTTGACAGAAGAAAGAAATGGGTTTGAAATGACATGAGGGTGAGTAAATAGTGACAGACTTAAAATATGGGGTGGACTTACTTTGTTCAGAGGACAATCATAAAAAGAGGAAACTGACTCATAAGATGCACTTCATTTCAACCATCAATCATTAGAATGATCAATTGGCATTCCTCAGTGAACTTTGTCTTTATGTCTTAATGGCCAATCTACAGATTAGGACATGTGATTCGTGCAAAGGCAAGGGATGAGATGTGGAAGTGTCATAGAGTTTGAAGATGACAGGGAGGAACAAGAAGGAAATAAAAAGGATAATGTGGGTGAGGCTGAGTAAAACAATCCATTCTTCCCCATCTGGAACGTGGGAAGTTTCTTCTTCCTCCCCTAGCGTGGGTGGTTTAAAATACCTCTTTACCTTCTAAAACACTTTAATACTGCCTTCTTTCCTTCTCTCCCTCGCTCTTTCGCTGCTTTGCACACATCCAATCTGCAACCAATTACAGCTCTTCGGAACCAGCAAACCATCCAAGATCCTTTCATATGACTTGCGTCAACGTTCACCAATTCATTGAACTCTTGGAGTTAGTTACTGCATTTCATTCTGGACAAGCATTGTCATGCAACACTCAAGTCTTTCAACTTTGCACCCTCTTCACTATCACTTTTAAAAAGCGAGGACTCTACAGTATTTTGGTGCTAACTTGTTGATCATTTGGTAGAATCTATTCAAGTTTGACAGATGCCAACTTGGACAGTTTGCGTAACATGCCTCCATTCTTAAAAACAATGAACAAACTACTCAAAGTGCAAGGAAATAAGACCCAGAATTAACGGATCTGGTATTGGGTGACTACTTGATGTCTAATGTAAAATGTGGTTTCTAATGGAACACCAGTTGAGATCCTCTTCTGTTGAAAGACATATAAATTAATGGCTTGTAATTGCTTGGATGTGAGTACGTTAGAACTCAATCTAACCTGTTTGGCACACCAAACCTGCCATTTTTGCTTAAATGGAAGGGTATCATTAAGTCATTTGTTTTATATTCAACATGACTGACAAGTTCATGTTTTTCCTCCACTTGTTGCCTGAGCATCAAAGCTCTTTTTTACCTGTCAGAGATGTTTCAGGTAATGAGAGTTATGCAATTTGTCTGTCTGTGCAGGTGGAGACACACCTGGCTGAGATTTCGCACAATGCTTTAGTTGTTACAGTCACGCTCAAACACACTGTCTGGTATGTACATGCACAGCCTTGATAACTAATCCTGTATCAGGTTCTCACTTCAGAAGAATACCCTTTCTGCAAATCTGCTTTTTTTGTTGTTGAGGGGAAACATCTTGTTTGAGTCCTTAGAATGACAGGGTCATGTCTAGACGGTACCTTTGTTGTGCAGAAAGTCTTGGGAGATTCACATGCAAATTCTTATATTGTTTTTATGTGGAGACCTGCAGCAACCCTAACTCTGGCCTTAAGTTTTTTTGAAGCAAATGCAAATATCAAGAGTTTCACAATGAGTTTTACCTTTTAGACACAACTTATTTCAGGACTTTGTAGAAGGTAAGATGTTTGTGTTGGGAATGTTGCAGCGGAACATTAGCAAATTGAAACTGGAGGCAAAGTTGCGGAAAAAATTGGCAGGAGTGGTTTGGATAACTGATCTCATACTAACCAACTTGGCTCTCAAAGAGCATTCTGTGAAATGTGCACAAACCCTTTTTGAATACTAATGCCTGTCCTTCCACGCCAGGGAACAATCCTACCCTGAAAATCATGGAAATATTTGAGCTCTAACACCCGGTGATGCATTAAAGCTTATGTTTGCAGAGGAACATGCAGTTTCCCAGTTTCTAGATCTTCTGGAGTTCTTGTATTACAAGGGAAAACCACAGAATTTCCGAAGACTGTTCTTTTTCTGGGAGTCATGTGGCTGAGCTTCTGTTTTTGTCCCTGTCTGTTGAAAAACTTGTATCTTTAAACTTGGAAAATTTCATAGGAATGATGAGGTCATTGAGAGGTCATCATGTTTGGTCCGATCATGATGAGACAATGCATTTTAACAGAATGTCTTTCTCTCCCAGAGCTGTGAAGTATCTTGAGAATGCAGAATGAAGATAGAGATGACTTTTGGTGGCCGTGGTTTTTGGAAGATTTAGAATCTTTACCAAGAGTCCGCTTGAAATGGATATCCATTTCAGTAAAATACAGTAGAAGTGTTCCATTTCTGGCTGATCTGAATGCTGTTGTCTCAGTCTCCAAAAGGAATTACAATACTAATCTTTGATCTAGGTGGTAGTCCTCGATCAGTGCAACTCATGGTGGCCCCCATGCTCACATTACGCAACTTTTTATCTGCTCTTGGTTGACTCGAAGCCAGATCTCCAGTTACACTTCCTGTTTTCCCTCACGCTTATGTGGTTCTGCCTGACCATTCCCACTGGCCCTACGCGCCTCAGCGCAGACAGATTCCTACAATTCCCTGCGCTATTCCCATCGGAGCACTGCGTGGCGAGAGCTTGGGAAAGTCCTCTTCCGGAGTCAACGATCCACCAAGCAACAGAGCATTTTGTTTCTCTCTCCTCCTCTCCTCTCTCTTTCCCTTCTTTTTTTTTGCCCTCAGCTCACTCTCAAAATCAACATTTCCAGAGTGAATGTAAACCAAACCGCCAGAGTGATGGAGTCTAAATGAAGGTCTGAAAGTTTTCACGACCTTCAGTAACATTCCAAGGAAACGCATACATTGGTTTTCCTCTTCAGATCAAAATCAGATGGGCTCCTCCATGATTTGTGCCTTAAAGGATATTTATTGCGACATCTTTAATATATAATTTTTCTTCTTCTAGATAGGTATACGATGAAATGGAGCAACAGTGGAGACTCCTCTGGTTTTTAGAGTCTCAAACTCTTCTCAGCTTTGCCAAGCTACTAAAATCTGTAACTTAAACACTGAAACACTGACGCATAACTCAAATCTTTCGGTCTTAAGTCATATGGAGATCTCTGACATTTCATTGCAGGCTTCTTGGCAATCCTGATCACAGTTTGAGACATTGCGATCTCTCTTGAGTCTTTAGAGGAGACACGTGTGAGATAACTGGGGTCTTTTTTAAGAGAAGCAGAAAAGTGAAAGTCACTTTGCTGACTAGGAGGAACAGTTGAGACATTAAAGAGATCTCATTGGTGATATTTCTTTCCTGGGGGAATATGATCAAACCGACGACAATTATATCAACATTTGATTGCAGACTATAATATCTTGGCAAATCTGAGCACATCATAAGACATCGTTGAGATCTCTTTTAAAACCCCAGAGAATACACATGTGAGATTACTGGGGTCTCTGTTCCTGTGTTATCTGTCAGAGATGTCGCCCCTTAACTAACTCTTGCATAAAAATAAAATTTTGTCATGCTGTTTTCTCCCTTGAGGTCTCCGGGGCCTAAAGTGTCGCGTGGTTGATCATGTGGTTCTGTCTTAAAACCATAATTACAGCTTCCTGGTTTCGACTGTGCTCATTTGACCCAAGCATATGTAAACAGCCATCATCATCCTCCACGTCCCGGAAGAATATCATTAACAATAATTCATTTGAATGTTATTGTAATGTTTAACAATTCCGACACCAGAACAACAGGGAACATAGCTGTGATTCAAATGCACAACAATTCACAGTGAGATTATATTTGGAAGCCACTGATAGCCCTGTTGAAAAAACCAGCATATGCTGGTTAGGTATGTTTTGAAGCATGGCAGCTGGTTTGATTTGGTTTAAACTGGTCCTTAGTTGGTCATGAGCTGGAGCTAGTTGCTTAGGACCAGCACATGACCATCTTAAACCAGCTTATGACCAACTAAGGACCAGCTCAAACCAGCAGCCATGCTTCAAAACATACCTAACCCGCATTTGCTGTTTTGTTTTTTTCAACAGGGAGGGGGCACAAACATACATGAATGAATTGTTTGCTGTGTCCTCTGCACTTCCTGTCTCATTCTGTGCCTAGAATTGTTCCTGTCTGAAGCTTTTCCTCTCCCACAGAGAATTACAATGCAGAGCAGTGAATGTAGTATGTAGTGCCCCAGACTCTGTCTGTGTGTGTGTATGTGTGTGTGTGTGTGTGTAGGACACAAAGTGTACATGAGTGGATGTGGGTGTGAGCTGCGACAAAGAACAACATGAGAAATACAGTTTGTCATTTTTTTAAAAGGGAACATTGATTAAAAACTGGGGAAAGGGTTGTGATGTGTACCGAGGACAGGGGGGGGGGGTTGCTATTGCTCTATGTGGTTGTTAATGTCTTCAGTACAATGCTGTGTGGTATACTAGTTGTATTGGGTGGTTTCTATGCAGTTGCTAGGTAGTTGCCAGGCTGTTGTTAGGGTTTATGATGGGGTGTTCAATAGTGGTTGCAGTTTGCTAGGTGATTTGGATGGTTGCTAGTGGTACTAGGGGATTGCAGTGGTTAATGAGGTGGTGGCAGGCTGGGTTGATGGAACTATTGATGGGTGATCGCTAGGTTGTTGCCTATGTGGCGTGCTTAACGTTTCCGCACCTGGCTGGGTAAACTGGGTGTTTGGATGGTTGGGTGTTTTTGTTTGCTGAGTGGTTCCCAGGGGCTGTAGGGTGTCATGGGGGTTTCCATGGCAGTTGCTAGGGTGTAGGTGGGTTGGGTTAGTATAATGGTTGTTAGAGTTTAGGTTTGCGTCTTGAGCATTATTATAAGGGCGTTGAAGGGTGTTCATGGGTGGTTGCCAAGGCATTGCTCTGTGGTGTTAGGGTTTTTTCGTGGATTGGCTTTGGAATCTACGCAGATTTCTGCATAAAATAAAGCTGGGTAATAATAAATAAATATGGACACTTACATTGAAGGGGTTGTGCATAACGACTGACATGGATCCTTCATAAATCATGACATGACAATGTCATGATATGAACGTTTTTTTTTTATGCATGTTTATGAAGACGGTCATTAAGGTCATTTTGATCAGTTATGTGTTACATTTTTAGCAAGAGATGGAATTTATTGATTCTAAACCCTAACCTAACCCTACCCCTACTCTTATCCCTAACCATAGCCCATAACAAAGACATCTCAAACAATATCATCTTTGCATTAAAAATAAACTGAGACGCATGAAAATTCATACCAGTTGTCATAAACATGCATAAAAAACCTTCATATTCATGACATGTGTTATGTCATGATTATGAAGGAGCCATGTCAGTCTTATGCACACCCCTTCAAGTAAAGTGTTACCAATATATTCATATATTGAAACTATTTCAAAATATTTTGGTTAATTTGCTATACTTTCACCTACCATTAAGAACTTAGTGCTCTCTGCGTCATTTAACACATTTTACCTTAAAAAGACCCTGGAAAACGGCTTCCTTTTGAAACAGGAAGTTTGTTGGGACATATTCAGTGGGTTGTCTGTTTAGCTTTTGTTTTGTTTTGTTTAAGGCACAAAAATCACATTTTCTTGGGGTCTTTGAAATTCTTTTCACAGAGCTCTGCAAGTTTTTACCCCAAAACCAGTGCAAACAAACAGATGTTTGCAGATTCATGCTCATGCTGTTTCACTAAGTTCCTGAAAGTTGTTTTTGTCTCTGTCTTGCTTCCTTAATTAGCAAGTATCTGAGTTATTTGGCAGATTTACTGAGTCTGTTCCGGTTTGTGTCAGCAGAATCTAAACCTACAAACAGGAAAGACAGAGAATGAAGAGTAAACGTGTTTGCGCTTTGGCTTCGGACTCTCAATATCAGTGACGGCCAAGCTGTCCTCTCTCTGTGGAAATCACACATCTATCTCGCGGTTTCTGAGAAGTGCAGAGAGACGCGTGATGTCATCGGTTTGAGGGCCCTCAGGGCTACAGCCGAGTGAACGCTTTATGAGAACCAGCTGTGAGGAGGAGGAGAAACACAGAGTTAAAGCTGACTCTCCTCAACATCTCGGTCACTGGAGTGCTGAACACCAGCGTTCGGCGCAGATCGTGACCAATATCACAGGGTATTGAAAAACAATCTCCCTTAAGCAGCGATTTTCATCACTGCATACTATGCAATACATAAAAACCATAAAATCAGTATATTATTATCCCATGGTGTTCCAAGATGGATTTCGTTCTTAGTGTAACACAGAATAGCTAAATTTTAATTATGTCAAGCGGTCACTCCTTTGGCATGGCTATTAAAGGGACTGAGAGCTTTCAAAACTTTGCACAAAAAAAAAAAAGGCATAAAAAAGGGAAGATCATATGCAATGCGTTTATAATGCTTTTTTTTTTTGTCTGTTGTAAGCTAAATCATCGTACAGCAGAAAAACAGATTTCTCAAAACATTCAGCCTTACATCTCGTTTTGTCTTCTTCTGAAGAAAGCAAGTCATGAAGGTTTGGATGGAACAACATGAGAGTGAGTGAATGATGACAGCTCAAGTGATTTTGAAACCACGATTCCCTTTCATGGAATCATTAATAAACTGTGTGTGCTGTAAGTTACCAATGCAGAGTCTGTACGCTCGATGTTTGTCAGTAGGAAAACTGCAGGATCATTGACCTTGGCCCTTTGTTGAATCTTCGAACAGTGTTGTCATGTGCTTTTGTGTTCAATGGGAATAGCGTACTGCATGTTACAAGGAAAACCTGCCGACAAATTCGGACTACCGTCTAACTGCTGACGGGGTTGGATCACTACGATTGATACAGATGAAGATGTTGAGATTTAACTTGATGTGGGTGAGAGAGGTAGAGTAGAGAATGTGACGGGGTGAGAAGCTGTGTGTCCGGCCATCCTCATGCAATGCGCCTAGAGACTGAGAACGCGGGAGAATGACAGAGAAAAAAAAAGATAAGATTTATAGCTAAACGCACAATGGTCTTCTATTTGCATTAGGTCGCCTCACACACACACTCACATTTTACACTAATATAATGCTGTTATGTACAACAAATGTGACGAATCTACATTATTTTGCTGAATCCAAGGGGATTTGAATAACTTGGAAGTTGGGATTATTAACTTCCCAACTTCCAAGTTATTAAAATCCATTTGGATTCAGCAAAAGAACACAATACAAACTCCTCACACTGCTCCACACACAAACACCTATACTTGTGCCAACTTCCCGTTAGCTTCTATTGTTCTTAATTCAAGTTAATTATTAGTGTTTTCAAAAAACCACATGCATTTCTTTTTGCAGTTAACACATTTTCCAGCTTTGCAGTCTTTTGCAGGATTTTATTGCATCATCATTTTGACTCCATACTGACACATTTCAGAATGCAATGATGTACAGAAAAGTTAAAAAGCCTTTGCACTCACATACACGCGCTGTCAGGGATTCATCAGTCACTGCAGTCACCATCCAGGATAATCACCCGATCACAGTCACCTGAGTTCTGATCACCCGCACCTGCTGTCACCAATCAAGCCACACTACAAATACACACACATCACAGTTACTCACAGTCCGGTCTACCGTTCACGCCTGAAAACTGTTCTGGACTCTCTCGACTGAATTCTCATAGGAAGACTTACCTTCTGTTCCTCCCATGATAACCGGCATAAGATACTCACCATCAGAGCTCAGATAAGAACCCTGGAACCATTCACTGTGTTGACACTCACCTGCCTTTACCTCACCCGTTCCATTCTTCTGCTAACCAAGTCAATAAACCATCCTGTTTTGCACTTACCTGTTGTGTCTGGCCCTGCTTTGTGACACGTGTAGAATACAGAGTTATAATTATTATTGTTTTGCAAGGGGATTGATTCATTTAAAAGAGTGCCATTTAAATGAATCAGGTTACATTTATATAAAAAAAAAAGTATCAATTATTTCTATTATTATTATTGTTAAAATACCTATGTAAAGTGTTATATAGATTTTTTTTAATTTTAACATTGACCAATTATTTATTTTATTTTACACATTATTCACAGCCCTTACAGACACTTTTTTTTGGGCATTTTGAGATTTTAATTAGGACATTATTTGTGCATTTCTAAACATTTTGGTTGGTTTAATAGTTCATAAGTGTAACAAAACAAGCACACAAACCATCTGTAACTGACATGTTTACTCTGCAGCAGTTATCGCACACACTAAAAGCTTTTCTGGTCTGCCGGAAAGAACCTTTTTCTGCAATCTTTAACTTAAGCGCAGATTGTGTCCGCTCTTCCTCTGTATCTGCTCTGTGTGTCTCTGGAATGATAAAGATCTGCTGTTTGGGGCTGTTAGTCGCTTGCATAACATTACTGATGGGGTCTGATGGCCTTAGCCCGACCTTCACCATCCTTCACTCATATGATCTCCTAATAGCATTGTATACTAAGAATCTAAGTGTCTTAAATATTTGTCAGTACTGCATGTCCCTCAGAAGTGACCTCTGATATTTCAAATGCTTCTCCTGAGAAAGAGACCCCAGGAATCTTGCATGTGTCTGTTTGATTTAATCCCGTTTCTGTTCAGGATAATGAACTTCCTGTCATCCAATCAGCTGAAGGGCATCAGGTCAGGGGGACGGACAAGTAAGGGGTCAAAAGGTCCTTCGGGTCATATGGAGTTTTTTATTGGCCAGGAACAGATGGCTCACTTTCTCCATGTCACGCTTTATCTCACTGGGGTCACGTTTAACAATAGTGAAGAGAACAAAGACACTGAAAATACCCTAAAATTAAGGTTATAAACAGCAACTGTCAGATTTACTGTTTGTGGCTGTCAGGATGAGTTGGTTTTTAGTGGCGTGTACTAAGTTTCTATTGTTCATACTTAAGGTCAGTGATCTGAACAAACCCCTAACCGAAGCATCTCCCATCACTATAGACGGTGGCACTGCATATGTAACAAACAACTTGTCGTACACTGATATCGAACACCCTTGTCGGTTAGGACCAGGTGCCTCTAGAAACTTATTGCTTATAATTTTACACCATGCTTAAACTTTGGCTCTTCATTTTCATTTCTTCTCTCTTTGCATTTGTCAAGACAAACTACCGCCACTATTAGATGCTGCCCGCCCCCCCCTTTTTGGGGTGGGGAGAGGGGAGCGCCCCCATGGGGGAAAGCAGCTGATGTTGCTCCGCAAACATGTGACGATACGACACACACACACACGCATCACCAACACATCACACTACCACACAACACACAACACACCACACACACCACACCCACATTGTTGGGTTTCCGTGTTTTATGGGGACATTCCATAGGTGTAATGGTTTTTATTCTGTACAAACTGTATTTTCTATCGCCTTACACCAACCCTACATCTAAACCTACCCCTTAGAGGAAACTTTGTGCGTTTTTACTTTCTCAAAAAAACTCATTCGGTATGATTTATAAGCTTGTTTCCTCATGGGGACCTCAAAATGTCCCCACAAGGTCAAAATTTAATAGTATTACTATCCTTGTGGGGACATTTGTCCCCACATAACGTGATAAAATACCAGGTAACACCACAACACCACCACCAACACACACACACACACACAACACAACAATTCACACATTCACACCAACATCACACTCAATAATTCCCCCACATCCACACACACACTAGCACGCTCAGCCTGAACTTCATTAGCGACTGCTATGACTTTGTACCGTTTGCAACAGGAGACCGGAGAAAGATAGAAAGAAGGAGAAACAAGACGAGCAAACTCAACAAATAGAAGAGAGCAGAAAAAGAAAGTATAGAGGCACTGATGAATAGATTTTGTTTATTGTTAGGAAATTTAGACCATGTACCATGGTAAGACTTTGTTTTTATAGATATAAGCTAAGGACCTAAGGGGCCGGCTATCACTGTACCAATAATATAATAGATAAGTGAATAATATTATGAAGAATAATAATAATAATAATGATACATTTTACATAAAAAGTTAATTTACATAATTTAATTTTAAATGAGTTGGTTTAATAATAATGAAATCAATTAATATAATAATGATAATAATAATAATAATAATATTATTTAATTTATTCTATGTTTTAGTTATCCTATGTGGGAAATGTTTAGGATGTGCCATGGTATACTACTGTGTACTTCAGAGTTACCATGTAATATAATTAATGAAGAATAATAATAACTGTTACTTAATACTAATGTTATTTTATTGTTTTGACGTTAGTGATGGAAGTGCAAAGTCACTTGGCTTGTTGCCGTGCATATATATAATTTAGTTTTGCTCTTGTTTCGACAGTATTTAATTATAATTTAATTTACAGTTTGATCAGGTTATTTTATCCTATGTGCAGGAAATTGAAGTCGTGCAGGCTAACTCCACAGCACAACAACCCTCTCATTATTGCTCTTGGCCGACACTCAGAAAAACAGGTGATGATGCCAAAGAATACTCGCCCACAGATAGATCTACACACTGAGTACCACTGGAGCCCAACGACACACCAGAGGCCTAATCGCCGATGCAAGGCAACGTGGAAGTCTCGAAATAGCACAGTTTGGTAACCTTTACGTCATCTGAGCTAGAGAGGAAGGTTTTTACGGCCGGCTCCAGTGGTGGCAGAATGCTGGGAATGTGGGTTAATCGTTGAGCACATGTGGAATGGTGCTCGCCGAACATGGAAACAGATGGGGTTCGTTTATGTTGCACCCCCGCTTGTGTCCCGTGGACATTGTCATACTTCCGTTTGGCAGAACAAAAAGAACAGACGCACACGTACACGCTCGACAGTCCTCTCCAAATGTGCTGGTTAAGTGGTAACACCTGTGGCGAGGGTCCAGATTGCTTGACTGCTTAGCAAGTTCTTTACTGGGTGGTTGATAATTACTGGCTCCTTTTAAAACACAGAGCAGAGAGAAATAAGAGGTCGCAGGTCACATCAAGTCAAGAATCCTTGTTTTTTTCCGATCTTTTTGCTTGTTTGTGTGGGTCCTCCTCTTTGATAAGTTTGAATGTATGACCGCCCCCCCCCCCCCTCACCCCCCCCCTCTAGTACACACATGATTTTAAGGGGTAACAGGGCAGGACACTGTTACACTGAAGCTTAGTATTCCGTCTTAACCACTTGTTCAGATCACTAACCCTTACTATAAGCAACAGTAATCATGATGATTAGCCTACCTAAATGAAGCAAAATAGGGATTGTTTGCTTCAGGTGTGTATCTCTATGTAACTACAGTAACTCTCCGACTATAGTCTTTTGTGTTTGGGTTGTGAGTCATTGAGCCTCCAGGGCTGAGTCCACTCCTGTGTCATGAGGATTTTGCTGTTTGATTAACAGATGACTGTTGTAAATGTCCAGTATTTCTTAAAACCACATGGAATGTGAAAAGTACGGTCGTATCAGATGCTAAAACCATGCTGCTTCGATGTTTACTATGGTGTTTAATGAATGCCGTATTCATATAGCATGATATGTGCATGGTAATTTTAAAGAATACCTTGATAGTACAATTGCATATGTCCATTAAACCATGGTTTTACCATGATAATTGTTCAAAAAATGTATATTTATGTCTGTTTGTGTGTGTAGGATGCCGTCTGCTAGCACCATGACTGGCGGGAGAGCATTGCTGCTCTGTACAAACACAGAGGACTGCATTTACCAATCAGCAAACGGGTATGTACAACTAAGTGACTGAGTCTCCTTTAATTTCCTGCTAATTTGTTGTTTTATGCATGTAATTTCTGCAGCCCTAGTGTTTCAACAACTGACAAGGTCTGTGTCCTACTGTAGATGTTATTAGGTCTAATGTAGGTCTAATATAGGTTGTATTCCAGCAATTTCTTTACTGTTTCAGTAAACAACACTGTTTCAGTTTCAGTACTCATCATAGGATGACTTGCTTATGTTGAAGTGTTTCTATTTATAAGTTGCTTTGGATGAAAACGTCTGCTAAATTAATAGCCTAGATGTTTTTGTAAGTTCATAAGAACTTTTAGTCCATGCTTAAGAAGTTTCCCGGCAAACAGACTGTGCCACATCCCTCATTCACTATGGTATTAAAACTAAACCTGTCCAGTAACGTTAACACTGATAGACTTCATAAACATCCGCAGGTGGGATATTAAGGATGATTTTAGGACAAGCCTAACTGTGAAAGTTATTTTTACTGAAAGCTAATTAAACTCCTGGCACTGCCAACCCTTGGTGGTTTGGAATGCCACAGTGTGTTAGTACAAGCTTTAAAACCTGCAGAAAAATGGGCGAAATGAGTGAGCTCATTTTAATGAAGTCTTGTCGGTAAAGTAAGTATCTTCAGCCAGATCCTGAGCAAACATGGTCAAAGCAGAGAGAGCTCTGCTATCATCAAATGCTATTTCCTCAGCTTACAATGTCCTTAACCCTGTTAGCTCATCTTGATGAGGAGACTTTGGCTTTTATCCTTGCTGATGATGGATGATGTACTATCCAAGAGTTTGAGCACGCCTGTTCCTAAAGGCAACAAGAAAGATCAATCACATATTTTGTCCTACACACTCGTTATTTTCCTCTTTCCTAACTCCTCTCACCCCCTGTCTCTCCCTCGTTCCCTATTTCTCTCGCTTCTTTTCTTCGGATTTTTGGAGCTTGACCTACTTTTTTCTCTTGGCAGCCTTGAGCTTCATGAAATGAGATACATTAGCCAGAAAGAAAGAAAAAAAAAATAACATGCCAAAAGAAAGTTGTTGAAAGCTTATTTGAATTTTCTGAGAGCCAATAGTTTGTATTTGAAAAGTGGAATCACTTTTTGGAGGCATACTGGGGAAGATATTCTCCTCTGAAACTCTGTGAAGCTTAGCATACACACAAAGTTTGTAGATTCACAGTTCCTCTGTTTGTTTGTTGGCGCAGTGTCATTGGATGGAATCCAAAGATGTGTTTATGAGCCAGTTAATGAAAGAAAAATGCACGACTGTCACTTGAACTTTGCCCTATTAGTGGAAACTCGTTTGGTCAAACATTCACAGAGGAGTTTTGTTTTCAGGTGGACTTGAGGCAAAATCATAACCTTCAATTCGATGTGCTGATGGTGATTCACTTGTGCAGTGAAAGGCTTGGGTTTTCTGTCCACAGAGGAAAGAAACAAACTGTCTGCAAGTCCATCTGCATCTCATTTGAATTTTATATTTAAAAAGTCATTTTAATTCATTGTACCATTAAAAGTCTAGACAACGCAATTAATACCAATGTGGAAACTTTGAATACTTTTGGTTCATGCTGAATACTGACTGTAATTTGATGGTTGTGTGAGATTAGTTGGTAATTGGTAATTCTGAAAATGTCATTTAGAAAGAAACATTGCTTTGAAATGTGAACTTTAAATGCACAGACTCTATAATTGCTATCTAATCACTTAATGACTGTCAGACACTCTTGATGTCTTTAGCATCTTTCCTGTGGTCTCTTCAGGCTCCACTGCTGCGGATTGAAGCTTGACCAGGCCCAATCTGTGGTGCTTCAGCGGCCAGACCTGTGTGGGGTCAGGGACAGTCTCTCGTCTCTGAGCAACCTCAACCGAAGCCCAGGAGACACCATCATGCTCGCCCACAAGAGTCCCTCCAATCCTCGGCCCGTTGAAAATGGTCTGGGAGGTTGCAGCAAGTCTCCCAAGACTCCCTTAGGACTTAAAAGCACTGCCAGCATTCGGGACAAGATATCCCAATGGGAAGGTAAAACAGAGACCACCGGGTCAAACACCCAAACAGCGGGACTGAAGGAGACTGAAAGTGGAAAGAAGAAGAAGCCGGAAGTGCAAAGGAAAGACAGTAAGCGACTTTCCAACTGGGAGAGACAGAACTGTGGCAAAGAGAACGGGAGTAAGTTTGGAGAACCTTTGCACATTTCTGAGGGACTTGTGAAGGAAAAGGAATGGATTTTGGACAAAGCCCCATTGGGGAGAACAACAGAAACTGGTCAGGACAAAAAGTTGGTGTTGACGCACATTAAAAAACTTGAGCAAGCGATGAAGGAGACTCCTTCCAAATCATCCTTATCTATGCCAGGCAATTACTTCTGCCCAGCTTCCAAAGAGGAGCAGGAAGAAGCAGAGAAGAGGGCCGCAGAGCCAATCTTTGGGACTCTGGATGTTGTGAGATCCGGCAGCCGTATTCGAAGTCAGGACTCCGAGAACGTCTACAGTGAACCTGGAGCTCCTTCCATTAACCCTTTGCCAAAACCCCAAAGAACATTTCAACACCACACGCAGACAAACAACCCTGCGGCCAATCACGGTTTCTTCAAGGGTAAACGAAATCTTCCCCCTTTACCTTCCATACCTCCCCCACCCCTTCCATCCTGTCCTCCACCACAAGGGATCTGTAGAAGACCTTCCGGACGAGCTCGAGACACTAATAACAGGTAAGAAGACTGATATTTGATGCCATTGTCACTTTAAGAATGAGCTGAAGGACTGGACTGCATCTGGTGCATTTGTACCTCACTTGGGTATCTAACCAATTACAAAGTCCTTTTAGTAAACAAGCCAGTCTACTTGGTGGCCATCTTTGTGTCGTCTCTGGGCACCTACTTTCAGTTTTGCACAACTGGTACAACTCCTGTCTATTTGAAATGGAAGGACTGAATACTCCAAAAGTGTTGACCAAGTCACCAATACAGTTCGACCAAAACGGTATTATAAATTTAGCTTCTTTAGCTCAAGTCAAGCTAAATCAGTCATGTTCGTAGAGACCAGGCAATGCCTTTGCCAATTTTCAAGTATCTTGTCTACTGCTTCCCTTACGATGTGTGCTATTAGTATACTTCTTTTAAACTAAAAAATAGGAAAGTATACTTTAGTCTGGGGCGCTAGTACACATTTTCTGTACAGAATTTCCAAAAAACACAAGTGAAGAAGAAACCGAAAACAACAGACGCTTCCACATGTATTCTAACACAATCACCAGACATAAAACAGCATCAAAACTGTAAAGTTGATGTAATGTCGACCCATGAAGAGGTAATAACTTTAATAATATTGAATCGACTTTATCTACGTTTTGATTATTGTTCTGAATCCAATTCATAGTCTTTTTTCAGCTTTTTCTTCAAAATGTTGTTTATTTCTTTTATTTATTTATTTTTTATTTATGAAACTTACCCACATTCAACTGTTTATAAAAAAATAATGCATGACGCTAGAATAAAATGTTTTTTTGTTTACAAGCAGATACCCTGCTCTTTCTTTGGTGTTTGGTATGTTAGATATTTAGATAACAACATTATTATACATATTATACCGAATAGGGCATAGTAGTATACTAAAGTATGATGTAAAGGCACCTTAAAGAAAAGGTTCTTACGAGTAAGAATCTTGCAGTATAAAAAGTCTCAGGTTACTTATGTAACCATGGTTACCTGAGATAAGGGAAACGAGACACTGCGTCCTCTAGGGGTCGCTATGGGGGAACGCCTCGTCGTGACCCGTGTCTGAAGCATACATTGAAAAAACACCAACTCGTTGGCCGGCAACAGCCATGACGTCACTACCGGTGCGACTATAGTATAAATAGGCACCGGGAGAACACATAATCCGCTTCTTCGTCTGAAGCTTGCGTCCGAAGCATGAATAGGAAACTAGAGGACGCAGTGTCTCGTTCCCTACTCAGGGAACCATGGTTACATAAGTAACCTGAGACGTTCCCTTTCAAGGGAACTTCAAACTGCGTACTCTAGGGGTCGCTATGGGGAACGGTATATCCACGCCACCATGCTGAGGGGAGTGCATGCCGGAACCATGTCGAGCACTAAGTACCAACTCTACCATATTGCTATGGGAGTTGCCCCTTGGACGTTAGACGGCTGTCAGTGACGTTATTCCCTACGGCCAAAGGCCTAGGCTACATACCCCAAAATACTTACCTGTTAGGGCCAGACTCCTGGGCCCGGGGTAGAGCTCAAGGCTTGGAATCAGAAACAGATTCCTTTAAGGGAATACGACCAAGAGCCTAGAATCATACTAGTCTTGGCCTGTCACACAGGGGCTACCGCACGTTTGTCTTTGCATGTGGTGAAGGAACTGTCTCAACAGATCCTTAGTAGCACCCTGTTAAGTAGGTATCCAGAGGATACATAGGAGGAGTGGTGCCCAAGGCGGAACCGGGGTTTTAAACCACTCAAAAAGAGCACGAAGTCTTGCGCGTAGCTCTTACCATACAGGATTTTTAGAAAAGTGGGCAAAGCATAACGTGCACACTTACCACTTATGTGGATTTTAGAAAAGTGGGCAAAGCATAACGTGCGCACTTACCAGCTATGTGGATTTTAGAAAAGTGGGCAAAGCATAACGTGCACTACACTTGCATACCGTTCTAGGGGTTCTCGTGGCACCCTGAAAAGGCAGCCTATAGATAAAAATAGCATATCCCCAGACACTATATCTACGGCTATAATGCTGGAGTGGCTAGCAGGAAATCTGTAGCTGGGGGAGAACATCCAGCGCTCAATGGAGAGGGAGCTCAACCTACATCATGTTCCCATGGTGGAACAGCTAGCAGTTATTCAGCTGAGGGAGCAACACACTCAGTTCTCAAACCGAGACGGGGCTCGACCTGCAGCATGTTCCAAACTGGAACAGCTAGCAATAGTTTACTTAGCTGTGGGAGCAACACACCTAATTCTCAGTCGAGAAGGGGGCTCGACCTACAGCATGATCCAATGCTGGAACGGCTAGCAGTAGTTTACCTTGGCTGAGGGAGCACAAACCCAGCTCTCAACGAGCGGGGGCTCGACCTGCAGCATGATTGAAAAATCAGAGGGGTAAGCATACTGCAGTCTAGCCAGACTCTCATTCCAGGTACCCCTTTGATAAAAGGGGAGCATTGCTAAAACTACCACGAGGACAGCCCATGGAGCGAGGAATCTAACTCCTCAGAGAGGATTAACGCTCGAAAGAAACATCATACTCACAATAACCCTCAATGGTGAGGGGGGTGATGCCTCAAGGGGATATCCTGGTGATCGGGAAGAACCCCTCAGGGCGACCCGGATACGGTAGACAGTCAGGGTAGCATGAAAGCGTAAACTCCAGCCCGGACGTCCAGGAAATTTTTTGCAGAGATGCGCCGGGGGCTTGATGATCACAAAGGCTCCCGCAGAAGCATGTGTTTTGGCCGCATGATCCAGGAAGTATGAACCCGAAACCTTACTTACCTTCTGGAAATATCTCGACGAGTGAAATAAACACTACAAGTCGAGCACCCAGTTTCTGAACCCAGCACGGGAAACACCGCAAAGAAACTAGCAGAAGGGTAAACACACAACCACCAGTTCATTAGCACATACATATATTTATATTTACATATATTTAGACATGGATCGTACGCACCCACCACGGCTCCCGCGTTGGAGCCCTGTCCGGAAAAGCCTCTAGACCGGACCTTCAGTAAGGTGGTTACTATGATTAACCATAGAACCAACCAAAACATCATAGGTCCAGAAGGAAACTGTTATGCAGGAGATATGGTGGTTACAGGGGAATTAGGAAGGGGAAGAAAAGGGTAGATGTTGCACCCCCTGAGGGAAAGAGTGGATACGTAAGTATTACTCTGATCCGGACGAAAGCGCTGATGCCTTGTCTGGATCACATTCCTTTAGGTCTTGCCTACCTCCCTTTGACATGTGATTCCTCCTACCCCTACCCGCAGGCGGAGGAGGAGCGCGAGACGCGACACTAGCCTTCTGAGCCAGTCTCTAATCCTCAAACCGAGACGGGCCAGGACCCCTTGGGTTGTTCGGGCTCAGACATGGACCTTCGTGGAATGAAGGTTTTGAAGGCCGCTGAGCGCGCCTTCGCCTCCTGAACTTTTCGCCGATCGTCTCAACGGATGTACCAAAAAGGTCAGAGGGCGAAACCGGGGCATCGAGAAGAAAACCCCTTTTCTTTCTTCCCGATGTCTGCCAGGTTTACCCACAGCTGCCTCTCCGTTACTACCATCGCCGCCATAGATCTGCCCATGGCAGAGGCAGCCTGCTTAGTAGCACGAAGAGCAAGATCCGTGGTGCGGCGTAACTCAGCCATCTCATCAGAAGAAAGGCCCTCGCCTTTATCCAGGTCTTTCAGCAGATCAGCCTGGTATGCTTGGAGCACCGCCATCGTGTGCAGTGAAGCAACAGCCTGACATGCTGCTGCGTATGCCTTGCCATTCATTGTAGATGTAGCTTGAAGAGGCATGGATGGCAAGGAGGGAGGTTTGAGAGATGATGTCTCTCCCATAGAGAGATAGCTAGCTCGCGTCTCTTCTACAGGGGGCATTCTCTCATAGCCGTTTTCGCGCACCGCCTCGATATTCACATAACTGGTATGCTGAAACCGATGGATGCGTGAGGAAAACGGCTTCTTCCATTCCTTCTCGATCTCAGTATGGAGATCAGGAAGGAAAGGAAGACTCACCTGAGCTGGAGGGTTATGGCCAGAAAGATAACGTTCGTCAAGACGACCTCGCGACGCCACTTCCTTAGTCAGCTTCCACGGCAAGTCAAGCCTTGCCGTGGCACGATCCATAACCTCTAAGAGCTCATCATACGCAGGGCAGGAGGATTGAGAAGGCTCAGCCTCAGCTTCTTCGCTCTCATCATCCATTTCCTGCTCTTCCTGGGCTGAACCCAGCAGAGCACTGGCCCCTGGATCAGATGATGTTAAAGAGAGAACATCATCCTCCAGTGGCTGTCTCTCGCCCCCCGCCGATGAGCGTGAGAAGGAAAGCCCCTCTCTAAACTCATCGGCCAGGTCCACCTGAGATCCCCACGAGCTCATTCTCCTCCGTGCCTCAGCAGCGGCGGGTCCTGAAACGCGGGAAGCAGACAGCTGCCCCTTTTTCCCCGAAAAGAGAGACAAACGAGAGCGGAGTTTTTTCATTGGAAAAACTCGCAATGCACGCAGATTGCCCCTTCGAGGACATCGCGTGCGTGCTCCTCGCCCAAACAAACAACACATAGATCGTGTGTGTCATCTGGTGTCAAATAGCGCTGACACGGATGCACACACCTTCTAAATGCTCTACTAGTGCTCGCCATAATAAATAGAGATAGCTCTTACTTTTTCCTTGGAAATGCACGCTTCAAACAGAACAGTCAATGAAGACGAAGAAGAGAATGATGTGTAGCTCCCGTCACCGATTTATACTGTAGTCGCACCGGTAGTGACGTCATGGCTGTCGCCGGCCAAACAAATTGGTGTTTTTTCAATGTAGGCTTCAGAAACGGGTCACGACGAGGCGTTCCCCATAGCGAACCCTAGAGGACGCAGTTCGAAGTTCCCATGAGTAGGGAACTACTAAACTAGTAGTGTACCTAAGACTATACTTCAAAGTTACTAAACTGCTACTACAAGTATTTAATTTAGATAATAACTCTCAGTTTCATTATCAAACGTTCAATTTTGTATAAGTTGCAGTACAAGGCTAAAAATTGTTGAACTATGTTGTGTACTTAAAGTTTACTCCTGTATACTTAGTATATTATACGGTATAATTATATACTATATAAGATAGTATACTTAGTATACTTTTATATACTAGAAAGTGTGCCAATTTAGTCCCAAGGAGTGATGAAATAGTACACTTACAAGTATACTACTAGTACACTGATATTTGTATACTTGCTACATAAAGTATACTTAAAATATACTTGAACTTTACTTAAGTATACTTAATAAAATAAACTTGAAGTATACTACTTTTGGTAAGGGTGATACTATTCAGCCTAATGTGAGGGCTGATTTTAAGCTAATTTTTATTTTTATTTTCAATGACTCATCAGTAGCGTCTTTCTTCAATCCACCTTCCATTGTTTTTGATGTATTACTTTGGAAGCTTAATAGATCCATACAGTGAATTTGTCAGGATTTAAAAACCTGTAATTCCTCATCTCATATTGCTGTCTGTGGTACAACTATTCCATACGTAGACATGCTCGCTGGAGAAACGGCTTGTGGACTGAAAGAACCCCACAAATTTAGTAGCCTGCCATTTGATTTTTATGTCACACTAATAAATCTTTTGAAACCAAGACTCCCCTAAAGGATTACTGTCCTAGTCTTTATGGGGATGCTGTTGTAATGGTAGTATTTATCAGTCTAGCCCATCTTTGAAAAAACATTTTTTAACTTTCGGTATTGTGATGCAATCTTAATCTTGTGGCCTCTCTATATGGAGGGGGTCTGTTTTTAATCTAAGATTATGCCAAAATCCAATCATGTAAGTCTTGTTGTTCCAGTGGACCTTCAGTTCTTCAATTTCCTGTGAACTTACTTGGTTCCTTCTTGGTCTTTCTCATTCTCTTAATGAAGTTTTATTTGTATTTGTTGATTCTGCAGGAAGTCCTATGAGTTTGAAGATCTTCTACAGTCTTCAGCAGAAGGTTGTCGAGCTGATCTCTATGAGCTGTCTAAGCTAGGCCTCACTCGCACTTTATCGGAGGAGAATGTCTACGAGGATATCCTAGGTAACACAATGCATTGCAGCACAATGGTGCCAGGTAAAACCTGGCTGACTCTTTGACTATGCACCTGACAGAGCAATTACCCAGAAGCCTAGGAGCTTGAAACTTTAATAAGGACAAAATTGAGACATCGCCATCACAAACATTGGTGTTCCTTTGCTCAACCTCACCAGTGGTCCACTATGTTTGGGTTACCCCACATCAGTCTTCTTCAGAGCATGATGTCTTATCTGTGCCTAGGAAAAATAGAGTTTGAGTGGACTTTCTTGACTTTCCAAAGCCAGTTTATTTTGTTGTCCTAACTATGTTTGGTTAGTTTAGTAGCGTTTTATTAGCATCTTAATTAGCATAGCTATTTCCCTGCTCTCTGCAACCCTATCAGGCTTGCAGCCATAACCCAAAAAGACGGAGAACCACAAATCTGGAAAGTATAGCTTTCTTATTGAACTTTGATCATCTGTGATTATATAAATCTGTAGCCTTACTAGCAAGACCAAGTTAAATTTGTCTACGCAATCATCCTTCTTCCTTCTAATGGTTAAGGTTGTGTCCAATTATATAATAGCACTTTCCAATAATGGAAGATTTACCATTGATCTTGCATTTCTCTATCTGCTCTGGCCAGAAGCAATCATTTTTATGGCTTTGAACGTGGAGCGTAGCGTACATTCTCTTGTGTTCTAGAACTGGATGTCCCAACATCATAAACTGTCTTCCCACCAGACGCATCTGGTGGATGAATCGACAGAGGCTTTCTGCATCTGTAAAAAACACCTGTCTTCCGCTCAAGCATTTTCTTGTCCCCCTCTCTTTCTCTCTGGCTCATTCGTTCTTTGCACAAACCAAGATAGATTTTGCTAGGAGTTTGTTTTCTTGTTAACGCCACTGGTGATGCCACATGCAGCTAATGAGGTTTGCATGGGTTCCCTGGCAAACTTTCAAACATCTGGAAAGGAATACAAAAGCAACCAAACACATGACGTCAGTTCGAAATCTCTTTGCAGAAAAGCAGGACTAAATCAGGCAGTGTTGACAATGGGGAACTAACAAAAATATGCCCACGTTAGCTAGCACCACTGACTGTCAGCAAACACGATTTATGACTTGTCATTATGGAAGAAATAAATTTAGTTTTTTTTAAATAGAAATCTAAACTGTTTTATTTGGTAGGAAACAGCAAATTTGTAAATTGACTTTTTACGTTTTGAAAAATGAGAGGTGTTTTTCTGTGCTAAGGTCACTGCTATGATGCTAGGTTGTTGTGAGTGGTTGCCAGGGCATTGCTATGCTTGGGTAGGGGTCCGATAGTGCTAGGGGGGGTCTTAATGATAATCCTTTTTTGTGAATCGTTCGAGTAAAACATTCTATGAGGTTAGAAATCCGATTCAAATTGAATTTCTGGAAATGCGTTTCAGTCTGACCGCTCAGATCGGATTTAGCGTAGCTTTTTCAAGTTGTCACGCCACGTAAAATGTAAACACGTCAGACATTGTTTGTAGAAAGCACACTGCATGTCTTTGTAGAAACAAGGTTGTGTTGTTGTGAAGTGCAAGTCAAGTGGAAAATGACAATATACTGCTAGTCTACCCACCTCTTAGAGTTTTGAGACTGGCTGCCACACATGCAGCTTCCTGAACCTTTCTGCCAATGCCTCATAAGAGGTAATATTGTATCCCTTATTATAATTAGGGATGCACGATATTATCGGAAAGTTATCGATATCGGCCGATAAATGCAAAATGCAAATATCGGCCCGATATGAAAAATTATGCCAATATGCCTTGCCGATAAGACAAATAACTCACATTTGCTCAGGTTATGCTAGCGATAAGATCACGTCAGCAGTGTGGACACTGAAGTGAACTTTTGCCTGAATGGTGATTAGATTCACTGTTTTGAGCAGTATCTGAGAAATGAGAGAGTACAGAATAAACTGTCCGTGTGCCATATGAGTCAACACTTACTAGCAACGGCAGAAGCTGGCAGACAAACAGCCTCCCCCGGATCCTAATGCCTGCTCAGTAAGGCATTTTAATTCTGTAGAGGGCGCAGTTGAACTACTTGTAATAAAATTAAAGTAAAATACACAAATAAAATTAAGATTGTGTTTCTGATTAAATAAAACAGTAATCGATCGCTAAAATGTAATTAAAGGGCAGAAGATATAGCTTAATATGAATAAAAATCACAAAACAAGACACTTGTCAATTAAATAAAAGATATATATAAGATATACCAGATTTATTATTACTGTTATATGTTTTTTTTCAAACGCTTATGCAAATTTAAAGCAAGGAGCTCTAAAAAGATTTTCAGAATTGGTAAATTTTTGCGTTAGACCATCTATCAAAGGTAAATAATTGAAATAAATGTTAAGGATTGCTTTATAGTGGGTTATAGAATTTTCAAAGCTTTGAATGTACTTCATTCTAAAAGAACTTCAGGGTTTATTTAATGCCAAAAATAAGTTTTTGCTCAAAAATATCCAAAATTAAAAACAATTTGTTTATAATCTCTGCACAAGTGAGACTTGGTGTTGTTTCCAAACAAATGGAAATATATCGGTATCGGTATTGGCTATCGGCCGAAATGAGTTGAAAAATATCGGATATCGGCAAAAATCCAATACTGTGCATTCCTATATAATCCATCGCAACTGCAGCATGTTGTAAGACAACATCTGTATTGCAAACTGTATTGCTCTTATTGTTGTTTTTAGCATAGACATACCAGCATAACGTCATTGGCATATAAACCAATGTAGATATTGAGTAAAATGAAAGAGCGCCATGGACACTCAAATCTAAATTGAGCAGTTGCAGTCAATCATTTAGATCGGATTCCAATCAGATATGAATAAAAATCGGATTTGGACTGACAGTCTGAACATCTTAATTTGGTTTTTCATCTCTCAATATGGTTTGAGACCCATTTTTTTATGTAAATCTTAGATTTTTTTACTTGTTTTATCGTCCGCCAGTTGTAAAACATCTCTCCTTAACAAGACAAATGAATTAAGGCTTGATTGAAATAAAATGCTGCAATGCTAATCAATGTTTAGCATTAGGATTTTGAAAAGTGGCTAAGCAAGCACCACTAATAATCTTGTATATATCTGTATATATTTTCCCTCCCAAAGACCCTCCATCGAAGGAGAACCCATATGAAGACATAGAGTTGGAAAGTCACTGTCTTGGGAGCAAGTATCCCGTTCCTTCTTCCACTTCCTCTCCCATTCCTGACACCCCATCCAAGGTATTCATACTGCATTCCTGATTAATTGTTTCCATGAGTTCTCCATATGTATCAGCATAGACTACTGACATTTAGAGCTTTTTTCCCCCCAAAATTCAATATTTCACATACTTGAGGCCCGTTGACACCAAGGACGATAACTACAATGATAGCTATAAAGTTTTAATAATCATTCTAATTCTATGAGAATAGGGAAGTCCACACTACAACTATAATGATAATGGCACAGAGGAACGATATAATTGGAATCAGTTTCAGAAAGATTTTTTCCCCAGCTGATGGATCATAAAAACATTGACAAGCCAATCAGGATCCATCCTGCTTTAAAGAGCTTGAGCATACTTAGAATAAACAGAACGGTATCGTGTGTTGATGTATATGCTAATATAGTTATAATTATAATTGTATATCGTTCTTGGTGTAAACGGGCCTTTATACATGAAAAAAACAAATCTATATATGGGCTACTTTTCAGCCTCTTTTATTATGTTGAAAAGAGCAGCTAGTACATTCTGCAAAACGTCTATTTTGTGTCCCATGGAAAATGAAAGTCATACAAGTTTGGAATGACATGATGACAACGTTAGCAATTGACTCTGAATTATTTGTTTTCATTGACAGCTCCCCTCCAAGCCTGGCTTCTTCAGGCAGAATTCAGAGCGACGTAGTTTCAAGCTATTGGAATTGCGCAAGACCGGCAGAGATGGTGGCATCGCGTCCCCGTCGCGGGTCAGCCCTCCATCAACACCCAGCAGCCCGGATGACACCCCGTGTCTGTCGGGGGACCCTTACAACCGACGGCGGAGGAAAATCCCAAAGGTACTGTCAAAATAGGGGCCCAGTCGGTGTAATCCTTGACTTATCAGTGACTTATGGTTCTGGTCTGCCACTGACTGAGACACTGGCCCTTCGGCATCCGTCCACTGCTAATAAAAATACAAGAAAAAGTGACAGGGGATGAGACACCTAAGAATAATCTGAAAAATGGAGGAAAAAAAGTTAATTCCTCAGAACTCCCTTTGGGAAAAAAAAAAGGGGGGGGGGGGGGGGGGGACTGGAAGGCGTCTCTGATAATAGCAACAGCCCATGACTATTTCTTTTCAAACAGATGGTAACAGAAAATCAAACGGCATATTTGAGGCCCGAAGGGGAAAGAAGAGGATGAAAAGGGTCTCGCAGTCAACCGAGTCCAGTTCAGGAAGAGGTTTGTGAGGGCAACATTATATGTTAGCTAAATTTAGACCTACTTTTTCCTGTTTAAAGGAATAGTGCATCCAGGTTGCTCATCCTTGTCATTTTCTTTTTCATTTAATTGATTACATGCATATATATATAATTTGTGAATTTGTATTTATTCTGTTTGTTAATTTATGTTCCATTCCATTGCACAACCCAGAAAAGTGGTTTGTACTCTTTCCCCCCCTTTTTTTTTTATTTTATTGAATACAAATGTATACATTTTTTTATATTTTTTTTAATTATTTATTTATTTATTTATTTTAAATATATGTTTTTATATAAAAATAGTCTGTATGCATTGCATGTCTCTTGGATAATAGTGTGATGACCGTATTTGTTGCATCTAGAGAGTTACAGCCTAATCCACGTGCATTGCATTGTGGGACAGTCCGGGCCCGAGCCACATGTGCATCCACTTAGCTTTATGGACACGTTTACAGTTTTGGGTCAGTTGCGCTTGACCCATTTTTCCAAGGATGATAGAATTATGTTACGTTATAGGATACACATGTGCATCCAAGCATGAAATATGTCTCTGTGAATACCTGCATACTGATTCTCTAGTGACCTTTGACCTCTCTCTCTCTTCTCCGGTATAGTGACGGACGAAATTTTCTAAACAGTGAGTTGAACGTGACACAGGGAGGAAAAAAAGAAACTAAAGGGTAAGATGTCCTTCAGGCCTTAACGTCTACGGCTTAATGTCAGATACCACTGAATTTCAAGTTTACATTAAAGTCCGTGTAAAGCAATGTGTTTTATGTGTTTAGAAACAATTCTCTGAACTGCCTTTACACAGACTTTAAAGGAATAGTTCAACCAAAATGAAAATGTCCTCACCCTCAGGCCATCCAAGAGGTAGGGGAGTGTTCTTCATCAGATTTGGAGGAAATGTAGCATTGAATCACGCTCACCAATGGATTGTGAATGGGTGGCGTAAAGAATGAGGTCCAAACAGCTGGATAAAGCATACAGACCACAGCACTCCATCCATCAGTTGAACATCTTTGAGACAAAAGACTGGGTTTGTAAGAAGCAAATCCATCATTAAGACATTTTATCTTCAAATTGTTTCTTCTTGCCAAAATATGAGTCCATAGTTCAAAATAACAATAACACGTTCTCCTGTTGTCCAACCTACATATTTGTTTAGAACTGTTTTGGCTTGTAAACAGTGTTTGATCTGAGCATATTTCTCTCCTGATTCAGATGAGACGACTTTTTCACTGAAGAAAGCAGTATTATTGATCGAGGACTATTTCATGAAAGTGAGTTGGGGGGGGAGTTAAAACGCCTTAATGATGGATTTGCTTCTTACAAACACGCAGCTTTTGGCTTCACAAGATGTTCACTGATGGACTGGAGTGCTGTGGATTATTGTGATGCTTTTATCAGCTGTTTGGACTCTCATTCTGACGGCACCCATTCACATCCATTGCTGAGCAAGTGATGCAAAGCAACATTTCTCCAAATCTGATGAAGAAACAAACTCATCGACATCTTGGATGACCTTTTCAGCAAATTAAAAATTTTGTGTGAACTGTTCTTTTAATATAGTTACAATGAATTCTATGGGGAAAGACTTCATACGTTTCTGTTTATCCTTCCTCATCATCATCATCATCTGTTTTAGCTCACAGTCAGAGATTAGTGTCGGTCCAGTCTATGTTGAGGCAAACCAGTCGATATCGCACTCTGGAGCGAGACTTGATGGAACTTCAGGAGAGGAAGTTGTTTGAGTACTTCTTGGTTGTGGCTCTTCATAAGACCAAAGCAGGCGTCCCATATTTACCAGAAGTCACTCAGCAGTTCCCTCTCAAGGTACAAACATTTTTCTTCCAACAGCATGTACTACAGAACAAATATGATCTATTTGGGCCTAAGAGATCAGCACGAGACGTTCATGCATCTGTGTTCCTGATTTTTTCCCCCCTCGTTAGTTGGAACGAAGCTTCAAGTTCATGCGAGAGGCTGAAGACCAGCTGAAAGTCATTCCGCAGTTCTGTTTCCCTGACGCTAAAGACTGGGCACCTGTGGACAATTTCCCCAGGTATCATATCCACATGGTTTACAGCCCCACAAATCAACCTCTTTTTGTGCTGTCTGGGAATCATTTGCTGATTGGAGTTGAATTGAATCTGTTCTTTATAGTGAAACATTCTCGTTTGTCTTAACCGGAGAAGATGGGAGCCGAAGATTTGGCTACTGTCGACGTTTACTGGTGAGCTGCTCTTTATTTCTCATTTTGCAGAAAACATTCATTCAAAATAATGAGATTTACTACAGGCTGGATATTTATTACCAAACATGTATGAAACAAACACACACCTTTGTGTACTTCTGTGTGCTGCTCGGCAGCTACTTTGTAGCAACCACAACTGTTTCTGAGGAGCTACATTGTTTGGTGGAAGAATACTGTTTTTATTAATATCATTACACTTTATTTGCTCTGTTTTATTTATAGCCCAGCGGTAAAGGAAGGCGTCTACCTGAAGTCTACTGCATTGTGAGCAGACTGGGCTGTTTTGAGCTGTTCTCTAAGGTAATACATCTGACCTTTGAGCTCTTCATCAGGCTCGGTGTGCATCTGTTATCTTGTGCTGCTCTGTGTTGGTGCTTTTGTCAGTATGCAAATATCCTCAAAATATCCAAAATTTGGCTGCAAAGAATGTTGACTGATTTTTGTCAAGCAGAACATCCTTGTTGGTCCTGAAACAAGATTCATATCAAGAACCTAGATATGAAGGATAGGGAAAGGGGTGAGGGTTAGACTAAAGGCGTTCTTATCAACCTGTCAGTTCCCTCTGATGGTTAGTCAGGACTTGGTGTGTTTAATATGTTGATTCCGGAAGTAGATTCAGGAACTGCTTTTTTAAAATTGTATTATATTTTATTTATTTAAAGAAGTTTATGGCCTCTACCCTAAAGACAGCTTTTATATTTAATTGATTTTATGTTAATATTTTAATTTAATTATTTTTTTTTTCATTTTATTTATTTTATAATATTTTTTCCATTATTTTTTTATTTTTGTTTTGTTTGTAATCAACATAAGCCCTAAAGGGGGCCTCTTACACTAAAGGACAGGGCTTTAAAAATTGATTAATTCTAAATTAATCTTTTTCAGTAGTTTTTATTATTAATTTTTCAATGAATTAAGTTTTTATACAGTGATAAAAAGGTAAATGTATAGCATTATTTTTATTGAACTTGTTAAATAATGCATGGATGATTGGCAAAAAATTTATGTAAAAATATTTTTAGTACAGTGATAAACTGACAATGATTATTGTTATTCTCATTGGTATTATTATTATATTTATTTATTTTGAATAATGTGTAAGGGGCAAAAATTAATAAAAAAGTGGTTAAACAAACCCCTGTAGATTCAGGACATCAAAATCACAACAAAATGTCTGTCTGATGTAGATCCTGGATGAGGTAGAGAAGCGACGAGCCATGTCCCCAGCTCTGGTCCAGCCTTTTATGAGAGGAATAATGGAGGCTCCGTTCCCAGCGCCGGGCAGAACCATCAGCATTAAGAACTTTCTGCCGGGTTCAGGAACAGAGGTCAGTATATAAAAGGCCTTGCAAGTGGCTGAAAATAATTTCTGGAATTCTACATTGAACGTTTCGACTTGACAGATGAGTCTCAAAGCTAGTCGCGTTTCTCTCTCTCTCTCTCTCTTCTTCCGTAGGTGATAGAATTATGTCGGCCTTCAGATTCCCGTCTGGAGCATGTGGATTTCGAGTGTTTGTTTTCCTCTCTGAGCTTGCGTCTGCTTCTGCGGGTGTTTGCTTCTCTTCTGCTGGAGCGAAGGGTCATCTTCACCGCGGATAAACTCAGGTATGACCCTTTTACACCTGCTGCCACTTCCAATAATGTTTTCAGTATCTCAACCAGCGATATAACCGAGTTTAGAACCCTTGCTTTGATACAGAGGTTGATTGACAGGCGAGTAGGCGGTGCTTGTTCTGGATGTCCACTTGTGTAAATGGTCAAATAAATAAACGTGTGTTTGTGCGTGAACCCAAAAGAGGACAAGGGAAGAATGAAAAGATATGACACGGCAAGAGGGAGAAAAGTGCAGCTTGTGGAACCGTTTTTCACAGCTCAAGACAGATATGGAAAAAATGCTGTTGTGTTATATAGTCGCCTTGGGAACAAAAGTCAACCCCAGTGTTTAGTTTTTTTTCTACGGAAAAAGCTGAGAGACTAGCGCTCACATGACGTTCTGGGCCTGTAACGAGAGCCGGGTCTCTTCTTAGGGATCATCAAAGCAGCATCCTCCCTAAAAAGAGCATTTGAGATGGTGTTGAGCAAGATGAGCTGGTGAAACATATCTCCTCCCACAGCCGATGGACACAGGAAGAGATCTCTGACACAAGAATCGTATTATGTGTCGTCCCTCAAATAAATCTGTGTCCTAATAAGTAAAGATTGAGTTTCAGTGGATGGAAACAACTCTTCACAGACTGAAGACATCAAGATTACAGAGCAAATATAGCTGTTAAAAAAATAAGAAATAAAATAATGCATTCAGTGAAAACAAGTGAAAATAACCCCACTGCCATAACAAAGTACTTTTTTTAATTTATTTTATATAATATTTTTAAATGATAAATATGATTGTTCTGATCTCATTGTTGGTTATTATTGTTATACATATTTGAACAGTGTTGAATAATAACATTGGATTTTTTTTTATCCACCCCATACGCATAAACTGATCACAATAATGATTGTTTTCTCATTGTTATTATTATGTAATTACTTTTAACAATGTTTTAAGAATAAATTGATTTAATAATAATTTTATTTGAATTTATTGGATATTATTTGAAGATTTTATTTATAGCAATGATAAACGGACAATATTAGTGTGATTGTTCTTTATGTTTTCTTGTTGTTATTGCTTCCAATATGCTAAGGGATAAAATATTATTATTATAATTTTTTAATCTTAATGGGTGACTTAATGAGTCATATTTCACTCCAAAATCATTTAGCAATTATTTTGCTAATATCTCCTTATTTCCAAGTATAGATTGATGTTGTTTCGTCATAGTTTTGTTTGTCATAAAGTATGGTTTCTTCACATTATTATATTTTTTTTTATTACAAATATAATTTTTGTGGCAGTAATGACAAGTGCTAGTGAAATGTCCCACAATGCAAAAATTTATATTTATTAATCATTGTCCTAAAATAGCTTTTTATACAAAATATCCTGTGTTATTTCTTGTATTGTTTAATTCTGCAGCATTTAAAGGTATTCAAAGAATGAGCAATGGCAAACACTGAAGCCAGCTTTAGCAAACAGCACTGATTGATTCTTCTTTGCTGCCATCTGCTGGTGTAAATGTGTCAGCACAGTCATGATTAGCTCTGACTCTTTCTCTTTAGCACCCTCTCTAAATGTTGTCATGCCATGGTGGCTCTGCTGTACCCATTCACCTGGCAGCACACGTACATCCCGGTCCTGCCGCCGTCCATGATGGACATCGTCTGTACACCGACCCCCTTCATAGTCGGGCTGCTCTCCAGCTCTCTGGCCCGTCTCAAAGAGCTCCCGCTAGAGGAGGTGAGACACCACGAATGCATTCAATAGTACACAATTTCTGCAGTATGTCAGTATGTAAGACTGTATGAATTAATATTCATTAACATATACGTGTATATATACAGTGGGGCAAATAAGTATTTGATACACTGCCGATTTTTCAAGTTTTCCCACTTACAAAGAATGGAGAGATCTGTAATTTTCATCGTAGGTACACCTCAACTGTGAGAGACCGAATCAAAAAAAAAAATCCAGAAAATAACATTGTATGATTTTTTAATAATGAATTTCCATTTTATTGCATGAAATAAGTATTTGATACAATAGAAAAATAGAACTTAATATTTGGTACAAAAACCTTTGTTTACAATTACAGAGGTCAGACGCTTCCTGTAGTTCTTGACCAGGTTTGCACACACTGCAGCAGGGATTTTGGCCCACTCCTCCATACAGGTGTTCTCCAGATCTTTCAGGTTTTGGGGCTGTCGCTGGGCAACATGGAGTTTCAGCTCCCTCCATAGATTTTCTATTGGGTTCAGGTCTGGAGACTGGCTAGGCCACTCCAGGACCTTGAAATGCTTCTTACGGAGCCGCTCCTTAGTTGCCCTGGCTGTGTGTTTGGGGTCATTGTCATGCTGGAAGACCCAGCCACGACACATCTTCAATGCTCTTACTGAGGGAAAGGAGGCTGTTGCCCAAAATCTCGCAATACATAGCCCCATCCATCCTCCCCTCAATACGATGCAGTCGTCCTGTCCCCTTTGCAGAAAAGCACCCCAAAGCATGATGTTTCCACCCCATGCTTCACGGTTGGGATGGTGTTCTTGGGATTATACTCATTCTTCTTCTTCCTCCAAAAACGTCGAGTGGAGTTTATACCAAAAAACTTCTATTTTGGTCTCCTCTGACCACAAGACCGTCTCCCATGCCTCCTCTGGATCATCCATATGGTCTTTGGCAAACTTCAGACGGGACTGGACATGTACTGGCTTAAGCAGGGTGACACATCTGGCACTGCAGGATTTGAATCCCTGGCGGCGCAGTGTTACTGATGGTAAACGTGGAGACTGTGGTCCCAGCTCCTCTTCAGGTCATTGACCAGGTCCTTTGTTTTTTTTTCCCGGTGTAGTTCTGAGGCTGATCCCGCACCTTCGCAGGAAATCATCAGAATCAGAATGAGCTTATTGCCAGGTATGTTTACACATACAAGGAATTTGTTTTCGTGACAGAAGCTTACACAGTGTAACAGAATGACAGTGACAGAACACAAAACACAGATAATAATAAAAATAAAATAGAACAAGTAGATAAGGAATAAAAACATATAATAGACAATTGTGTGTGCAGGTATATTACAATAAACAGTTTTTTTTTTGTATGTACAGGTACTGTAAATTATGTGCAAATTTGAGGTGTAGGCTGAGTATGAGAGTTAGATAAATAAGTGTATGAGTGAATAAATAGTGGTGTTCCACAGTTATTGTCAAGTGTTCATGACCTGAGGGAAGAAACTGTTCCTGTGTCTGGCCGTTCTGGTGCTCAGAGCTCTGTAGCGTCGACCAGATGGCAACAGTTCAAGGAGGGAGTGTGCTGGATGTGAGGGGTACAGAGTGATTCTGCCAGCCCTTTTGCACACTCTGGATAAGTACAGTTCTTGGAAAGAAGGGAGGGTTGTACCAATGATTCGATCAGCAGTCCGGACTACCCTCTGTAGTCTTCTGAGGTCAGATTTTGTAGCTGAGCTGAACCAGACTGTTATTGAAGTGCAGAGGATGGATTCGATGATGGCGGAGTAGAACTGTTTCAGCAGCTCCTGTGACAGGTTGAACTTCCTCAGCTGGCGAAGGAAGTACAACCTCTGCTGGGCCTTTTTAACAATGGAGTCTATGTGAGTGCTCCACTTCAGGTCCTGAGAGATTGTGGTGCCCAGGAACCTGAATGACTCCAACTGCAGTCACAGTGCTGTCCATGATAGTGAGTGGGGGGAGTGCAGGGGGGTTCTTCCTGAAGTCCACGGTCATCTCCACAATTTTTAGCTTTTTGAGCTCCAAGTTGTTGAGACTGCACAAGACAGCCAGCTCTTTAACCTCCTGACTATAAGCAGACTCGTCACCGTCCTCAATGAGGCCGATGAGTGTGGTGTCGTCTGCAAACGTCAGGAGCTTGACAGAGGGGTCTTTAGAGGTGCAGTCGTTGGTGTACAGGGAGAAGAGCAGTGGAGAGAGAACACAACCCTGAGGAGCTCCAGTGCTGATCGTACGGGTGCTGGATGTGTATTTTCCCAGCCTCACTAGCTGCGGTCTGTCTGTCAGGAAGCTGTTGATCAACTGACAGACGGAGATGGGCACGGAGAGCTTAGATAATTTGGGCAGGAGGAGGTTTGGGAGATCGTGTTAAGGCCGAGGAGCTGAAGTCCACGGAACAGGATCCTCACAGAGTCCCTGGTCTGTCTAGAGGTCTGCAGAAACATAGGCTAGTCCCATGTGGTACGAGCGCAACAGACTTATGTTGCTCTGTGGCAAACTGAAGAGGATCCAGCACGCTCCCAGTAATGTCCTTCAGTGGGCCCAAGCACCATTTTGCAAAGACCTTCATGATCCAAAGAAGTTAGAAGCCACAGGTCGGTTAGCATTAAGTCCAGTAAGTAATTTTTATCAGTAATCATGATACTCCACTGAGGCGAGATCTTGAATGGAGCCCAGGTCCGAGGAGAGAGTTGACAGTCATCTTGAAATGTCTTCCATTTTTAATAATTGCGCCACAAGTGTGCTTCTCACCAAGCGCTGTTTCCTGATGTTCTTGTAGCCTATTCCAGCCTTGTGCAGGTCTACAATTTTTGTCCCTGGTGTCCTTAGACAGCTATTTGGTTTTGCCCATAGTGGAGAGGTTGGAGTCTGGTTGATTGAGTGTGTGGACCGGTGTCTTTTTATACAGGTAACAAGTTCAAACATGTGCAATTAATACAGGTAATGAGTGGAGGATAGGAGGGCTTCTTAAAGACAAACTAACAGGTCTGTGAGAGCTAGAATTCTTGCTGGTTGGTAGGTGATCAAATACTTATTTCATGCAATAAAATGGAAATTAATTATTTAAAAATCATACAATGTGATTTTCTGGATTTTTTTTTTATATTCTGTCTCTCACAGTTGAGGTGTACCTACGATGAAAATGACAGATCTCTCCATTCTTTGTAAGTGGGAAAACTTGAAAAATCAGCAGTGTATCAAATACTTATTTGCCCCACTGTATATATATATAACAAAATGTACTTTCTACTGTATTATTATTTAATAGTAAGTGCGACAGTATGCAGGTCACCATACTTGGCCACACATCCTTCCCTTCCCTTCCATAATGTTAACAATTTTTTTTAATATTATTTAAATACATTTTTAGCATTCTTTAACAGTTTTATTTATGCTTTTAACAGTTTGATCAAATAATGAGTCAAAACATAGATTGCAATTGCATTGCATTGTGGGAGTATTCCATGCACTTCTCTGGTTGTATACTGCACGTTTTGGCAGATGCACAGCCTGCGTACTGCTAAAGTAATACAGTCGATATGGTAGTATGCTGTTAGGAACATAGCCAGAGAATATCTCCGAAGCTACTTTGACCTGTGACCTCTTGAATGTTACACCTCATTATGACTAATGTGGGAAGGAAACAAGACCAATAAAGTCTAGGATGCGGTGTTAATATTCTATATATACATACTTTTACGAATAGACAAAAGAACCGGATTGGGCTCTTTAACAGGGAAGATCAGAGGCTGGACACATTTCTAATATTTCTCTCTGAGCACTTGCTGTTCAGGTAGGCAGCCCTGACCTCTGACCTCTTCACATTAGCTGCGATCGGGGAAAAGGCTGAGATCGCCAGTGCAGGAGGAAATGACGTCACTGTGTCCTCTGCTCTCTTTCAGGTCCTGGTGGTCGACCTCGGGAACAGTCGTTTCCTGCGACAGGTACGGTACTCGATGGCTGCTGAATGCAGTTTTTGTCTTATCTTTTTTAATTTAGGCTGGTTCTGTGTTTCAGTGATGAAGCAAAGCAAGTTTGTGTTTTCTGTTTCAGATGGATGACGAGGATTCAGTTCTGCCTCATAAACTCCAGGCTGCTCTCGAACACGTTCTAGAACGGAGGAAGGAACTGGCGTGTGACGTGGCAGATCATCCAAACGGTAATTTACCGTCTGATCCGTTATATTCAGGGGTGAAAAAAAGGCCTAATATTAGCTGATGATGCTGAGTTCAAAAACATCAATAAAAACTTTCCATGTATTTATTTTTTTTACAAAATAAGAATGATTTGGTAATACTTTACTTAAAGCCTATACATATAATGCATTGTATGATCTCATGGAAAATTGTAACCACAGTTAAAATTCATTATAATACTTATATATTAATTGTTACGCCTTTAGAAAGTATAATGCATTAAAACTCATGACAAATAAACCTTTTTAAAATTTACTGCATTTTAACTTTGGCTATTTATGAAAACATAGTGCATTACATTGTACATTATGAATACCTTTATAATGCATTGCACATATATTATTATACAAGGCTTTTAGTCGTTACCAAAGATTTTTGACATGATCTATATATATATTATTTTATATATATATATATTTATATATAATATATATGTATCAGCTTCTAATGCGCTGGTCAAACAGTGTTATTTTAGGTAGTACCAGTAAGATGCTAGTATAGTTTTTTGTTTTTAGATTTTCTGTTCATTTTAGTTTTTAGTTAAAAGTATATTAATTGGGTGGTGGTTGTTTAGTAGTTAGTTTATATATGTCCATCTAGTTTTTAGCATTTGTTTTTTTATTATTTTTATTTTTGTACATCAAGTTAAACTAAATTAAACTGAGAAATGCTACCTTCGTAACTAGATAAAATAAAAATATTTTTACTTTAAATTTCATTTAATTTTATTTTTAGTAATAAAAATTTGGTTTTTAAAAGAGTTTTACTTTCGGTTTTAGTTAACTATAATTGTCAAAATAACAAAAGCAGTCAAATTTCAAAAGTTTTGGCTTTAATGACAAAAGTAAGTATTCAGTATTTATCATTTAACTTACAATCAGCAAAGGAGTGGGAAAATATGTTCTGATGCTCTATTTAATGTCAAAGAACTTTGCAAAATAAGCTTTTTTTTTCACAAAATCTGTCGTTTTCTGTGGCTGTTTGGATGCAGAAAACATCCAGCTCTTGTTTGCATCACTGGCCGTAATTTTAACCTTGAAATCAGGATTAGGCATAAAATAATATCACGCAAGTGAAAATGTGCTGAGAATTGAACAGATAGTTGTGATCTGACTCTGACTGTTTTTCTGCTGATTAAGGGAGGATACAAGACTTCTTCAGCTTGCAAATATGATGCAGGGCGGTGGAATGTGAAAGGATTTAGATTGAATCAGGTGTGATGATTTTTTTTCATGGACTAGTTTTCATTTCATTTTCCTCATTAGAGCCCAGTTCTCTGAGCAGTGTGGTGTCAGAGGCGTTTGTGCGGTTCTTCGTGGAGATTGTGGGTCATTACTCGCTCTTTATGGGCGGCAGTGACCGTGATGAAGAATCCTCTGCCTCGTCTTCCTCCTCTCCGACTCCTTCGTCCTTCCAGCGCGAGGCGTTTCGTAAAGCCGTGTCCTCCAAGAGCCTGCGCAGATTCCTGGAGGTCTTCATGGAGACGCAGATGTTTGCGGGCTTTGTGCAGGAAAGAGAGATTCGGAGGCAGGGCCTGAAAGGTTTGAATCTTGGGAAATACAATTTATATGTGAGAATTGATTTTGTTTTGAAACTGTTCTGTCTCTAAAGTATAGTGTTGTGTTTTTGAACAGGTTTGTTTGAGATGAGGGCTCAGGATTACCTCGATTCTCTGCCAGGCAGTGAGAACAGAGGCGTCAAGTTCCTCAAAGGTTTAGGTAATGCAGATCTTAAGCAAAGAATCAAATCAAAAATTAGGGCATGTTTGGAATGACATACCGTTTCTGCAGTATATGCATATCTTTTCTATATATAGACTCTCCTGATCAGTCTGGCTGGAAATTTAGAACTGAGTCTTATTGGGGACCTGTTAAACAAAGTACTGAAGTATTTTTACATTTGGACAAAGTTTTGATTGAATAAATGTATTAAGCACATGCACAAATGCACACAGACCACACACACACAAACACACACACACAGAAACACACACACCCACATAAATACAATATATATTAGTATTATTATTATTTAATTATCATTTAAAGCATTTAGTTACAATTGTATTTGGAATACAGTATTCCACCAGTGGTCTAGCAAATACCATATAAAAATATATAATATAGATAATAATATATATATAATACATTTTAATATATAAAACTTGTATTTTAAATATCTAATTCTAATATATTACTATAAAATATATAGTAAGTCATTATATTAATAACAAAAAGTGACATTTTGATCATATAATAAAATAAATGTTTATATTTTATTTTATAGAGATAACATTTTGCATTGAGCACAAATACTGTGCAATCAACAAATTCAATGCAATCCACTCAATTTGATTTATTTAAAAACAAATTCTAAATAACTGGATGGACTTAAACGGACAAAAATGGACTAAAATGTAAAATAGCTATTTTTCAGCAATGTTTAAAAAGACACACACACAGTATGCAGTCAGCTGGTATTCCATTCTGAACAGACTTAGTCTGATGGACCAGTATTTGTGAAGTAAATAAAGATTTGTGTCTTTCCTCTCTCTTTTCTGTTAGGACACAAGATGAAATTCCTGTCCAAAAAGTGAACACTAGACGTGTAGCACGTGTATGATAGACTCACTCTCACCAGATCGTCTGACCCAAAACAGACCAGCAGGAGGGGCTACGGAGACCCGACAGGACCTGAGGACCAAAGGCAACGGAAAACACTAGTTCCCCAAACCACACGGACCTTACAGGACTTGATTGAAACCCCAGAACAGAAGCGGCCTTGTACAGTTCTTTCTCTCGTTTACTACATAGAGTACAACTTCTTCTGAAACAGAAGGCTATAAATTAATTTATATTCTTTCTAGAAATAATAAGACCTTTATGACTTCCTGTGTAAAACTTTATATGTTTCCCATAAAATCAAAATGATGTTGTTAGTTTGTCATTTGTCATATTTATCGTCGTACGTTACAGACTCGAGACCGTCGACCGCTTCGGGGTTTGCATGCCACCGCTGTGACTGAATCAAATTTTGTTCTGTTTAAAAACGGGGGGGAAAATCTAGAATCTTGAGACTGCAGGATCGGAAAAGTGTTCTAGAATTATTATTACGGAAAAGGTTCTTGACCGAAACCAGAACAAAGTTGGAGTTTGGAGATGTTCGCTGTCTTGAGTGCATTACAGGAACACCACTAGAGGTGCTTTGAACTTGAGTGTTTAATAAACAGTGTTTAATAAGATTTTATTTGGATTGATTTCTTCTCAGCAGGCTTTGTCAGGTCACCTGAATTCCTGCGTTGCGTTGGAGCTCGATTCTAGAGTCTTAGATGTGGCGTCTCCATCATGTACTGTATTTGTTGTATGTTTACAGGCATCTTACTGCACAGAATGTCCCATGAGCCTTGGAGTCAGGTGTTTCTCCAAGCCTTCTAACCTTTGGATTTGGGTTTAGGTGCAGTTTTGTTTGTGTCCTGTAGAGGGCTCTAAAATCTATTAGACACCAAACAGCGCCTCGGCTCTGAGAAACCTCAAAAAAGGTGTTCCCATTGCCTTAACATCAGGAAAAGTACTGACACTTTCCAAACAAAAACAGCTTTTTCATGATATTTGGGGACGTGGTAATTGCTTGGAGTCCCATGAAAACATATCACGCTATTACATGAATATGGCATTAATTGAGTATATATCAAAATACCTTCTAATACCACACTCTAAAAAAATGCTGGGTTAAATGAAAAATTTGTAACCCAACCTTCTGGGTAGTTTTATTTAATGAACCCAAAATAGGTTGGAAATTAACATTTATTAATAAGTTGAATACATAATAATGAATTTTTTACTTGCTTATTAATAAATGCTCACCTTTTGATTATAGCTGATGCCTCTAGTAATCATGTGTCTTACATTTTTAATTTACAACCTATTTTGGGTTAATTTTAAGCCAGCCATATAGTAATTTTTAAAGACTAGTTGAGTTAAATAAAACTACCCAGAAGGCTGGGTCAAAACAACCCTGTCGCTGGGTTTGTCCATATTTTACCTGGGTTGTTTTTAACCCAGCATTTTTTAGAGTGCATCACTGTACTATTCTCCAAATGAGTGGTTACCCTTAAAAAGGCAAGCCGTGTTAGTAGTAAAGCTACATGTACTATGGTATTTACATGGTACTCCAAGGTAAAACGAGTAATGTTTTAAACAAGTAACAAGCACAGCAACGTAAAACAAGATGGTGTTAACCCCCCCAAAAAAAGATATTTCATATTTTTTATCTATATAAATGCATATATATAAATACACACTTATACACTGTATATATATAGTTTCTAATGGTGACAATTTCTGCAATAATTATGTTTAAGATTAAGAATAGGTATATATATACATTTAAATAAACACACACACACATACCATATTCTGTTTATTTATTGTAACACATTAATTAGATATAAATACCTTAATATTTACATTTTTAAATCTTTTAATACTTAACACAAAGAAAGTGTTTCAGGATTATTTTCCAGGACTTTAGGACACAGCTGTCTCTACTGACCAGAACAATGTGAATCCCTCTGGATCCAGGCTTATTTCCTTTTCTCTCCACACTAAGACTGCTCCTTTTTCCTTTTCAATCCCGGGACCTCCCCTCACACCTCCCTCCTCCCTCCCTCCTCCTGTCCGCTCCTCGTGTTATACTGCAGCCAATTCCTGAAATTCCAGCCTTCCTCGCGCGCTTCCAGTCACTCAGGCAGGTTTTAACCCCAAAACGCTTCATTTTCCCTACTGTTCCTTCAGACAGGTAAGAATGCAATTTATTTACATATTTCATAGTGGCATTTGTTTGTGCAATTATGTAAAAATCTAAATCTTTATGTAGAGTAACTTGTACAGCTGTAGAGATCTTCTCTTCACTCACTGAAGCGGTTATTCTGACACATGACGACGAAGTGTGATGTAACAATGGAATATTTGGAATTGTTGGAATTTTTCCCCGAATTCCCGGGCTCTTTTTTCTGCTCCCCCGCGTAACGGCCGGAAACTTTCTGAGGAACTTTAATCGCTTCATAGCGCGTGTGTAGCGACTAAGTTCGTTAGTTATTGCGCAAATTATCGCGATTATAAACTTCAACTTTGGATTTATAAAATAGTAACAAATGTCTGCAGGTGTTTTTCTTCATATGAACCAATTTAATACATTTGGGAAATGTGTATAATATAAAAAATGTATAATAATACAAAGAAAATGCCTACTTAATAATTGTGGAAACTTTTATTATTATTATTATTATTATTGATTGTCTTGTCTATCTTGTTTTAAGATAAAAATAACAATCAATTAATATTATGTAGCCTAAATTATGTGAATTATTTTAATTCAGTGTTTATTTATTTATCTCTTTAGCAAGACCATTAGTGTTAGCTATTCATTTCAATAATACAAATTATTTTCATTTTAATGTGTAGGCTTTCACTTACTTTGAGTGTTACAGACTCTTTGTTTATTTGTTTGTTTGTTTACTTACACTACCGGTCAAAGGTTTGCACACACTTTCTTTTTTATTTTATTTTAATTTGAACTATTTTTCACATGGTTGAATAATAGTAAAATGTTGAAAACTATGAAACAACACAAATAGAAGTATGGGAATGATGTAGTGATCAAAGCATGATGCGACACAAATGAGAACTATTTATATTTGATATCGAGACATTCATCAGCTAACTTCATGAAGTTTATCATGGGATGCTTTTAAACACTATCTATCTATCTATCTATCTAATCTATCCATCATCCATCATCCATCCATACCATCCATCCATCCATCATCCATCATCCATCATCCATACATCAATCAATCCATACATCACATCCATCTATCTATCTATCACTATACTCAGTGTACTGTATGTCTGTCTATCTATCTATCTATCTATCTATCTATCTATCTATCTATCTATCTATCTATCTATCTATCTATCTATCTATCTTGGTATCGTATGTATATTAATCTATCTATCTATCTATCTATTATCTATCATCTATCATCTATCTATCAATCTATCATCTATCTATCTATCATCTGTCTATCTATCTATCTATCTATCTATCTATCTATCTATCTATCTATCTATCTATTCCTAATCTCTCTATTATCTATCGATCTATCTATACTATCATCTATATAATATCTATCGTATCTATATATCTACAGTGTACTGTCGTCTATCTATTATCTCATTCATATCTATTATCTATCTATCTATCATATATATATCTATCTATCTGCTCTCTCTCTCTCTGTCTCGTCTCTCTCTCTCTCTCATTATCAGATCTATTATCTACTATACTATCTCCTCCTCTCTCTCTCTGTCTCTCTCTCTATATATATATCTATCGATCATACTATATATCTATCTATTAATTATCTATCTATCATATCTATCCTCTTCTCTCTCTCTCTCTCTCTCTCTCTCTATCTATCTATCTATCAGTGTATGTCTATCCATCCATCCATCCATCCAACCATCCATCCATCCATCCATCCACCATCCCTCCATCCATCCATCCATCATCCATCCACCATCCATCCATACCTCTCTCTCTCCTCTCTCTCTTCTCTCTCTCTAGCTCTCTCTCTCTATCTATCTATCTATCTAGATATCTTCTATCTATCTATCTATTATCTATCCTACTGTCTATCCCATTCATCCATCCATTCATCCATCTATCCATCCATCCATCTACTATCCATCCATCCATCCATCCATCCATCCCATCATAATCCATACATCATCCATCCATAATCCCATCCATCACTCCATCTTCTTATCTACTCTATCTATCTATCTATCTAAGATATTATCGAGCGATAGATCTACTCTCTCGCTCTCCGTCTATCTGTCCATCTATCTATCTATCTATCGTGTCTGTCTATCTATCTATCATCTATCTATCTATCTATATATCCATCATCTATCTATCTATCCATCCATCCATCCATCCATCCATCCATCCATCCATCCATCCATCCATCCATCCATCAATCCATCTATCTATCTATCTTACATCTATTATTATTATCTATCAGTGTATGTCTATCACCATCCATCCATCCATCCATCCATTCCATCCATACATCCCTCACCTCCATCCATCCATCATCCATTCTCATCTTATTATTATCATCATCATCATCATCATCATCCATCCATCCAACCTTTTCCTGGGTATTCAGAAGCGGAAGTGTCATAGTTGGTTACATTTCTATAGAGGTGAACGGAAATTACAACAATTACAAATGTATAATTTCCATTTGCTTCAGTAACAAGACAAAACATTAAAAAATACTAGCAAAAGATATTGCTAGTAAATTTCACAAACAACTATGGCAAGTTACACATTGAATAAAACGTAGAATATAAATGAAATATTTTCATGTAAAACATACTCCAATAATCTTTATGTATGACTTTGGGAAAAAAAAAAAAAAAAAATGTATGTTGTTAATAACCAGTCTGTGAAAAAGGGTCAATTAGTTGACAAATTAATGATCTGAAGTCAGTCTCTATACAGATCAAAATGGTAACTTAAAGAGTTAAAGAGCGGTCCGCTCTGTGTCAGCTGGCCTCATGGGGAAATATTTCGAGTGTTGGGGTGAGGAGTCAGTGCCCTGCGTCTTCTGCGTCCCGGGGGACAGAATAATCCACTGAACAACAGGAAGGAATACTGTGTTCTTTTAATAAAAAGCATGAGGGAAACGTTATTAAATGCAGCATCTGTGTGAAGGTTTCATTAGAGCTCCATAAAGTGCTGTTTAGTTGGAGCGTCTTCACACTTGGGCTCCGTCTGTGTCCGTTTTCTTCTGTAGAGTTCAGTTTGCTGCATGCCTTTTATCCATTTTGTTTTTACCTTGATCATTGAGTAACACAAAGGCTTTATCTTGTAAAGACAAACAAACACATGGATGCTGAGTAATTAGTTTATTATGGAAGCATATTTCCGTCAAGGGATAAAAAAATTAAGCTTTTTTTTTTCATTCTGAGTTTATATCTCACATTTCAGACTTTTTTATCAGAGAAAACAAGTCAGAATTGTGAGATACAAACTCAGAATGGCAAGATATTAACTCAATTGCGAGATGCAAACTAAATTGAGAGACATAAACCCAGAAGTATGAGATATAAACTCAGAACTGCGAGGTATGAAGCCAGAATTGTGAGGAAAAAAACTGAATTGCAAGATAAAAACCCAACATTACGAAATAAACTCAGAATTGCTAGATATAAACTCAGAATTTCGCAATATAAACCCAGAAATGCGAGATATAAACGCACATTTGCAAGATTGAAATCGCAGTTCGGGATATGGAAATGCTAGTCGAGATCTTGCAGATCTGAGTTTTAAATACTCCTTTTTCAAAATGTTTTCACTTTTTTATGTAGACAGACTTTTTTTCACATTCACAATTTTTATTTTTATTTTGGCAGAAACAAGCATTTCTATTTTATTGTGTTGTGATCAGTATTTGTGTTTTTCTCAGGTAAAGCAAATGAGGAACGTTTTCTTGTAGAATGTTGACAATTTTAAGTTATAGATTGTATGTGTCTGATGAAATCAAGCGGGGAGTTTGTGTATATTCAAACACACCCACGCACACGCACACAGAGGCCGTCTGCCAAATGTGTGTGTGGGTGGGTGTGGTGTGTAAGTGTTAGTGAATATATGCTTTAAGGTGTGTGTCTTGTGATACTGAGATGTAGAGTTGAGCATCCGCAGGCTCTAAACCACACCGCAGCTTATCAAGTTATTATCCGGGATTTTACAGCCCATATAAAACAAAAGAAAGCAAACCGAGACCTTTTTTATAATTTGTTGTATTCATGTTCCAGATCTATTGGATAATATTTATATATTTGTCTTATATATGTAATTATGTATGGAATAGGTACTATATATCTCTATTTTTTTTTCGCCCATTAAAATACTGTTGTATTGCTTTGGTACAGCCAGTAGGCCACATTTAACCCTTAAAGTCAGTTGTGTTGTTTTGTAGGTTTTATCAAGTATAACACAACCGTTATTAGAGACGCTTCTTAACGAGAACACTAATTGATCAGAACTGACTGGCGCTACAGCTACAAAATCACCGTTTAAACAATATGAGCTTTAAATTAAGTGACCATGCTAACATCCCGTGTGTGTGTGTGCTGTGTGTGTTCTGTGTAGGGTTCACTGTGCTTCAGCTTTACATTCCAGCTCTGTTAATGTGGCTTTTGTTGCGTGTCTCTTCCCGTGTGTTTTTACTCTGCTGTGTGTGTGTGTGTTTGGGAATGTGAGTTAAACACACACATGGAAGCTTTATCTGTGTGGGGGGGTGTGTGTGTGAGCGTAGGTTTTATATAGTAATTTACCCACCCTCATGTTTTTACCAAACCTGTATGACTTTCTTTCTTCTGTTCCCTTCTTTCCACATTTCCCTTCCATGAGAACACAAAGACAGATATTTTGAAGAATGCTGGTAACCAAACAATTTTGGACCCCATTGACTTTCATTGAATGAAAAAAAAAAAACGCATATCTTTAAAATACATTTTTTCATTGTTTTCCAGAGGACCGAGCAATCATACAGGTTTGGGGATGAGATAATAAAAATAATTTTTTTTGGATGAACTATCCCTTTAATTTTCTCCAAAACCTTTACTGTGTATGCAAATATAAATACATATAAACACATGATAAACTAAAGCAATAACCCATCAAGGTTTTGGTGATTTTACCACGATTAAGGGGTTTTCTTAGCCACAAAATAATAAAAAATCCAATGTCCATCTAGATATATTTTTTTTGGAAGGCGCCAGTATTGTAAGTGTTGGCTAAAACGATTAATTGTAATCGTTTTAATTGAAATTTAAAAAAAAAAGTACAGAGACATGAACTAATAAAACTATGTGAATTAAAACTGTTAGAAACGGTTTTAAAAAAATTCACGTTAAATATTTAAACTGACATGTAAGAATGTTTTTAGAAACAAATAGCTGAAAATGTCAAAGATTAAACAAAAATATTATAACTGAAAACTTATATGAAAACTGAAAATATAAAAATTAAAGTTTATTCAAAATATTAATAAATACAATAGTATATAAATAATTCTAACTGACTCTGACTCTTTGGTCTGCGCATCTAGATTTTTACTCCATTTTGGCTTTACATGTGCCAGTTTACATTGATATCCGAACCAGAGAAAAAACTTCTCACGTAAATACAGTCGAGTTTGTAGTGATTCGCATTTTGTTGCACGCTATAAATGCATGGAGTGACTCACAAAAATTGTGTAAATGTGTGAAATGGTGCTATATTTTGTTTTTGGACTCTGTTCTGCATCAAGCATTAGTTTGGTTATGAAACTCGAGGGTGTTTGGTCCGATCTGTGAGTTTTGTACAGGAAGTTGAGCTCAGAGGAAAATGGGGTGATTGAGTCAGACGCGAGCGTGACGTACTGTTGCTCAGTGGCTCTAATCTTCCTGTACACACACTCACAAACACCACAATTCCCAGAGAAAACTTATATTTGTGTGTAGTACTAATCATTTACAATGATATCTCCTTGTTTTTTGCGTTCTTTTGAACTCGTAAAGTCTGAAGTTTGAATAGCAAAGTGTGTGTTTTGTTTTGAGGGACCCCTGATCAGGTCCGTTTGAAACGGACCTCTTAAAATAGCCCTGTCTGGCTGCAGGCCACTTCTGATTGCGGTTATGTGTCTGCAGACGCAGTGTCACTCTGCGTCTCCTCCTAATGTGATTTCGGAACCAATGCGCTTTTTCCAATTATGGAATCTGGGGAGCGTTCTGATGACTGGGGGTCGTCTCATTCACGCCGTGTTGATACCCATCTGGAACCCTGCCAACAACATCACTGTGCTACAACTCAATATAGCAACATCTGCAATAGCAATGGCTAATATGGATGACGTAACAGTGTTTTTTTTTTTTCCATTGAGTGGTCCCAGATGATATTAAAGGAATAGTTCAACCAAAAATTAAAATTTGCTGAAAATGTGCTCACCCTCGGGCCATCCAAGATTAGGATGAGTTTGTTTCTTCATCAGATTTGGAGAAATGTAGCATTGCATCACTTGCTCAGCAATGGATCCTCTGCAGTGAATGGGTGCCGTCAGAATGAGAGTCCAAACAGCTGATAAAAACATCACAATAATCCACACCACTCCAGTCCATCAATTAACATCTTGAGAAGTGAAAAGCTGCGAGTTTGTAAGAAACAAATCCATCATTAAGATGTTTTTATCTTCAAATTGTTGCTTCCAACTAAAATACGAGTCCTCTATCCATAATATTGCTTTCTCCAGTCAATAAGTCGTCTCGTCTGAATCAGGAGAGAAATCTGCACAGATCAAGTGCCATTTACAAGCAAAAACAGTTCTAAACAAATATGTGGGTGGGTTTTGATAGACAACAGGAGATGGACTTTTTCACTGGAGGAAGCGATATTATGGATTATGGACTCATATTTTAGCCAGAAGCAATGGTTTAAATAAATAAAAAATCAGCTGTTTGGACTCTCATTCTGATGGCACCTATTCACTGCAGAGCATCCATTGGTGAGCACGTGATGGAATGCTACATTTCTACAAATCTGATGAAGAAACAAACTCATCTATTCATGTTTTTTACATTTTTCATGTGAAGATGGGTGCTAGGCTGCATAGCATACATGGGCAGTTTGGTGACACCTACTAGTGAGCGTGTGATTAAAACACTTAAACTAGCAAAATATTGCTGTTACAGACATATGATACATGGTTTCCCATGTGCTGTTCATGCCATTTTAATGGATTCATGCGCCACTGTTTTACAAAGTTCATCCAAACTTTGCCCCAAACTGAATCTTTCGAGACAATTCTGACTTCCTGATTATCATCTTCACAAGCAACTTTGTTAAGGTTTTTTTTGGAAAACAGTGAATCTTCAGACCAAGTCTCACAAAATTTACTTACTGAATGTTTGATATTCAACACCGTTTTACCAATAAATATTAGCAAACTTGCTTGTGAAGATGCCAAACAGGAAGTTAGGAATTATCTTGGCAATGCTTTAATGTATTAACACAAAACTTTATATGCATCATCAATATATGGCCATAAGAATATCACAAAATGTGATGACAGCGCCACCTACTGGTCTAAAGTCATAAAGCTGCAAATGTGTATTAATTTTAGCTCTACCTATACCACTGTGAGTGCAATGACCAAATCAATCTGTTCAGCCTTCCAATGTGTGTAATTGCTGCTTGCAGCTATATTTTCAATGTATTTTACTGCATTTGCATATCGTTTGTGCCATTTTTAGATTAGCAATCCAATGCAACTCTAACTAAACTTATACTCTTCTACAGAATTGAGCACCTGCCCCATTCCAGACCTGGAAAAGCCCGTCATTTACCCGCCACGGCCTTTTCCAGAGCCTCAACCGGCCCATCAGTATCCACTAGGGTGTTTTGCCCTCTTCCACCACCACCCTGTCGTCCGAGTGGGTATCAGCGTCCTCTCCGGGGGGCGCTAGCGAGGAGCTGAGTGAGGGATTGGATAAGCCTCTGGAGAACAATGCGGAGGGCGTGTGGAGTCCAGATATCGAGCAGAGTTTTCAGGAGGCGCTGGCCATCTATCCGCCCTGCGGCCGACGCAAGATCATTCTCTCTGATGAGGGCAAGATGTACGGTATGCCTCTTCCATTCTGCCTCTATGCATTTGCTTTTGCAGCCAATGGATAACGTGTGATTTCTGAACCATGTAAATATATTAATGTGGATTCCCAAACATCTGTTCCTCACACAAAACTATTATATTTACATTTAATCTTTTAGCTAACTCTTTTATCCAAAGCGACTTACAAACGAAGACAATGGAAGGAAATTCATACCAATAGGAGGGCAACAGTATACAAGTGCTGTAACAAATCTCAGTTAGTCTAGCACAGTACACATACCAGTTTTTTCCCCTCAGAAAAAGAGACAAATAGAATAAGAAAATGTTAGCATTAGTTAGGCTAGTGTGAATTGCACGATGTCTTAGACATTTTTTGAAGATGGCCAAAGACTCAGCTGCTCGAATTGAGATAGGCAGGTCGTTCCACCAGCTTTGAACAGTCCAGGTAAAGGTCCGTGAGAGTGATTTGCCGACTCTTTGGGATGGTACCACGATGGCGTCGTCATTGGCAGAATCAAATGGAGGGCGACACAGGCCAGTGGGTGTCTTGTCGGCACAAAATCAGTGCCTTGAATTTTGATGCCGCGGGCTATCGGCAGCCACTGCAAATACTGATAAGAGAGGTCTGTGTGCGCGCTCTTCGGCCATTTGAAGACAACTCTTGCCGCAGCATTCTGGATCAGTTGCAGAGGCTTGATAGTGCATGCCAGAAGACCTGCTAACAGAGCATTACAATAGTCCAGTCTGGAGAGAACAAGAGCCCTTGGAACAGGAGGTTTTTTTTTTTTGGGGGGGGTGTGGGGGTGGCATGATCTGATAGGAAGGGTCCTAAATCTTCTAATGTGGGTATAAAGCAATCTGCAGAACGGGCTTTTGTTGTAGTAAGATGGTTCTGGAAGCTTAGTGGATTATCAATCAACTCCCAAGGTTCTGGCTGTCCTAGAAGAAGTTAGGTTGGATGCAACGAGTGGAAGAGAAGTTGCGATGAAGTAGTGCGGCGGTTGGCTGGAACCACAGGCAGTTCTGTCTTAGTAAGGTTGAGTTAAATGTGATGGTCCTTCATCCAGCCAGAAATATCTGTCAGATAGGCTGCAATGCTAACAGCTACCGTTGGATCATCTGGTTGGAATGAGAAGTAGAATTGAGTGTCATCAGCATAGCAGTGATAATGAAAAGCCATGTTTCTGAATGACAAAACCTAATGATGCCATGTAGACAGAGAAGAGAAGTGGTCCAAGCACTGAGCCCTGAGGAACCCCAGTAGCAAGAAGTTGTGACTTAGAAACCTCATCCTCCAAGACACCCTTAAGGACCTACCTGAGAGGTAAGATTTAAACCATTGGAGTGCAGTTCCTGAGATGCCCATCTTCATGATGGTTGACGGGAGGATCTGGTGGCTGGCTGTGTCAAAAGCAGCAGACAGATCCAGCAAGATGAATACTGAGGATTTGGAAGCTGATCTTGCCAGTCTCGGGGCTTCAGTAACCAAGAGCAGGGCCGTCTCCGTTGAGTGGCTGGTTTTGAAACCAGGTTGGTTGTTGTCCAGGAGGTTGTTCTGTGCAAGAAACATGGAGAGTTGGTTGAACACAACTCGCTTGTGTCTTTGCAATGAACGGAAGAAGGTATACCGGTCTGTAGTTTTCTAAAAGTGCTGGATTTAGAGAGGGTTTCTTAAGCAGTGGGGTTACCCGAGACTGCTTGGATGCTGTAAGAAATGTACCAGAGTGAAAAGAGATGTTGATAATGTGCGTGAGTGCAGGTATAAATGAAGAAGAAATGGCCTGAAGGAGGTGAATGGGGATAGGATCAAGTGGACAGGTAGTAGAATGATTGGAAAGGATAAGTTTGGAAACATCCATCTCCAAGAGTGGAGAGAAGGAGGAGAGAGAGAGAGTGTGTATTTGTCGCTATGAAGTTATCATCAGTTTGTGGTGAGGAGAATTGGTCACTGATGGTTCTTGTTTTATTTATGAAGAATGTTGCAAAGTCATCAGCTGTAAGAGTTGAATAAGGAGAGGGGGGCGGAGGACAAAGAAGAGAAGAGAAGAAAAGAGAAGAGAAGAGAAGAGAAGAGAAGGTTTTGAAAAGTGTGCGAGGGTCAGAGCATTTGTTAATTTTGTTGTGGTAGTATGTTATTTTAGCAGTGGAGGCATTTGCAGAGAAGGAAGAGAGGAGTTACTGATACACATTAAGGTCAGTAGGATGTTTTGATTTGCGCCGCACCCTTTCAGCGGCCCTGAGCTTAGAAAGTTGTTCACGGAGAACATCAGACAGCCAGGGTGCAGAGGGGGTGGAGCGTGCTGACTTCATACTGATTATTCAGTGTTATAATATTGTTTATATATATTTATTACACGGCCCTGTGGAATACTTGATTCTGATTGGTCAGTCGCGACATTCCGAGGTATGTTATCCCTCGATAACAACCGGTAAAAGCTAATAACACAGGCTCATCCGGGTAACAGCAGTCGGCGCTGTACTCTTGCTTGAACAATTTTTTCTTGGTGGAAGCTTTGCGTTTGATTAGCTAATAAAATATTAAAACTCAATTCAAAATGGTGTACAATTATTTAATTATGTCATCCTGGTATGGCGGACTCGCTCGTTTCATACAAACGCAGCTGCTGCAATTTTGCTACGGTTGTTTTGTACGCTGTAATGGATTATAAGAGGACTAACAAACTGGTAAGGTTTTAAAACATTTTCGTCTTAATTCTTTTATTGCCTTAATTATTTTTGTGGTGAAATGTTGTGTAATAAGGGGTTTGACTGCACCGTTTCCCTTAAATGTCCATCTAGTTTGAATTTGCCGCTTGCCACCAACTGCTGTCTTCACGGAAGCTTTGCGTTCAAATATTTAAACTCAAATCAATATTTCACACAAGAGGAATCTAATTATTTACTATGTGGCCAGTAGCCGTGTGTACTAAGCGGGCTAATGTACATCCAGCCGGTGTGTCGCAGAATAAGACAACAGGGAAGCGCTCGGTCGGGGTCCTGACATCACCCTGTCGGGGCTTTTATTTGCGATAACAAACCAGAGGATGGACATTATCCCCTACAACATATAATATATATTTATATATATATATATGGGTGGTGTGTGGGTTAGTTACAGTACTATCAGTTCAATTGTTAAAAAAATTCAATAAATGGGCTGCACAAGACTTTGTGATTATTATGTTATTATAGAATTAATTTCTAAATTAATAATAAATTATTAATTTAATATAAATTGATTAAAAACTAATAATTTCTTGAATAATTTATAGTTATTTATAATTATGTAAAAGATTGTAAAAATATAATATTTTATATTAGTTTACATATTAGATCCACACACACACACTTTCTAAATGATCAGTCAATATTTATGATTATCAAACTAATGGACAACACAAGTTGATATTGTGCAAGTTTTTTTCTTTTGCTTGTCTATTATACAAATATATATTATATACTATCAAGACAAGTCAAGTCACCTTTATTTATATCGCGCTTTTAACAATACAGATTGTGACAAAACAACTGAACAGCATTAATTAGGAAAAAAGTGTCAATAATGCAAAATGACAACAGTAAACACAAATTTTTCAGTTAAAGAAAGTTCATCATTGAATTCACTTGTTGGTTCCATATCCAGTGGCTCAGTTAGTTTAAATAGTATTCTGTGCAATCAAGTCCCGATTACCGTGGAAATGACTAGTGTCCCGAAAGCATAGACGGTACAGAATGGAGGCGAGGAGGCGAGAATCGAAGTAAGTACCACCTGGGAGGAAAAACCAGTCTCAAGTCGGGAGGGCTAGTCTCCTCTGGCCAGACGAAAACAGCCGTTTCAAATTTAGGCCTGTGCAGCAAAAGTCCGATGGACAGAGGAACTAACTGGTTCCTGTGTGTGTACGGTGGGGGCCGGAGTCTGAGACAAGGTATTTACAGGGGATCTGTATCTGGGGCTAATCTAGTTGTCCTGGTCTCCGCTGACACTCAGGGCTGTAAAGGTCATCTCTAGGAGCTGATCCACCATCTGGTCTGGTGTACGGATGCGTGGACAACGGGTGACATGCAGTGGGACCATCATGATCTGGTTAACAGATGGATCTGGTGGCTACGGGACGCTCGGGAATACCAGAGGCAGAGAAAAGATAATATTAGCCGTAGAGAGTGGCTCAGCATTCTGTGTCGTAGCGATGTACTGAAAAAGTACATCGGGTGTTATGGAACAAAGTTTCACGTGTTCGGTTGACCTAATTAATTCAGCCGAAAAATCCTTTAACGGATTTGAATATTAGAAATGTGTTAGGGTGTTATGTGTAAGCAAGGTTAAAGAGATGGTCTTTAATTAGATTGTAAGACTCGACAGAGTGTGGTATGCCTCCCGAACAATGTTCGTAGGTTATTCAGAGTCTTGGCGCCTAAACAGGAAAAGGTCTTCTGCCCGCAGTTGATTGATATTCTAGGTATTATCAGAATTGCTGAAGAGTTGAGGAATGCAGCGGACGTGGGGACGATAATGTAACAAGAGCTCGTTTCAAAATAATGAGGGGTGAACCGTAAACATTCAGGGCTTATAAGTAAGAAAGCAAGATTTTTAAAATCTTTACAAATGTTAAATAGGGGCCAGTGCGTTGTGACAGAACCGGGAGGTAATATGGTCGTAATTATGGTTTTAGTAAGAAAGAACTCTAGCTGCTGCATTTTGGACCAGCGGGAGTTTGTTTATTAAGCGTGCAGAAAAACCACCCAATAAAGCATTACAATAAACTAACCTTGAGGTTATGAACGCATGAATTAACATTTCTGCATCTGACATTGAGAGCATAGGTCGTAATTTAGATATATTTTGAGATGGAAAAATGCAGTTTTACAAATAATAGAAACGTGGCCCTCTCTGAAAAGGAAAGATTGCTATCATTTAGCACACCTAGGTTCCTAATGGATGACGAAGAATTGAGAGAGCAACCATCAAGTTTCAGACAGTGTTATAGGTTATTACATGCAGAGTTTTTAGGTCCTATAATGAACACCTCTGTTTTTTCAGAATTTAGCAGTAAGAAATTACTCGTCATCCAGTTTTTAATATCGGCTACGCATTTCGCTAGTTTTTCAAATTGGTATGTTTCGCCGGGCCGCGAAGAAATATAGAGCGGAGTATCATAAGCATAACCGTGAAAGACTAAAACACAGTATTGTGTCTGTGATAATACGCCAAGGTAACAGTAAAGCCCTAGTAGTAGCCTTGAGGTACTCCATACTGCACTTGTGATCGATATGATACCTCTTCTTTCACTGCTACGAATTGATGATGTTCAGATAAGTATGATTTGAACCATGCTAATGCACTTCCATTAATGCCAACAAAGTTTTCTAGTCTATTCAAAAGAATGTTGTGGTCAATAGTGTCGAACGCAGCGCTAAGATCCAATAGCACTAATAGAGAGAGAGAAGCAAAGAAATGCCTAGAGACCACACAACATTGCAAGCAACACAGACTAGGCATCGATAGAGCGAGATGGAGAAATCAGATGATAAGAGCAGGTCATTTGTAGCTCTAATTAGAGCAGTCTCAGTACTACGATTCGGTCTAAATCCTGACTGGAAATCCTAACAAATACCATTTTTCTCTAAGAAGGAATAAAATTCTGAGGATACTACCTTTTCTAGTATCTTGGACAGAAAAGGGAGATTCGAGATCGGTCTGTAATTAACTAGTTCTTTGGGGACAAGTTGTGGTTTTTTGATGAGAGGGTTAATAACAGCCAGTTTTAAGGTTTTTGAGACATATCCTAACGTCAATAACGAATTAATAATAGCCAGAAGAGGATCTATGACTTCTGGAAGCACCTCTTTTAGAAGCTTAAATGGAATAGGGTCTAACATACATGTTATTGGTTTAGATGATTTAACAAGTTTATAAAATTCTTCCTCTCCTATAGTAGAGAATGAGTGGAATTGTTCCTCAGGGGATCTATAGCAAACTATCTGATGCGATACTGTAGCTGACGGCTGCATGGTTACAATTGTATTAATAGTATCGATCTTGGAAGTAAAGTAATTCATAAAGTCATTACTGCTGTGCTGTTGGGAAATGTCAACACCTGTTTATGCTTTATTTTTTGTTAATTTAGCCACTGTATTGAATAAATACCTGGGGTTATATTTGTTTTCTTCTAAAAGAGAAGAAAAATAATCAGATCTAGCAGTTTTTAATGCTTTTCTGTAGGATAGGGTACTTTCCCACCAAGCAATACGAAATACCTCTAGTTTTGTTTTCCTCCAGCTGCGCTCCATTTTCCGGGCTGCTCTCTTTAGGGTGCGAGTGTGCTCATTATACCACGGTGTCAGACTGTTATCCTTAATCTTCCTTAAGCATAAAGGACCAACCGTATCTAAAATGCTAGAAAAGAAAGAGTCCATAGTTTCTGTTACATCATTAAGTTGTTCTGAGGTTTTGGATATGCTAAGGAATTGGGGGAAGAATAAATCCGATAAAAATACTTTAGGAAAAGTTCTTTTGTGGTCGAAGTGAGGTTTACAATAATTGTTAAAAAGAGTAGTGAAAAGACAGAAGGAGTAGAATTTACAGTTTTAGCTATATGAAGTTTGCACAAGACTAAATAATGATCATCGCTTGGCTGCATAATTTCAACACCATCAACATCAATTCCATGTGACAGTATTAAATCTAGAGTATGATTTCGACAATTAGTAGGTCCTGAGACGTGTTGTCTAACCCAATAGAGTTCAGAATGTCTATGGATGCTGATCCCAATGCATCTTTTTCACGATCATCATTGATTTTAAAATCACCAACAATTAAAACTTTCTCCAGCCAGCACTAACTCGGATAAAAAAAAATTCAGCAAATTCTTTAATAAAGTCTGTATGTTGCCCTGGTGGCCTGTATACAGTAGCCAGTACAAACATCACAGGGGATTTATCATTGACACTTGTTTCTTTGGATAATGTTGTATGAAGCACCATTACTTCAAACGTGTTATACTTGAAGCCCGCCCTCTGAGAAATACTGAAAATATTGTTATAAATTGTAGTAACACCTCCCCCTTTACCTTTTGGACGTGGATCATGTTTATAACAGTAACCTTGAGGGGTAGACTCATTTAAAATAATGTAATCATCAGGTTTTAGCCAGGTTTCTGTCAAACAGAGCACATCTAGGTTATGATCAGTGATCATATCATTTACAAAAAGTGCTTTCTTAGAAAGGGACCTGATATTTGTTGAACATAAATTAAATTGTTTTTTGTATTTTCTAGTTCGGGGAACAGACACAATCTCTATAGTGTGATATCTAAGTGAAAGAGTTTCTATGTGCTGAGAATTAACTGATTTCTGTGACATGAGGCGGCTAGCAGACGGTCGTTTAGCCAGTCTGTCTGCTTCCTGACCTGGGCCCCAGTTAGTCAAGTACAAACTCTAAGACTATGTGCCATATTTCTAGACAGAAGAGCGGCACCACCCCAGGAGGGATGAAGACCATCTCTTTTCAACAGGTCAGGTTTGCCCCAAAAACTCCGTCCAAATGTCTATAAACCTATGTTATTCTGCGGGCATCACATTTACATCCAGCCATTGAGTGACGACAGTCTGCTATGTATCTCGTCACCACGGTAAGCAGGGAGGGGACCAGAGCAGAGAAGATACACCATTATATATGGTGTATGGTTACAATATACCGTTTACCATATAAAAATAGAGTTTCTAAAGTGTTCAGTTGGCCAAACAAAAACTGATGCTTGCACACTTCCACCAAAAACTGTATTCACCAATTTATCAAGGCTGTGTTTGTCTTAATTCACGTTTCTAACGAAGTATCTTGTCATTTGTGTGAATCTAGTTTTCAAAGTCTTGCAACCCGTCTAATATCACAGATATCTGTATATACATGGACAGTCAGTCAAACTCTGAGGGAATCTTTTGAATCATTTAATAGTTTTGCGCGCAATGATGCAAACAATGCCTTTTGTTGCAATGATTATAATTTATTTTGATTCGTTTTGCAACTTGTTTTGTCTAGCTTGATTATTCATCGCTATTAATAGCCCAGCCAATGTGTGTTATTTTTACTATAAATGTCCATCTGTCTGATCCAGAGCTGTGGATGGTAAGAAATTACCCGATGATGGGCTGGCGTGGCTTGATATGAACCGAACGCTGGAAGAGAAGGAAAGCGAGAGGATGTGCGTGCCTGTCATCTTCCGATCAGCTGTGAAACTTTATAAAGCTTCATAAAGCCATGTCAATATCGCGGCAGAGGGTTAAGGCAGGTGGCGAGGGAGGGTCATAGAGGGCAGAAGGGGGCATCTGGGGTGGATCTATCGGCCCCGAGGGTTGGGGCCAGTAGTCTGGGAGCGGCAAAGCGTGTCTGGAATGGCACGCCATGGGCGTTCAGAGCCCCGAGTTCAAGGCAGAGAGGGTGTAACCTGACACGAGAATGGACGTTTACCCTTTGAGCATGTGCGACAGAGACGGACAGATAAACACAAAAGTGGGGTGACAGAGCTGTGCGGTTTGCACCTGTTTCTGGGGCCCCCGCTCGCGACCCCGAAGAGCCGCTCTGCTAGCCGTTGAGTGTGTGTGTGTGTGTGTGTGTGTTGCCTTTCAATTCACCTCCAGCGGCCTCTCCTCAAGCATACAGACACGACTGCATTTACAGCACACTAGGAGAGAGAGATGAACAGACAGAGAGAGAGAGAGAGAGAGAGAGAGAGAGAGGAGAGAATGAGAAGTTGAGGGAGACGTCGAGAGATGAGCGAGAATGGGAGACGAGGGAGTGTGTGAGAGAGTGTGAGAGAGAGAGAGAGGCCTCACCTCCTGCTGGTGTTAACCCTGGGATTACATCGCGCTCAGTATCAGCCACTATCAGCTATCAATACTCACCACCTCTCTCAACCAGTCAAGCTGTTGAAGGAACAGTTCACAATTTAAATTTAAAAGCTATGGTATGACTTCAGAGGATTTGTTCCTAAGTCATATTAACTGCTTCGATGGTTTCATTTTAGTGTATTTTTAACTATTTATCTTAATTAGCGTTCCACTACCCGCTACACAGGTACACTGCGTGTTTTTGAGGGTTAACTTCGTGACAACTCAAAAAAAAAGAAGGTAAATATGTCACATATCTTTGGAAAGTTGAGATTCTTGTGATTTGAATGATGCATGATCATTTTATGATACAATCAACACAGCAGGTACAATCAGTGTCTTTGTCAGACCACCAAATTTTACAGGAATGCTAAGGGCAAACTATTTATTTATGATTATATGTAAATAGTATAAATGTATTTATATTAGTATTAAATAATTAATAATTAATTAATATTTTACTATACATATGGATATATATTATAATATTCATTTTATTAACTATTTAAAAAAATAATAGAATTAATATTTTACTAATATACCATCTACGGCGGCCAGATTATTATATGTTTTAAAATATATTGAAATATTTTATACAAGAAGCTAGCTTTTGAGTAAAATTAAGCTTTTTTATATAGTTTATGAGTATTCATCATGTTTTTGGTCCTCTGTGGGCATTGAATACTATAAAAAGTGCTTTTATGCGGACAAAAAATATTTCATAGTTCATAGTCATTTGAATTAATTTATATAAGAATTTATCATCTAAAATAAAATATCAAATAAAATAACATTTTTTTAATAGGACAAACAGTTCTAAAATTTAGGTTAAAAATTGAAAAACAATAAATAATGAATCATTTTTAATTGAAAAGTAAACATGGGCATATTTAAAACAATTTATTTAATTGATGTTTTAAATATCAGTGTTAGTATTTTTATGGAGATGAAAGATTCTTCAAAAATCTCCTTTTTGTTCTCCATGAAAGAAAGATGTACAGGTTTGAAACAACCACATGTTTTACGACTGAATCATTTATTAACAATTTCTTTAATTGCAAAAAGCTGACTCTGAATTAGTCATCTTTCCACTCCAGTTCTATAGAGAGAAGTGCCACGAGAACGTGGTCCAGGGAAGACTATACCAAGACGCGAACACCAACCCAAACCCGAATAACATACATGAATATTTAAACGAGGTGAGCCAGAATCAGTTTTGCTTGGTGTGTTGGCAAAACTTTATTGTAAGGTTAAAGCGAGTCATAAGAGAGTAGAAACGGGGCGATCGCGCGACGAAGAACTGAAAAGTCTATAAAAACTTGCTTCGGTTCGGTAGTGAAGAGCGTATGTGTGTGCGTTAACCCAGGGTTAAGTACTGTGCAAAGAGTTTGAAAAATTATAGATTCAAAGAAGGCTGTAAAAAGTTAGTCCTTGTACTTTGGCCAATTTTGACAGTAGCTAAAGATACGTCTCTGTGCGTCTATCTGTTTTCGCTGTGTTCCTGAAATCAGTTTTATAATGTCTTGAGCTCAGAGAAACCTCAACCCAATGCTGTTTGGAGAAAATCAGATAGAGCTTCATTCATGGCTGCATTTGACCCCAGCAATTTCAGACAATCACGCAAATAGCGACAATCTACAGTGCTGAGCGCTTAAAGAATGACCAGAATTCCCACAATGCACTCGTGACCCTTTTCCAGAGGTTCCACCGCCATCTTCAACTGGTGTTTGTGTGGAAACTCACTGGCCGTTACGTGTGTGAGTTATTATCTAAGCGCACCAGCGTCGTTTAGATTGTTTGGTTTTTTGTGCGCTGGGTGTAAATTCAATAGGCTTTTCCAAAGAAAACATTTCTTGGCTTTGGTCGTCACTGTACCGTAATGCATTCACTCTCCCGACCCATAAAATTACACACAGCCGCTGAAAGGAAGTACATTTGCCTTGGTTTAATGGCTCCCAAGCATCTCGGGGCAAGATAAGTACCACATAATGGAGCGCTTCTCCACCTGATTTTTCGATGGTTGTGGAGGAGTATGGGATGGATGCTGAAGAATGAGAAACCCCAGCTGTGTGAGGCTGAGAAATCACATTTCAGGATGTACAACAGACAACATTTTTGTATTTTGACTTACAAGTCGGGGGTCTGTGAGGATGCAACGTTTTATTTGTCAGGCTGAAAATACACATGAAAATGCAGATCAAACCAAACTTTTTGAGAGTCTCTTCTGTTCACCAAGGCTGCATTTATTTGATCAAAAATACAGTAAAAACATCAATATTGTGAAATATTATTACAATTTGAAATAACTATATTCTATTTGAATATATTGTAAAATGTAATTTATTTTTGTGATCAAAGCTGTATTTTCAGCATCATTACTCCAGTCTTCAGTGTCACATGATCTTCAGAAATCATTCTAATATGCTGATTTGCTGCTCAAGAAACATTTCTGATTATTATCAGTGTTGAAAACAGTTGTGCTGCTTCATATTTTGGTGGAAACTGTGATACATTTTGTTTGTCTGGATCCTTTAATGAATAGAAAGTTCAAAAGAACAGCATTTATTTGAAAGAGAAATCTTCGGTTTTGTGTATAAAATATCATAACATTTGGCAGTGCTATCAAATAATGGATCAAGAAGGAAAATCATTGTCAGTTTTACTTCAGGTTCATTTAAGTCAATCGCATTGCCTCGTTTGTAGCTTTCCATGCAGTTTATATTGCACATTTTGGCTTTTCAAAAGATGCATCTTTGCACCTTATATACCCATAAAAGATGCATATTAGTACATTAAGTGTACATATTCGTTCCTAAACGGTACATTTACTACATTTTAAAAGATGGACACAGAAAATCCACATGCTGTGAGCAGTAAACAGACGAAATACTGCAGAAACACACATTGTATTGAGATGCACTGATGCAGACGTTCATTAGCTGCCTCATGTCAAACAGATGGAAAAAGCCACCCGTCTCTCACATAGGCTTGATTCTTCACAGAGGTTCGTTTATGTCTGAGCTCTCTAATGAGTCAGTGTGTTTTGCTCATTCTCTCTCTTTGTTCTGCTGAGGTCGCGGTGGGGTCGCGGCCCCTCAGAGGTCATCAGTGCAGGGCACACACACCGGCCAACTCGGCTTTCACTCTGTGTGATTTGAGTCGGACGCTTCAAGAAAGAATATCAGAGTTACTACTTAGCCTTAAAGGTCTTGCATGTCTGTCGGCGGTCGTTCATTTTTTTGTTCATTTACTTCACAATTTGTCGTTCCAAACCCATATTATGTTCCTGTTTGTTATATGAGCAACTCTTTTCCATGAGATCACAGCATTAGTCCATAGGACTAATTTTGATCGCTTTTTTTTAACAGATGCATGTTAAATACATGCTGTTATTGACTAAAAATATTTAGTCTCATTTGAAATCAGTTTAATTTGAATATTCACTAAAGAGAACTAGCTCATAAGAGTCATTTGTTGTTGAATCGAGTTGTCGAGTTGTAGCCTGGGTTTTTGATTCACTAAAAAGAACCGATGAGAGAGTGAATCAAACTATCAAAGTCTTACGAGAGAGTGAATCAAATTACAGAAGTCACACTGTATGTTTGATTTACTAAAAAGATCCTGGTTAAAAGAGTCATTTGTTTATGAATCAGACTTACATAGGGGCCCGGGTTCGTGCTGATGCTCGTGATTCATTAAAAAGCATGGGAGAGAACCGACTTAAGAATCATTCAAAGAGAATCGGACTGCACTCGTCAAGTTGTAACCTATGCTTTTGATTCATTAAAAAGAAACGACTCATTACATTCTTTAGTTTGTGAATCAAACTGCAGAGGTCACACTGTATGTTTGAATCACTAAAAGGAATTGGGTTAAAAGAGTCGTTTGTTCATGCGTCAGACTACACCTGATTGTTTTGGTTGACTAAAAAGAACCAGCTCATAAGAATAATTTAAGAGAACTGGACTGCACACGTCAAGTTGTAGCCTATGTTTTTGATTCACTAAAATGAACTAAAATGAACCGACTCGTGAGAGTCATTAGCTTGAAAATCAAACTACAGAGGTCACACTGTATGTTTGATTCACTAAAAAGAATTGGGTTAAAAGAGTCATTTGTTCATGAATCAGACTGCATTGGTCATGCTGAATGTCTTTGATTCACATAAAAGGACCAGCTCATAAGAATCATTTACTAGAATCAGACTGCACTGTTGTAGCCTATACTTTTGATTCATTAAAAAGAACCGACTCATAACAGTCTTTAGTTTGTGAATCAAACTACTGTGGTCACACTGTATGTTGATTCACTAACCAGGTTAAAAGAGTCATCCAGGTCTCATTTGTGCCATTTTTTGTATTTTTTAAAACAATTTGAAAAATTGTCTAACATTATTTTATTTTACTTTACTTTACTTTGGAGTGTAGAATATGATCTGTGGTTTAAATTTGTTATCTGTTCTTTGTACTTGTACTATTTTGGTACTATAATTACTATTTATTTTTTATTACTATTTATAATTACTACTATTTTTAGTTTTAACCAAAACACAACCTAACATTATATATATATTTGTATTTTATTATTATTTAATTATTATTATGTTAATGTTTAGTATCAGATGCTTTTTTATTTTATTTTGCCTTTTATGTACATCCATTCTTATAGGATATTTGTGTGCAGAATGTCAGTCTTTCTGTGATTTTCTTCCCTCATCATGTTTGTTACTCTCATGGAGTTCTACAGCAGCACAGATATGTGTGTACATGCACACAAACACACAGTCTGCAGTGAAATCTCATACATTCACCAACCTTAATAAATGTGCCCTTTGTTGACATGCATCCCAGCCTTTAGGAGACTGTCTGCTGCACAGATGTGCTCTCTCTCTCTCTCTCTCTCTCTCTCTCTCTCTCTCTAACCCCTCTCTCTCTCTCTCTCTCTCTGTCTCTCTGTCTGTCTATCTCAACCAATGTTTGAGAACTGACCGGTGCAGAATGAGTCACTTTCTCAGGAGAAGCATCTAAGAAGCAGGAGACTTCACCTAAAGTCTCCATTTGCTCTCTGTATACTCTCGGAGAAACAATTAAGAATATATGTGATTTTTGATATTCTTTTCTATAAGTCTGTTGTGTAATGTGTGCAAGCCTTGTAATGTGTGTGTGTGTGTTAGTTGTTTATTGAGCAGACGCTGAAGGACTCACAGATCAGGAATGACTGGAATGTGAAGAGGAGGAGGAGAAAGAGAGAGAGCAAGAGAGGTTGAGTGGGAGGTTATGGATTTATGAGGTCGTTGTGGGAGCTGTTGTACTTTTGCGTGATACCAGCTTTGTTTCGGACCCTTGTGGACCCTCAGGGTGGACTGTGTGTGTGTGTGTGTGTGTGTGATAGAGTTTCAGGTGGCCATGGCTCAGTTTACACTTTTGTGGAGTTGATATGAATGACCCCTCTGTAGCTCCGCCCCTGTGAACACAATGACCCCTCACATGGGCCTAATACATAACTCAACTCAGTTCAACTCTGTTTTTGATTTTAGTCTGCCTTATTTTCTTGACCAAAACGGTACATGAAGCACAATAAAACAAAACTAGTGTGCATTTGTGTACACTCTTATTTTTTATAGAGTGATATACCTTCATTTATTACCAAAATAAATAAATACATAAATAAAAATAAACTTTGCCAGGGTGTATCTTTAACAACATGTTGTCATGAGGGCAATGAATTACGAAATAATACTGACACAAAACTTGCTTCATTTTGATTCGGACATATGAAAATAATAAGTTGCAGTTCAGCAAGTGAGTCAATGTATGTGGAAAATAATGTGTTTTTTGAACCTTAAACCGCATAAACACATTTCATTACACCAAATACACAAAATAATGTTCTTTTTAGCAACATCATATGACCCTCTTTAAAAGAACCAGCTCAAAAGAATAATTTGTTTTTGATTCTCTAAAAAGCCTCGGTTCAGAAGAGTCATTTGTTCGGGAATCTGATTACACCAGTGGTGCTGGATGTTTTGATTCACTAAAAGAACCGACTGATAAGAGTCATGACGAATCAGACTACAGTTGTCACGCTGTATTGTTTGGATTCGCTAAAAGAAACCGGTTTATAGAGTAATATGTTTGTGAATCAGATTACGCTTGTGTTGTTTGTTAGGGTTTTTGTTTTTGTCCATGAGGAAACCCCAACGAGCCATTCAGAAGCGGTGCAGGAAACACAGAATCACATGTAGTAAACAAGTTATTTTAACAAATAAAATGGAGTGATAATTTCTGAAGTAAACATGAGTGTTGTTTGTTTATTTCAGGTCATTGTCAGGGAGTTGCCATGTCGTTGCGATGGCTCTGTGTGTTTTAAGTGCATTGCTATGCATAGTGCTTTTTAGTACAAAGCTGTGCGGTTGCTAGGGTACTCTAGGTAGTTTTAGGGCGTTGCTATGTGTCATCATCATCGTAGAAGAAATCTTCACACATATACATTCGTGCAGCCTAAAGTGAGATCTCACACGATGCCTTTGAGAAGCTCTTGAAGCTAAAAACACGCCTGGCATCTCCATCGACAAAAACGCCTGCACTAAACTCACACGGGTCTCCTGTACTTAGAGTCTCAGAAGAGATCTGTCTCAATGTGCTCAGATATGCAGAGATCTCAATATGAGCTCACACTTTTCCCATCAAATGATCTCACGTTCATTTTAGAGCTTTATGCTCTTACTAGATTCACTTATGTTTTTATTTCTCCAAAGGAAGAGAGGAGAAAGTCTCCTAAAGACCAGCATCTGACCCTCTCATGCATCACGAGGTCATTTTCTCCATAAAACAGCAACAAACAGGTGTTTTTCGTTGGGTAAGAGGGCATTTAGGGGATCTGTAATTAGTGTATACTAATACTAGTAACCGGAGTCTTGCCGGATGAACGAGCCCTGTGATTTATGGGAGGTGTAAAGACATATTCTATAAACATTGACACACAGACCAGCTGCTGCTCCTCTCTACGCCAGGCCTGCGCCATCATTCCCTTCACCTTCTCGTCCAGCGTGACCCGTCTGTCAGCAAAAGCATCACCACAAAAAAGATGAACAGTCATGTAGGGGAGGGCGGTGTGATATTTGCATCACTGTGCCCGATCGAAAACCCTGAAAGATAAGATCTCACAGCCTTGCTTTCACATTTACAAATGCAATTACGTTGAGCACAGGATCTTGTCGGATAAATTACCCAGCACACACACATATGAATGACTTGCTCTGTCGTTCCACTGCAGCCGATGAAGACGTGTGTTTGGGACGGTAATCATTCTTACTTTAGCTATGTACTCAAACTCACTGTCAACACATGCCTCAGCCCACCATGTGTTCAACAACATCAGTCATGCAACAAACACACGTCATGTGTGACCTGCTTATCACATGTGACGGGTTGCAGGCTCAAGGTTAGAAAAATGTGAAGATTAGAAAAATATATTTGTTTATTGATTTATTTATAATTTTAATGATTACATATTAAATGTATTTATTACATATATACAACTATATATAGATATCTAAGTGCCATTTGAAATTTTCTTCTAAAATGAGCGTTTATATTAGACTCCTATGTGTAGGTTCAGGAATTTCACTTTAATGGCAATGTATAGGTCCTTTTCTATGCCATTAAAGTGAAATAAAAGAACATAAATATAGGAGCCTGATAAAAAATGCTAATTTTAGAAGAAAATTTCAGATGGCACTTAAGGACTTTTGCATCTTAACTATTCATATTACTATCTATCTATATAGATATATATATATTATATTATATATATATAAAATGTACTTTTAAAGACATTACATATATAAATATATATTTTGCTGCACCTTTACTGGAAATAGTCTGAATAAATCAATGCACAAGTTTTTTTAAACCTTTTTAAGGTACATGTGCATCTCAGTAGATTAGAATGTCGTGGAAAAGTTCATTGATTTCAGTAATTCAACTCAAAGTGTGAAACTCGTGTATTAAATAATTCAATGCACACAGACTGAAGTAGTTTAGTCTTTGGTTCTTTTAATTGTGATGATTTAACAAAAACCCACCAATTCACTTCACAAATTAGAATATGGTGACGCCAAATCAGCTAATAACTAAAACACCTGCAAAGGTTTTCTGAGCCTTCAAAATTGTCTCTCAGTTTGGTTCATAGGCTACACAATCATGGGGAAGACTTCTGGTTTGACAGTTGTCCAGAAGACAATCATTGGCACCCTTCACAAGGATGGTAAGCCACAAACATTCATTGCAAAGAAGCTGGCTGTTCACAGAGTGCGGTATCCAAGCATGTTAACAGAAAGTTGAGAGGAAGAAAAAAGTGTGGAAGAAAAAGATGCACAACCAAACCGAGAGAACCGCAGCCTTATGAGAACTGTCAAGCAAAATCGATTCAAGAATTAGAGTGAACTTCACAAGGAATGGACTGAGGCTGGGGTCAAGGCATCAAGAGCCACCACACACAGACGTGTCAAGGAATTTGGCTACAGTTGTCGTATTCCTCTTGTTAAGCCACTCCTGAACCACAGACAACGTCAGAGGCGTCTTACCTGGGCTAAGGAGAAGAAGAACTGGACTGTTGCCCAGTGGGCCAAAGTCCTCTTTTCAGATAAGAGCAAGTCTTGAATTTCATTTGGAAACCAAGGTCCTAGAGTCTGGAGGAAGGGTGGAGAAGTTCATAGCCCAAGTTGCTTGAAGTCTAGTGTTATGTTTCCACAGTCTGTGATGATTGGGGTGCAATGTCATCTGCTGGTGATGGTCCATTGTGCTTTTTGAAAACCAAAGTCACTGCAACCATTTACCAAGAAATTTTGGAGCACTTCATGCTTCCTTCTGCTGACCAGCTTTTTGAAGATGCTGATTTCATTTTCCAGCAGGTTTTGGCACCTGCCCACACTGCCAAAATCACCAAAAGTTGGTTCAGACCACAGATTCTCTTGTGCGGTATTGCAAGAGGAAATGAGAAACAGAGACCAAAAATGCAGATGAGCTGAGTCCTACTGTCAAAGAAAACTGGGCTTCCATACGACCTCAGCAGTGTCACAAACTGATCACCTCCATGCCATGTTGAATTGAGGCAGTAATTAAAGCAAAAAGGAGCCCCTACCAAGTATTGAGTAATGTACAGTAAATGAACATACTTTCAGGAAGGGCAAACAATTCACTAAAAAATGTTTTTTTATTGGTCTTATGAAGTATTCTAATTTGTTGAGATATGAATTGGTGGGTTTGTGTAATGTGAGCCAAAATCATCACAATTAAAAGAACAAAGACTTAAACTACTTCAGTCTGTGTGCCTTTAATTTATTTAATACACGAGTTTCACATTTGAGTTGAATTACTGAAATAAATGAATTTATCCACGACATTCTAATTTATTGAGATGCACTGTAATTTATTTATTATTTATTGTTTATTGTATGTGTATATATGCCAGTACTGATTACAGATTAGATGATGAAAACTGTTAGTTATAACATTAACTGGTTACCATTTTAGAATAGTATAGAGATATGAAATGTCTTAGAGTTGTACTTGCTAACTGGGGCCCAGGTCAGGAAGCAGACAGACTGGCTAAATCGACCCCATGCTAGCCGCTTCACGTCACAGAAGTCAGTTAATTCTCATCACATAGAGACCCTTTCACCTAGATATCGCACTATAGAGACTGTGTCTGTTTTCCCCGAACTAGAAAATACAAAAAAAGTAACAATTTAATTTATGTTTAACAAATAAAAAACAGATGTAATACAAATAACCAAATGATAAAGCTTGGCTTATTGAAAAACAGGTCCCTTTCTACGAAAGCACTTTCTGTAAATGATATAAGCACTGATCATAACTTAGATGTGCTCTGTTTGACAGAAACCTGGCTAAAACCTGATGATTACATTATTTAAACGAGTCTACCCCCCAAGATTACTGTTATAAAACATGAGCCATGTCCAAAAGGTAAAGGAGGAGGTGTTACTAGAGTTTATAACAATGTTTTCAGTATTTCTAAGAGGGTGGGCTTCAAGTATAACTCGTTTCAAGTAATAGTGCTTCATATAACATTATCCAGAGAAGCACATGTTAATGATAGATCCCCTGTGATGTTTGTACTGGCTACTGTATACAGGCCACCAGGGCACCATACAGACTTTATTAAAGAATTTGCTGATTTTATATCCGAGTTAGTGCTGGCTGCAGATAAAGTTTTAATTGTTGGTGATTTTAATATCCATGTTGATAATGAAAAAGATGCATTGGGATCAGCATTCATAGACATTCTGAATTCTACTGGGGTTAAACAACACGTGTCAGGACCTACTCATTGTCGAAATCATACTCTAGATTTAATACTCTCACATGGAATTGATGTTGATGGTGTTGAAATTATGCAGCCAAGATCATTATTTAGTCTTGTGCAAACTTCATATAGCTAAAACTGTAAATTCTACTCCTTGTAACAAGTATGGTAGAACCATCACTTCTACCACAAAAGACTGCTTTGTAAGTAATCTTCCTGATTTATCCCAATTCCTTAGCATATCCAAAACCTCAGAACAACTTAATGATGAAACAGAAACTATGGACTCTCTCTTTTCTAGCATTTTAGATACAGTTGCTCCTTTACGCTTAAGGAAGATTAAGGAAAAACAGTCTGACACTGTGGTATAATGAGCACACTCGCACCCTAAAGACAGCAGCCCGGAAAATGGAGCGCAGCTGGAGGAAAACAAAACTAGAGGTATTTCGTATTGCATAGTGGGAAAGTACCCTATCCTACAGAAAAGCATTAAAAACTGCTAGATCTGATTACTTTTCATCTCTTTAGAAGAAAACAAACACAACCCCAAGCATTTATTAAAAAGAGTGGCTAAATTAACAAAAAATAAAGCACAGACAGGCTTTAACATTTCCCAGCAGCACAGCAGTAATAACTTTATGAACTACTTTACTTCTAAGATCAATACTATTAGAGATAAAATTGTAACCATGCAGCCGTCAGCTACAGTATCGCATCAGATAGTTTGCTATAGATCGCCTGAGGAACAATTCCACTCATTCTCTACTATAGGAGAGGAAGATTTGTATAAACTTGTTAAATCATCTAAACCAACAACATGTATGTTAGACCCTATTCCATCTAAGCTCCTAAAAGAGGTGCTTCCAGAAGTCATGGATCCTCTTCTGGCTATTATTAATTCATCATTGTCATTAGGATATGTCCCAAAAACCTTAAAACTGGCTGTTATTAACCCTCTCATCAAAAAACCACAACTTGAACCCAAAGAACTAGTTAATTACAGACCGATCTCGAATCTTCCTTTTCTGTCCAAGATACTAGAAAGGATAGTATCCTCACAATTATATTCCTTCTTAGAGAAAAACGGTATCTGTGAGGATTTCCAGTCAGGATTTAGACCGAATCATAGTACTGAGACTGCTCTAATTAGAGTTAGAAATGACCTGCTCTTATCATCTGATCGTGGTTGTATCTCTCTATTAGTGCTACTAGATCTTAGCACTACATTTGACACTATTGACCACAACATTATTTTGAAAAGACTAGAAAATTATGTTGGCATTAGAGGAAGTACATCGGCATGGTTCAAATCGTACTTATCTGACCGCCATCAATTCGTAGAAGTGAATGAAGAGGTATCATATCGATCACAAGTGCAGTATGGAGTACCTCAAGGCTCAGTACTAGGGCTTTACATGTTACCCTTGGGCGATATCATCAGGAAACACGGTGTTAGCTTTCACTGTTATGCTGATGATACTCAGCTCTATATTTCTTCGCGGCCCGGCGAAACATACCAATTTGAAAAACTAGCGGAATGCATAGTCGATATTAAAAACTGGATGACGAGTAATTTCTTACTGCTAAATTCTGAAAAAAAACAGAGGTGTTAATTATAGGACCTAAAAACTCTGCATATAATAACCTAGAACACTCTCTAAGACTTGATGGCTGCTCTGTCAATTCTTCGTCATCAGTTAGGAACCTAGGTGTGCTATATGATAGCAATATTTTCTTTAGAGAGCCACGTTTCTAGCATTTGTAAAACTGCATTTTTCCATCTCAAAAATATATCTCTAAATTTGACATAGCCTCGCAATGTCAATGCAGAGAAAGAAAGAAAAGTTAAATCCATGCCGTTTTTGACTCAGGTTAGACTATTGTAATGCTTTATTGGGTGGTTGTTCTGCACGCTTAATAAACAAACTCCAGCTGGTCCAAAATGCAGCAGCTAGAGTTCTTACTAGAACCAGGAAGTATGACCATATTAGCCCGGTTCTGTCAACACTGCACTGGCTCACTATTAAACATCCTATAGATTTTAAAATCCTGCTAATTACTTATAAAGCCCTGAATGGTTTAGCACCTCAGTATTTGAACAAGCTCTTATTGCATTATAGTCCTCCACGTCCGCTGCGTTCTCAAAACTCTAGCAATTTGATAATACCTAGAATATCAAAATCAACTGCAGACGGCAGATCCTTATCCCATTTAGCGCCCAAACTCTGGAACAATATACCTAGCGCTGTCCAGGAGGCAGACACATTGTCAGTTTAAATCTAGATTAAAGACCCATCTCTTTAACCTGGCTTACACATAACACACTAACACATTTCTAATATTCAAATCCGTTAAAGGATTTTTAGGCTGCATTAATTAGGTCAACCGGAACGGGAACACTTCTCATAACACACGATGTACTCGCTACATCGTAAGAAGAACGACATCTATGCTAATATTAGTCTCTTTCATTCTTATTCAGAGGTCACCATAGCCACCAGATCCAATCTGTATCCAGATCAGATGATCACTGCAGTCACCCGGATCCAGTACGTATCCAGGCCACATGGTGGATCAGCACCTAGAGACGACCTCTACAGCCCTGAAAGACAGCGGAGACAGGACAACTAGATGAGCCCCAGATACAGATCCCCAGTAAAGACCTTGTCTCAGACGGCCACCGGGACAAGACCACAGGAACCAGATGAGTCCTCTGCACAATCTGACTTTGCTGCAGCCTGGAATTGAACTGCTGGTTTCGTCTGGTCAGAGGAGAACTGGCCCCCCGACTGAGCCTGGTTTCTCCCAAGGTTTTTTCTCCATTCTGTCACCGATGATTTTGGTTCCTTGCCGCTGTCGCCTCAGGCTTGGCTTAGTTGGGGACACTTAATTTCCAGCGATATCGTTGACTTGATTGCACAGATATTATTTAAACTGAACTGAGCTGGATGATGACATCACTGAATTCAATGATGAACTGCCTTTAACTGAAAAATTAGTGTTTACTATTGTCACTTTGCATTATTGACACACTTTTTTATATGCGTGACAGTTGCTTGACACATTGTATTGTAAAAGCGCTATATAAATAAATGTGACTGACGACTTTAGGAAATGTATTCTGACTACTTTTTAGATCACTTTTTTTTAATCTAACTTACAACTAAACGTACCATATTGATATAAAAAGAGCAAAGAGAAAGAAAATATATATTTCATTTTTTTATATCAACATCATAAAATGCATTAAACAATACATTACACCAGGGTTTCAAACTGGGCTTAGTGTAAGAACTGCAGTGGGTTTGTGAGTTGATAAAAAGTTAGTAATTAATGAAATCATAAAAATGTACATGAACACAAAAATTGAAATATTTAATTTGTTTACCTGCATTCAATGTGACCATTTAGAGACACTGAACCGTAAACAAGCAAATGTTTTGTAAAATTATTGAAATATTAACTTTCTCAGAGATATTTCAAGTAAATATTTAATGTCAAAGGGGTTTGGCTGACAAAAAAGTTTAAATAATTTTTTTTTTACATTATATATAGATATATATATATATTATATAGATATATACCTATATACTGATATATATATATGATAATTATATATTAGATATATACCCTACACCACTATTATTTTTATGTATTTTATTATTTACTTGCACTTTCTTGGTTATTGTAAGGAAAAATATCTTCATGTCTTCTTGTCTTCATTATTTTTTATCAAAAAGTAACTGGCTCGATCCATCTATTCCGACACTTTTCATTTCTATCAATAATGATTTAATCAATATAAAACCAATTCTTGTAAAAGTAAAATTTCACGTTGACTGTAAACTTCTTTTCTCTGTTTGTTTTTTTCAGGACGGAATGAGCTGATTGCGCGATACATCAAGCTTCGAACGGGAAAGACACGGACCAGGAAACAGGTAGAGTTATCTAGATTCTTACACTGATTCAAATTCTAGAATATTTGGATAATTAAGTACATTAACTGCCTTGTTTTCCTTTAAAATGTCTGTACATACTTTAAAGCAAGGTCTAAATTTAACTGATAAATCTGTGATGGCAACTTGATTTTAAAAAAAAAAACACTGTCCCTACTAAAGCATGGATTAAATTGGTTAATTACTTTTATTTGACCTTTGTGTCACACATTAACAGCAAGAGGAAGTACAGCAAATGTCAGACGGGACTAGAGAGGGGGATTGTCTGTTAAACTCCCAAACAGACTTTCACTGAGTGTAAATGTTTGGCCTCTGAGGGCCTCGATGCTGAAATGGACTTCAGCGGTGTGATTTATCGCACGCGGATCGGATATCGGTGTGGGTCTTCAGCACCTATTCAGCGTCCCGCTCGTTTAGAACCACAAACAACTGCTCGCCTCCCGGTCGTCCCATTAGATCGGGAATCACACGCTGAGGGGAGGGGGTTGGATCTGATAACGTTCCCGCCGGAATTGATAACGCATGATGTCCTCCAGGACTTTTCAATCCTGAGTCTTAAGCCCTCGGAAAGAGCGAGGGAGCTGGGGGCCCGGGAGAGGAAAAAATATAAACTAAAAAACAGAGAGAAACTAGAAGCGCATTGGTAAGTGGACAAATGGTCAAGCAATCGTGATTTAGGTAAAGTTTTTCCATGCAGATTTGTAATTTAAATTAGGTCCACTTAAAATCTGTTGTTTTCACAACCTGGTAAACATTACCGAGCAAATTCCATGAGTTTTTCCATTTAAAGTAAAGCTTCCCTGTGAAATCAGATCATTTATCAAGTTGTTCCCAAACATGTATGAATTTTTTCTTCCGTTGAAATTTTGAGAATGTTGAACCAGACAGGTTAGGTCCCATTGACTTCCATAGTATTTTTTTTTGTCCTACTATGGAAGTCAATGGGGACCAGAAACTGGAATAGTTCACCTGAAAATGAAAATGTGCTGAATGCTTCACCTCCGGAGTAGGATCCTAAGATTAGGAGGGGTTTGCTCTCATAAGATTTGGAGACAGTAGAATGTCATTGCTCACCAATGGATCATCTGCTGTGAATGGGTGCTGTCAGAATGAGAGACCAAACAGCTGATACATACGTCTCAATAATCCACACCACTCCAGTCCATCAGTTAAAGTCTTGTGAAGCGAAAAGCTGCATGTTTGTAAGAAACAAATCCATCATTAAGACATTTAACTTCAAAGCGTGGCTCCAGCTAAAATGCAAGTCATAATCGATAATTTTTTTTTAAAAAAAAAAAAAAAAACACAAAAACCCCCCCCCCTCCCCCCCCCTCCCCAAAAAAAAAAAAAAAAAAAAAACAATTTTTTTATTTTAAAGAGAAAAAAAAAAAATTATTTTTATTTAAAAAAAAAAAAAAAAACATATTTTCTTAAATAACAACAAACCAAAAAAAAAAAGTTTTTTATAAAAATTTTAATTTTTTTTTTAAACAAAAAAAAAAAAAAAAACACCAAAAACACAAAAAATATAAAAAAAATAAACGCTTCCTCCAGTTGATAAAACAGTTTGTCTGAATCAGGAAAGAAAAGAAATACTCACAGATGTGAAGCACTGTAACAAGAAGAAAAAAAATGGCTAAAAGAGCTCGAAAACAAATATGTGGATGGAGTTGATGGGGAGCAAAACAGGAGATGGACTTTTTCACTGGAGGAAGCGTAATTATGGATTATGGGCACTGAAATGGTTTAACGTTAAAACTTCTTAAGATGGATCATTCGTACAAACACGCCAGTTTTTCTTCCTAGAGGTATGAGGACTGGAGTGCTGGGTGGATGATTGAGCGGTTTTTATTAGCTGTTTGGACTCTCATTCTGACGGCATCATTCACTGCAGAGCAAGTGATGCAATGCTTCATTTCTCCAAATCTGATGAAGAAACAAACTCATCTACATCTCGGATGGCCTGAGAGTGAGCACATTTTCAGTGGAAAGTTTATTTGCGTGAACTAGTCTTTAAAAATAAATGATTATAATTTTAAACGATAGATAAGCTGGGCTAAATCTGTGTGTTTCGCAGGTCTTAGTCATCAGGTGTTGGCTCCAAGACCGGCAGATCGCGGGAAATTCAGGTGAAACTCAAGGTAGCTAATGAACTCTGCTAATGCTGATCACCTCTTTGCAAATTAGCACCATTATCGCTTTACAGCCAATGCATTTGTTAATGATGCAAAGAGAGGCTCGAATGCTGGACAGTTGCATTAATCTGTGAGCGAATATAGCCTAGGCATGATTCAGATACAAATATAATTGCAAGCAATTTCATACACTACGCTATAAATCAATTTCAGCACGTCGCTAATTTTCAGAAAACGTGTGACCTCTGGCTGTACAAGGGCTTAGCAGAAGGCTCAGTAATATCGAGTCTTCTCCTTGCGCGCTCCTGTCTTTCATCATATGGCATAGTTCACCCGTTGGCCATCGGCCATCTTGGCCCAGCTGTCTGAGTGTGGTTCTGGTCACACGGCTAACACTGACAGCCCTTTTAAATACGTTTCTGTAACTGAGAACTGTGACGGACTCACACATGCCCATATTTCAGCCTGCAGCGTTTGCCAGATCTGGGCTGAAGAATGCATCGGCTAGTCATGCTTCAAGGACACAGCAGTTGCTTGAGCTAGTCGTGGATGACTGTGACCTCTTCATGCACATTCGCTTGATGCAACTTTGCTGTACATTCACTGAGGTTTAGGAGAAAGTAACTAAAAAAGTAAACTGATGTGAATCATTAAAACTGATATGAAGCATTAAAAAGGAAGATTCATTTTAGTGAATCGTTTAATTAATTATTATTTTTTTTTTGGACGACGCATGATTAAAATGCTCTAAATGTCCTCTTTTTCATAATGAAGCTTTTTTCATTTTTGTGAATCGGTTCACTTGGATGAACACGCTCAAAACTGAACACTTCACTGATTCTAGTCACTGCACAGAAGTTGCATTTTGTATTTTTTTTATATATTTAGTTTAACATATATTCGTATAGTTGATTATTTTATAGATCATGTTTGTATTGTTGCCCCCCGAATGAATGATTCCTTTTGTGAATCGGTTCATTTGGACGGACAAGCTCAGAAAGAATCAGTTCACTGATTCCAGTTACTGCGCAGAAGTCTGCTGCATTTCGCTGTTTTTAAATACTGATAGATTTTGGTTAAAGATACATTTATTATATTTAGGTATATTCATTTTTAATAGATATACTTATTTTAAAACTGAGGCAATAGCAAAATATGCTCAACTAATGTGTCCTTCTCATATGAAGCTTTAGAATGACTGATTCATTTTAGTGAATCAGTTCATTCTTACGAACAAGTTCAAAAAGAAGCAATTCACTGCTGCACTGATGTGTTGCAGTTCTTTTAGTTAAACATATATTATATTCAGATATATTTATTTTTAATAGTTATGCTTATTTTTCAAACTGAGGCACTAATAAAATGCGCTCAGCTAAAATGTCCACTCTTTCTCATTTAAAATGTTCAGAATCAAAAGACAGATTTGTTTTAGTGAATCAGTTTGTTTGTTCATCTAAATTAACTATTGAAAAGGGATTCATCAGTTCACTGATTCTCTCTACAGTACGTTCTGTTTTCTGTTCTGTTCTAAACTGTTCCTTCTATTGTTTTTTTAGTTAATTACAGTTATTAGTAACTTGTAACTATTATCTTTCTCAACACTGAACTTGCAAATGCATTAGTTGCATGACGGATTTGACTTCTTGTTTGAGGCATCTCACATTCATGTCCAGCAGATCCCAGGCGTTCCTAGTTCTCAGACTGTCATTGATTTTCTTACTTCAGCAACTAATCCCAGGCTCAGTAAACGTGGTTTGGAGCAGCAAGGGGAGCTGTGCCTCCACACACGCTGCTTTTCCAAGTGTGGTCTCCTGTTTCATAATGTTGGAGCTCCCAGCTCTTCATTTGACCTCTATAGGAGAAGGAGTCAACCTGTCAACAGCACTCAAACGCTGCCAGAGCCATAAACCACCTTCAGCTCACACCAGCCGCACACACAACCACACACACACACAACACACACACCAAAACCACCACACACACACACACAAAACACACACACACACACAAACACACCCACACGCACACACACACACACACTCTCACACACTCACCCACACACACACACAAACACACAAAAAAAAACACACACACACACACACTCTCACACGCACACACACTCACACTCTCTCTCTCTCTTTCACACACGCACACACACACACACACACACACACAACACACACACACACGCACGCACACACACTCTCACACACTCGCACACACACGCACACAACATACTATCACACACTCTCACCGCACGCACAAACACACTTCTAACACACTAAACCACACAACACACACACACACTCACACACGCACACACACACACCATCCCACAAACAAAACAACGCACGCACACACATCTCACACACGCTCACACCACCAACACTGCACACACACATACTCTCACACCACTCTCACATGCCACGCACACACACACGTCACACACTTCAAACACACCAAACACGCACGCACCCACACTCACAAACACTCTCACACACACTCTCACACACATACTCTCACACACTCTCACACGCACGCACACACACACACACTCTCACACACGCGCACTCTCACACACGCACACACACTTCTCACAACGCAAACACACAGACTCCCAAAACTCTCACACGCACGCACGCACACACACCCACACACACACAAACACACCCACACACGCACACACACACACACGCTCCAAAAATCTCAAAACACTCTCACACGCACACACAAATCACTCAAACACACAACACACACTCACTCAAACACCAAACACACACACAACAACTCTCTCACTCACACACACACCTCAACACACACACACACACCCACAATAAACTTCTCACACACACACACACACACACACACAACACAACACACACAAAACGAGCACACACTTTATTTTTCATGACGCATTACTCTTTTTTTGTGAACCAATTCACTCAGACGAACAAGTTCAAAAAGAAGCAGTTGATTTCAATCACTGCGCAGAAGTCTGTTGCATTTTGCTTTTTTTTTGTGATGCATTTAACATAATGTAATTAAATGTATTTTGATTTATTATTTATTGTTAGTATTTAATTTTTTTTATTGTATATGTGAATGTATATTCAGTGTTACTAATACGTTGGCAATGTAAAGCTTCATTTTACCATGCCAGTAAAGCTTCTTCAATCTGAATCTGAATCATTTGTGACCCTGGAGCACAAAAATCAGTCTTAAGTCGTCCATGTTTCAAAACTGAGATGTATTACATTGTCTGAAGCTGTCACTAAAATAGGCTTCCATTGATGTATGTGTTAGGATCGGACAATATTTGCCGAGATACAACTGTGAGAATCTGGAATCTGAGCGTGCAAAAAATCTAAATATTGAGAAAATAATCTTTAAAGTTGTCCAAATGAAGTTCTTAGGCAATGCATATTACTAATATATACAATTAAGTTTTGATATATTTACAGTAGGAAATCTACAAAATATCTTCATGGAACATAATCTTCACTTAATATCCTAATGATTTTTAGCACAAAAGAAAAATCAATAATTTTGACCCATACCATGTATTTTTAGCTATTGCTACTTATGACCTCCGGTTTTGTGCTCGAGGCTCACATTTGATTTAATCCGTGTTGATGTGTTCATTTGACACCAGCAAGATTCAAAACACATAAATCTTCCCATAGAAGAAAATGTATTGTTAGGAGGCTTTTTGCCCCTCATCGCACCTCATTCGTAGTGTTCATATGAGGATTTTTCAGTAAAAAAATTTGTATTTAATAGAATATCAAACTAGAATTTGATGGGGGTATCCTTATGATGTTCCCGATGTTGGGGTCTTATGACAGGACCGGTTGCCAAAGGAACCAAAGTATGCAGGAGTAGGTCCACCTGTCTTCTGCTCAGATATCTCAAGCCACAGCCTTTCAGAATAGATGGCTCTCTGCAGGGCCTGCGCGGCCGAACTACCCAGACCCGACTGATGGGGTGAACGCTAAATTCACTTATGATTAGGGATTGTAGCGATTCACTCAACTCACGCTGTATTCGATTCATGATTTTTTTAACAAAATGATATTTAAGACAAATTATAAATTAAATGGGTCCTTTTATTATTGCTTGGACAAAATACTGTACGTTTTTTTGTGAAATTGAAATATAACAACTGTAATAATTTAGTGCGTGAGAAATTACTTATTGCTCTTTTGTTGGTTTTGATTGCTTCTCTTGTCCTCATTTGTAAAAGGTACATTTTTTAATTGAAATATAATGTAAATGTAAATAACAAAACTGAATAGAAATTTTAAAACAAGCCCCAAATAAAATGAATAAGTAACACAAATAAAATAAATCTCTTCAAATAAACAAAATAATGCTTTGTCTGTGCTATTTCCTTTTAAAATTAGAGGCAACCACCGCATTTTAATCCTGATCCAAACAGTGCTGCATACATGCACACGAGCAGTTTTATATACAGTGGGGACGGAAAGTATTCGGACCCCCTTAAATTTCACTCTTTGTTATATTGTAGCCATTTGCTAAAATCATTTAAGTTCATTTTTTTCCTCATTAATGTACACCCAACACCCCATATTGACAGAAAAACAAAGAATTTTTGACATTTTTGCAGATTTAATAAAAAAGAAAAAATGAAATATCACATGGACCTAAGTATTCAGACCCCTTGCTCAGTATTTAGAAGAAGCACCCTTTTGATCTAATACAGACACGAGTCTTTTTGGGAAAGATGCAACAAGTTTTTCACAACTGGATTTGGGGATCCTCTGCCATTCTCCTCTCCAGTTCTGTCAGGTTGGATAAACGTTGGTGGACAGCCATTTTTAGGTCTCTCCAGAGATGCTCATTGGGTTTAAGTCAGGGCTCTGGCTGGGCATTCAAGAGCAGTCACAGAGTTGTTGTGAAGCCACTCATTTGTTATTTTAGTTGTGTGCTTTGGGTCATTGTCTTGTTGGAAGGTGAACCTTCGGCCCAGTCTGAGGTTCTGATCACTCTGGAGAAGGTTTTCGTCCAGGGATATCCCTGTACTTGGCCGCATTCCTCTTTCCCTCGATTGCAACCAGTCATCCAGAACCTGCAGCTGAAAAACACCCCCACAGAATGACGCTGCCACCACCATGCTTCACTGCTGGGACTGTATTAGACAGGTGATGAGCAGTGACTGGTTTTCTCCACACATACGAGTAGAATTAAGGCCAAAAAGTTCTATCTTGGTTTCATCAGACCAGGTAATCTTATTTCTCACCATCTTGGAGTTTTTCAGGTGTTTTTTAGCAAACTCCATTTGGGCTTTCATGTGTCTTGCACTGAGAGAGGCTTCCGTCGGGCCACTCTGCCTTAAAACCCCGACTGGTGGAGGGCTGCAATGAAGGTTGACTTTCTACAACTTTCTCCCAACTCCCGACTGCATCTCTGGAGCTCAGCCACAGTGATCTTTGGGTTCTTCTTTACCTCTCTCACCAAGGCTCTTCTCCCCCGATAGCTCAGTTTGGCCGGACGGCCAGCTCTAGGAAGGGTTCTGGTTGTCCCAAAGTCTTCCATTTAAGGATTATGGAGGCCACTGTGCTCTTGGGAACCTTAAGGGCAGCAGAAATTTTTTTTGTAACCTTAGCCAGATCTGAGCCTTGCCACAATTCTGTCTCTGAGACTTTAGGCAGTTCCTTTGACCTCATGATTCACATTTGCTCTGACATGCACTGTGAGCTGTAATGTCTTATATAGACAGGTGTGTGGTTTCCTAATCAAGTCCAATCAGTATAAACAAACACAGCTGGACTCAAATGAAGGTGTAGAACCATCTCAAGGATGATCAGAAGAAATGGACAGCACCTGAGTTAAATATATGAGCGTCACAGCAAAGGGTCTGAATACTTAGGACCATGTGATATTTCAGTTTTTCTTTTTTAATAAATCTGAAAAATGTCAACAATTCTGTGTTTTTCGTTCAATATGGGGTGCTGTGTGTACATAAATAGTAAAATTAACTTAAAGTGATTTTAGCAAATGGCTGCAATAAAAAAAAGAGTGAAAAATTTAAGGGGGTCTGAAAACTTTCCGTACCCACTGTAAATTAGATTGTATAATTTCGAAATTTGAAGCAAAAATAAAATGATTTTGTCTTCAGTTTTGTGAAACTATACATAACAAATATCTGAATGAAACAGAAACAGCAGACGAGCTGAAATGAGACGCAGATTCACTCGCTGCCCGCCAGGTGCGCATTGTAAGCTTTCCTTGGTTACCGGCTGTAAAACAAAGCCCCACCCCCCCCCCCAGCGTGTCCTTGGTTAACGCTGTAAACAAAGCAGCGCTGCGCATATGAACAGCAATGATACAGCGTTTCCTTGGTAACCGCTGTAAACAAAGCAGAGCTGCTATGAACAACAATGATACAGTGTTTCCTCGGTTACCACTGTAAACAAAGCAGCACTGCGCTTATGAACAGCAATGATACAGCGTTTTCTTGGTTACCGCTGTAAACAAATCAGAGCTGCTTATGAACAGCAATGATGCAGATTTTCCTTTTTTAACGCTGTAAACAAAGCAGCGCTGCGCTCATGAACAGCAATGATACAGCGTTTCCTTGGTTACCGCTGTAAACAAAGCAGCGCTGCGCTCATGAACAGCAATGATACAGCGTTTCCTTGGTTACCGCTGTAACAAAGCAGAGGTGCGCTTATGAACAGCAATGCGATGATGACAGCGTTTACTTGGTTACCGCTGTAAACAAAGCAGCGCTGCGCTCATGAACAGCAATGATACAGCGTTTCCTTGGTTACCGCTGTAAACAAAGCAGCGCTGCGCTTATGAACAGCAATGATACAGCGTTTCCTTGGTTACCGCTGTAAACAAAGCAGCGCTGCGCTTATGAACTTTAATATGCATTATACAGAGGCTAGATGAAAAGAAAAAATACCATCGAAAGACATAAGAAGTAAGTTCCCCTCAGACATGGATTCATATAAACTCCTACCTCTAACTGAATCGCGATTTGTTCAGCATCTCAACCGATTTGAATCGTCACATATTTAAGGCTCGCGGTTAATCGTTACATCCCTACTTATGATAGACCTCTGAGCTTTCAACTCAAGTCTTTGCTCTGGAAAGAAGGCTAATCTTCATTTCATGCCTTTGTTTTTGTAGTTTTGGCATGGAGCTCTCGCAGCACAAGCCGCAGATCCTGAAGAGTAAGTCCATGTTTTGTGTGAGTTTTAGTGATTAGGTCTGATCATTTTACAAGGGTTTGCACATCTGAGTCAGTTTAAAGTTTGTCTTGTAGTCACAGAGGTTACACTGAAGCCAAACCAAACTTGACAAATAGAACATATACAATATACAAATATACCCCAGCGACTTAAGACTGCTTTTGTGCTCCAGGCTCACAAATATGTCTTTTCCAAACAGCATCAAGCCTTTTTCTCAGCAAAACTTCATCATGCAGGCCGCCGGTCCTCCTCCTATAGCAGGTCTGTACCGTTAGCAGCTACACCTGATTTGAACTGCGTACAGTATTAAGGTCTATATTGGTGGTGATGGCTTCCTCAGGTTATGAAAGCGCTTCGGGTCTGTCGGTGTCCTGGCAGGGCCGCAGCATCGCCAGCTCCAACCTGCGCATGCTGGAGTTCTCCGCTTTCCTGGAGCAACCTCAGGATCCAGAGACTGTGAGTCCTTCACCGATTCATCACTAATGCTCATATTGATCAAACGGACTTATACTTGCAGGCATTTTGGTTTTACAGGTCAACAAGCACCTGTTTGTTCACATCGGTCAGTCCAACCCCACGTTTAGCGATCCGTACCTCGAGGCCGTGGATGTACGGCAAATTTACGACAAATTCCCAGAGAAGAAAGAAGGGCTGAAGGAGCTGTTTGAGAAAGGACCAGCTAACGCTTTCTTCCTCGTAAAGTTCTGGGTAAGAACCTCACAGAAATGTCCCAAACCGTGAATTAAGCAGCAGGCAAAGGCCAGCTAGTCACTGTTGTGTCATGCTAGTCGCTTATCTGGAAGTGACGTTCTGCCTTATAACTCAGTTGGATTTGGAAGAGGCGCAAATTTCCCAATTATTTAGTTTTATAATTATAATAACAATAGACTATTTGGGTGATATAATTTAAGAAAAATATATAAAACTATTATCAAAATATTGTATATCAATATTTTTCAGCCTTTTGTATTTGCTCTAAATGGGTGCAGTTGACTTTTAGAGATATCTAATTGGAAAATTTATCATGATCGAGATTTTAAATGAGTCATGCTAAATGAAATTAATATATATTTAGAATTATTATATAAAAACACAATAATATAAAAAAGATTAGTTATATATTAACGATTTAGTATAGGAATAAAATTAATAGAGAGAAAACATAAATTCACAAAAATATTATAATATATTAATAAGTAAATAAATAAATAGTTAAAAGGTATATTAATTTAACATAACGTTTTATATAAAAATAATAATATATATATATAATATGTGCATATAAATGTTATGTTTCGGTCTTTATAGTAGATGGATAGAATTCCAATCAACCCCCAAAAGGGTTGGAATGATTGTGGAAATGAATAAATTGAGGATTTTATATATTTTGTTTATTTAATTTTAATTGTATCTTTTTGTTTATTTTTTATTTAATTAATTGTTATTTTTAAATTTTTATTTCATTTTGATTTTATAATTTTAGTTAATATTTAAATATTTTGATTTAGATAACAAAAAAAAAATATTTTATTTTTTATCATAATTTTTAATGTTTTTTTTTTTGATTTATTTATAAAAAAATTTGTTTTAATAATTTTATAATTTTTTAAATAACAATTCTTATTGTTCGGGGTAGTAGTTGTCCTGTTATATTACAAGGCTGTATATTTTAAAAGACCTTGAGTTTATCAGATATGACAGCACTGAAGCCTGTTTTTTAATGGAGGTCAGGCAGCGCACCTTGTTGGGTCTGACCGGAGGCGTGTGTGTGTTATGAGGTTGCGTGTTAGGTCTGGTGTGGGGGGTATAGGTGAGGTTTGCTTTCAGTGAAATTGGAGTCTGCGACTCTCCGAGTCAGGAATTTTTCCTTTTCTCTCGAGAACAACTTGTAGGTCCCTACTCCAAATACCACCTAGATAGAGTTACTTGTATGTCTCGGCCAGACTCTTGAGCGTACCAATTTAAGTATTGTTGAATGGCTTACATCTTGCTGCTCTGTGAGTACCCCGTGGCTTGCGATTAGCTCCGAATGTCGGTTTGTGTTTTGGTGTTGTGCTCTTCCCTACACGACAGCTTCCAACTTAAGCAGAGTACTGTTTACTTAATGAGCTTTGTTTTCCATTTAATTTAATCTTTTCTTTTTAAATAACGGAAATGTGTTCAATAGCATTTTATAATCAAATAGAGTATAAAAAACTGTATAGAAAATGTATTCTCATTATATATATATTAGGGATAATACTTTCAATTTATTTCTATATATTATACATATATAGTATATCCTATTATATATGTGGGCTGTGTGTGTAATTTCTATTTAAATATAGATAATATAATATGTAAACATTTGTAATATATTGAATTATTATGTTATTATATATGTATAAAAAAAACATAGTATATAGCTTAATAATATATGATATATTATAATACTGTATGGTGTGTGTGTCTAAGATTATATTTAATTTTAAATAAGAGAGTGTGTTCAATAGCTAATTCTATACATAAAAATATGTATAAAAATATTATTATATAGACAATTGATATAAAACAATAAGTTAGAAAATTAATAGAAATTTTATAAACGTATGATTAGTTATTTATTCTTAATATATTAATATATTTGCAAATATAAATTTTTTCATTTTATTTCTATCTATATTAATTTATATCAATATAAATGATATTAATATAATATTTTTGTATATATGTATGTGAGCTACTAGAAATTAATTCTAAAATAACATTTAATTAAATATAACTATGTAATATCATATATATTTCAACTTTTTATATAGGATATATTCAATAAGTGCTATTTATTGTTGTTTTATCCTTTTTACGTCATTGCAGATATTTTATTCCATTGCATTAACTGGCCTTGGGAACGCGTTTTGTATGAGTTTTTGCTCCGGTATGGAGAATCCCGCAGTTTCTCTGGTATCAGTATGATCTTCTGAGATGTTGGCATCATGACACCCAACAACACACGAATCGTTCATTAAAGAGCATCTGAGACCTTTATCAGAGCCCGGGGCCCTTCAGGTGTCCGTGAAGAAACATTGGATATATTAAGTCCATTAAGATTCTGGCTATAAAACAGCGGCATCAGCATCATGAGTTTAGGTCATGACTCGGGCGTCCTGGGGCACAGGTTGTCATGGTGATGTTGACAGGCCTGCTAGCTTGCTCTTCAAAGCTATGGCATTCTAGATTAAATTTCACGCCGGCTGTGGCCTCCGCGCCTCGCGGCCCTGTCCTAACGGATCGGCCCGTGCTTTTGAAGTGCGCTCGCAATCCGATTTGAGCCGGCCGTGCTAAATTGTTACACAGGCAGCCGGACGAGCTAATGTGATTTGGAGCATCGCGGGTAGTTGATTGTAATTGGATGAATTCCCGCGCAGAGAGAGAGATGAAGATAAACGAGGGAATAAAACGGAGACGGTGTTGTGCTCTTAATGGGACGTTATGAGGAAGTGTGCGCGGGGGGAAAAGGTGAAGCTGCTTTACCTCTGAGCTGCTGGGGATTATGGGATGCGATGATGGCTTTCGAACGGCCCTTTCGGCTCTCTCTGACCCAGCGTCTGTTCATCAAACCGATCATGAGCTGGTGTTTATATACCTGAGGCTTTAATTTGGGAAACACATGCACTATTAGATTTCAGACTGAATCACTCCAGACTTTTTGCAAGTTTTCTAAAGAAAATGTGATTGGTTAGTGTTTTTGGTTCCTCTGGTTTACTGTAATGAACTGGCCAGAGAAAGAGCCGGGGCTTTTGCGCTCTTATAATAAGTCATATTTGACCGCAAAGTCAAAAAGAAAAGATATTCTGTTTTAATAATGACGCCTTT